>JBBBDQ010001597.1:215000-738365 GCA_037127315.1 Ascarosepion bandense
CATTTTTAAACAAACCTTTACAAAGTTACCATCGAACATTTGAAATATTTTATAGATTTTTTCGATTTATATTTGAAAATTAATAAAGATTTGTAGAAGATATATAACTTTGAAAAACTTTTTCAGAAATTATTTTAACTTTGACTCCGTTTTGAATATAGAAAAGAAGTTTTTATATAGATATATAGCAATAAGAAAATTTTAGTCATTGTCCTCATTTCAAATGCAATCAAAGCTGATAATTCATTTAACGACTGCTGTGTCGCGCTCCATCGAAGCGTGACAGACAGGGCCATACATTTTTACTAGTCACGTAAACAACAATTTTCTTCCTGATTCGATCGAGCAAGACATGTTAGATAGATAGATAGATAGATAGATAGATAGATAGATAGATAGATAGATAGATAGATAGATAGATAGATAGATGCGAACATACCGAAATAGGTAGATATGAACAAACTGGGAGAGATAGTTTTTTTAATATATGCGAAAACAGGTTTTCAAAAACGTGATCAGAGGGGTCAAAAATAAAATGTATACATCCCAACCAAAGCAAAATTTTGGACACACCCTCATAAATCTGTCAGTATACATGTCCATTTCTCTCTCACTTTTTCATATCCTCTCTCTCTTTCTCTTTCTCTCTCTATCTTTCTCTCTCTCTTTCTCTCTCTCTCGCTTTCTCAAGCAGTTGCAAACAATCTATTTTAGCTAAAGTATCTAAACTGAAATTGAGGACAGAGAGAGAGAGAAAGAGAGAGTGATATAGAGAGAGAGTAAAAATATGGAACATATTAAATTTAAAATGACAGAAAAATGTATTTTTAAAACAAAACAGTAGAACACAGCAATTCTAAATTTTTGTGAAAGTGAATTGCGTCATGGTGTGCATTTTCTCACCCACGGTGCCGAACCGACAATATTAAAAACAAATTATTTCTGGTCAAATCTGAAAGAAAATAAATTATTCCAAAACAGGCAATACTCCGAAAAGAATGGAGTTCATATACCCTAGTGACTGGAATAAAGGGTTGAGTTCAAAATTCCCAGCACCTGAATAAAGCCGGAGCGTACAACTGCCGAAACGTCGTACATATGGCAACTAAGACGAGGAAAATAGTCCGAATAATGTAAATATTGTAAATACTACCTCATTTCAGAAATATATTTTACTACCCAAATATATATATATATATATATATATATATATATATATCCGCAGACAAATCTGTTTAGCTGAGTCCATCCCTACCATGACACCACTATTTTGTCACTGTCTTCGGCCATCCGCCACAGTAGGGATGGACTTATATTTTCAATTCAATTATCTTTATTGTTAATAGCTTAAATGTTCTATGTTTACTGTGTGTTAATATTTACTCTTTGATAATGGCTTATGTGAGCCGAAAGCTTAGACCCGATAAAAAATTCAACAAATACTGTGATTTTTTGTTGTCTTTTAACGACATCACCATCAAGTATATCAGACGGTATGAACGGATCCTACACAAAATTAATAGACAAAACTTGTCTATATTATTCAATGAAACCTGCATTAATGAAAAAATGCTGCCAAAATACACACAATTTAAATTACATGATCCAGCAGCCCAACACACCATCACCACCTTGAAATATAAATGGAGCCTTGTGAAAAGGCAAATTGAAATAGCGAAAGAAAATCTTGACACATTATACAAGAACAAACATGACCTCTACAACAAACTGAAAGATATAACTACCTCAAACCAACTAGAAGAAATAATACTCAGACTATCCAAAATCACTGCAAAATCTGAAGTTGAACACCGTGCTAAAATTGTCAAAAAACTTAATTCACTATACAATGGCACGATCACTCTTCCCAAAAAATTCGATAAATTCATAAATCTTTCCAACCACGAACTAACTAAGCACCAAGAAGAATTACTCAACCTTGGACCTAACTGCCATATATACCGTAAGTATAACCAGCTTACTAAAAAAATTGAAATAGAAACGCTCTATCAAAGCATCACTAAATTACAAGATGAAAAACTTATAACCGTTAAACCCGAACTGAAAGATCTACTTAAGGCTGAGGCAATCAAAGATCGCCATGATAAAAGCAGAAGCTCCTCAAAAATTCTATCGAAACAACTAAAAAGTGCCGCGCACGAACTACGCAACCACCTTCACATAATTGTAAAAAAAGCTGACAAGGCTAACATCTTTGTTGTACTTAACAAATCAGATTACAACACAAAACTCAACCACATACTCCATGACCACACAAAATTTAAAAAAATTAACAAAAACCCGACACACCAACTAAAATCTAAACTTAATAAACTCATTAGTGCCAACAACGCTGATCAGAATTCCTTAAAACTCCCTAAAATTATTGGTGACTATAAACCTGGTTACATATACGGAACCATAAAAACTCATAAACCTAACTATCTTCTCCGCCCTATCATATCCCAAATTCCTACTCCTGTATACCAGTTAACTAAACATATTAACCAGCTTATCACACCCTACCTTCCGAGTAAATACAGCATAAAGTCAACCCTAGAGGCAATCCAAATCCTCAAGAGTGAAAAACCTAATAATGAAATCATAGCTTCACTTGATGTGGAAAACCTTTTTACTAATGTACCCGTCAGTGAAACTATTGATATAATTATAAGAAATGTTTACAGTAATCCTTCATTACCCCCACTCAAAATTAATCCCAACATCCTAAGAAAAAAATTCTACTAGCTTAAACAATTTAAACCTGGTTTGAATACAATCAATTTCGATATTTCCAACAACGTACTCAAATGTCTGTAATCAGACCAGGGACCACAACACCACTATTTTGTCACTGTCTTCGGCCATCCGCCACGGTAGGGATGGACTTATATTTTCAATTCAATTATCTTTATTGTTAATAGCTTAAATGTTCTATGTTTACTGTGTGTTAATATTTACTCTTTGATCATGGCTTATGTGAGCCGAAAGCTTAGACCCGATAAAAAATTCAACAAATACTGTGATTTTTTGTTGTCTTTTAACGACATCACCATCAAGTATATCAGACGGTATGAACGGATCCTACACAAAATTAATAGACAAAACTTGTCTATATTATTCAATGAAACCTGCATTAATATATATATATATATATATATATATATATATATATATATATATATATAGTCATCCGCAGACAAATCTGTTTCGCTGTATCACAGCTCATCAGTACGATTTCTTTTAGACAGGATTGAAACCCGACCGAATTGACATCATTCGGTGATTCTAACTCTGGGCTTGGTAGAAGAAAGCAAGCTTTTAGCGTGTGATATACCATGTAAACACGAGCCAATAGTTGAGAGTGTTGTAATTCATTAATGAATGAAGGATGCGTAGATGCTAGAGTAGCTACTGCTTTTTCAAAGTCTAACATTCTTACAGAGTGCTCAATCAGGGTGTGAGAGCGTATATATATGCCTTCAAAAGAAAAGATAATAAGATCACATGAAAATTTAAATAAAAACTTAACCATGTTACCTTGTCTGTCGTTTTGAATGAAACCTGCCTATATATATATATATATATATATATATATATATATATAAAATGGAGATTGTTGCCCAAATATATAGATAACATATTAAAAATTCGTCTGAAGACACCACCCATGGTAGAAAACTAGGTCGTGTAATAACTCGTTTACAAATGGAAAATATTGAAAAGTTCTACAATATAATTGTATTGAACACTTTTTAATACAAATTTAATTTAAATTTATTCAAACTCTTTCTCTCTCTCTCTCTCTCTCTCTCTCTCTCTCTCTCTCTCTCTCTCTGTCCTCAATTTCAGTTTAGACACTTCAGCTAACATAGACAGAGAGAGAGAGAAAGAGATTGAGAGTGTGTGAGAGAATGTGTGAGAGAGAAAGAGAAATACATACATGTATACAGACAGATTTATGAGCTTGTTGCCAAATTTTTGCTTTGGTTGGGATGTAAACAATTTTTTATGCCCCTCCGATCACGTTTTTGAGAACCTGCTTTCGTGTCTATTAAAAAAAAGAAAAAACTATTTCTCTCAGTCTGTTCGTATCTATCTATTTCGGTTTGTTGGTATCTATCTATCTATCTATCTATCTATCTATCTATCTATCTATCTATCTATCTATCTATCTTGTCTTGCTTGATCGATTCGGGAAGAAAATTGTTGTTTACGTAACAAGTGAAATGTTTATCATCGTATCTCCTTGTCTGTTATGCTTAGATAAACATTTGGGTTAAGAAAAGGGTAAAATACATAGATCTTAGATGTTTTAAATGGGTAGACAATAATTTTTATCAGGAAGTTGGATTTTAGGTGTGCTTTTTTTTCTTATTGAACAATAGATTTTATTTAACTACTATCTATGAGTAAAGGGGATAGAATGTTTAAATCTGAATTAGGAGTAAATAATTGTAGTATTCTTCGTCATATTGTATTTAGAACAACAATTTAGAATTGTGTGGGTTTTTTATTTTATTAAAGTAATATTAATTTTTTTATGTTAGAGTATAAGTTATAAATAAACCATAGTTATTAATTAAATTTTAAAGAAAATTATTTTGTCTGAGTCAGGTATGTAGTGGGACCACATAATACTTAAATAGGGAAATAATTTTTAACATCAAGTTGAACTTTTTTTAAAATTACTTCATGAGTAAAAAGGCTAAAATGTTTATGCTATAAATATGATTAAGTAATTATGGTATATTAAAGTATATTGTAGTTAAGAAAACTAATTTGTGTTAGTCTTTTATTTAGTAAAATAATTATGAATTTTTAAGTTATAATAGAGCATAAGTTATAAATGAAACATTGTAGTTTTTTTTAAATGAATATAGAATTATTTTGTGTGTATAAAATCCATTGTGGGAACATAGATTATTTAAATGGGCAGACAGCAATCTTTTACAGCAGGATGAATTAAAAAAGAATAAATCTTTAAATTTTATTAATTGCAATGTTTCATTGATAGCTTATGCTCCAATATAATTCTAAAATTATTTTAACAAAATAAATGATCCACACAATACTAAATTTTGTTTTTTAATCTATAATATATCTTAGGAAACCATAAATATCAAAATCCTGATTCTTAGCACACACACACACACACACACACACACACACACACACACACACACACACACACACACACACACAAAGAAAACTTTAATTCAGCCTGCTTATTTCGCTTATTGGAAATAGTAAATTTAATAATTTTGCCTTCAATTATAAGTAAAATAAAAGTTTCAAGAAAACTTTTTTTTAAAAATTCAATTAAAAACTAGTTATCGAAAATGAGTGGATATACCAAGCGAGATAACCTTGCTAACCATTTCACCACGTCGAGGTGTTCATAAAAAATTTGCAAAATGGAGAGTTGATTTCTAAGCGCCGATTAGATGTGTAGATATGTGTTGAGAGGTTGGCGTTGGATTGAAGGGATTGAATAAAAAATACAACTTTTATTGTAATTTGTTTATATTTTCAAAGTTAGTGTTTTATTAAAAAGCCTGTTTACGATCTAATTTTGGAACAAGCTCTCTACTTTTATATAAGTAAACATTTAATGTATTTCGAACTTTATTTTCAAATTTATTTTGGAAAATATTTGTGTCATTTCTTATAATACATATATTTTCTTTTTCAGATATTTTAATAAAAATGTCTGGAAAAAGTATTGCAATTTCAACTCGCAGTAAAGATGCCATTAAAATTTCAGGTCCACCTTCACCATTAAAAAATTATTTAGTTATAGTTATTTTTTAATGAATACTTTCTGCGTTGTGGTACAGTGGATATCGGCTCGGAACAAGAAGCCAAGAAGCCGAGGAGCCGAGTTCAAATTCCAGTTGAATCCATTCTTTTCACTTACGCGCAAATACCCTTGGGAAAGGTATTAATCCGTCTCTTCCTTTCAGTTATGGATTAAATAGCAGGACAGATTGGGCTCTATAGCCTTGGTCGGCAACCAGTCTACTGCAGAAAGCAATGGCAACCTACTGCGGGATAATCTTCTGCCCAGTCAGTCATGTCTCTTTCGAGACATGATCGCCCAAGCGTGTTTCACGTATGGCACGTAACTGACTGACTGACATATCTCCACCTTTCAAGTTTTGCTCTTTGTAAATTAATAGCAAAAGATGTGATAGATATTTGGAACGTTGTTAAACCCCCTTTGCCTCTCTTAAATGAAATTTGTTTTGTGAACAAGGTGAAAATTCTAAGCTTCCAAAAGGCAAAGTAAATAAATACGAAATCTCTCCCTGCTGTCCAAAAGAAATTCTGAATACGTTATTGGATATTTCGTCCTGTTTATGCAAACTGCCAGTTTTAAGTTGTGACGACCCTTAAATTTAAACGCAATGAAGAAAATTATCAGATTAAGCACACAATCAGCACTTGTCCTACGAAACAGAAAGTAAGTTATTTTCTATTCTCATCTTCTCCAAGTAAAGAAGCAGAAGATGAATATTTGCAACCTAAGTCATCCCAAAGGGTCTTATAGCCTTATTAAAATTCCAAGGTATGCTATTGAATTGATAAAGGTTGATGTATCTACCAATCTTGGAGCCAGCCTTGCCAATGCCTTGCTGTTGGATTTGAGGGCTATGGGCCTTCTCATCCCCAATATTAATATGAAAGATATGTAGATAAATGTAAAATTGATAAAGCAAAGGCTAAAGTGAAGATGAATGCCGATAAAAACCAGATGAAAAGGTGGAAAATCTTTGAGTTGATGAAAGAACTGACAAAGACACACTATTGTACAATGAAATAGTGGAGGAAAATGGAAAGAAAACCCTAAAAAAAAAACAAAAAAAAAAACGAAGGGACCAGAACGCCACTTGACTGTCACAAAGGAGATGCCATATGAAAGCGAATATCTAACACATAGGCTTCTCTTCCTAATATTGGTTCAACTGGTACTGTTCTTGCCAAGCAAGTGGCTGATGTTTTGCATGAATTCAACAGTTCGAGCACTATCAAGGCTATCCTTGTTGACAACACTTATGCCAATACAGGTTGTGAAGGTGGACTTGTTGCCCTTCTAGAAAGAACTTAACAGAAATATTCACACAATTGGTTGTTCCTTGCACCAAAATGAACATCCATTTAGAGCACTTTTTAAACATGCAGATGGCACCACAAAAAGCCATACCACATTCAATGGTCCACTGGGCAAATTATGTACAAATGATTACCATAATTTACCCCAAATATCATTTTCAGCTGTTGGCAGTCCTCTGGATTCTATTTTTTAAATTGAAAATACAGATACCCTTAGACCAAAGATTTCTTTATGAATATACAATTCGCATTTCTAGAGGTAAGGTGGTCTCTAGATTTGAATCATGGAAAATTGGTCCATTAAACCAGGCAAGGTGGTTAACTTTAGCCATCAGGCTGATGTGTTTATGGACTTGTGGTGCATACCCACAAAATCTTTCAACCAAACTTCACAGTTTAATAAATATTATTGTGAATGTGTATGCCATTTGCTAGTTCGAAATGAAAAGAAATAACAAGTTCCACATTCAGCAAATGTATATTTTCAATATGATTCAAAGGATTAGGAAGCAAGCATATAAAATCCAACAGATCACTTTGAAAAATATACAATGCAATGCTTTTGGTTATATTCAATGGTCAAATCTGATGAACTGGAAGTGAGAGAAGAAGCTATAAAAAGAATTTTGACCATTAGGTAAGTAAATATTTATTCATAAATCTAACTAAATTAGTTATGCCGATTTATAGAATCATTTTAAGAATTTTATCTAATTTCACAATAAATATTAAAACAGTACAGAGTTCATTTTTTTTTAAATAACTCAAATTAATTCTTATATTCTTTCAGGAGTGGGGAGCCAGCCAAAAAAAAAAAAAAAAAAATTAAAAAAAGTCCCCAAAATCAATTTTAAAGCCATACATCTGTCATTAATAGATCTGTCATTAAGTGGAGTTTGTGAACCACCACACAGAAGAATTTTCTGAAGATTATTATTAAATGGTACGAAGCTTGACTTGCCAGATCACCCCTCACATTCTCAAGAAGTGGAACAGGCAGCCAAGTTATCAACAGAAGCATCCCAATCAGTGTATGTCTTTGAGGCAAGAAACAAGCACATAATAGCAAAAATTTTGTGTCAGAAATTCAGACCATCATTTTCATCTAAGGCCTCTTATATGG
Organism: Ascarosepion bandense; assembly: GCA_037127315.1. Lineage (NCBI taxonomy): Eukaryota > Metazoa > Mollusca > Cephalopoda > Sepiida > Sepiidae > Ascarosepion > Ascarosepion bandense. The sequence continues at coordinate 223,240 of JBBBDQ010001597.1, forward strand.
AGCTATTTGACTCTATATATTAAGCCCTATTAAAACACTATTTATTTATCCATATTTGTTTGTTGTATTTTCATTCATAATACAAAAAACATCAATATTTAATGTATTCAACTACTACTGCTAAATTCATGAGTGAAAAAAAAAACACATTTCAGTCATCACTAATAATGGGGAGGGGCAGATTTTCAATTTGAAGTTTAGTTATTTCTTCATCTTATTTCATAAAATGACAATATTCCCTGAAAACTTTTTGTTTTCTCATCAATATTTTGACCAAATCTTGCAAAATCAAGAATTTTTCAGTGCATTTTTATCTACGATATTCGATGTCAAATGCTCAAAAAACCGTTGAAGTGTCAGAGATCTAATTTTTGCATCAGTACTTAATACATGGGATTTGCGTTGTGGTGCAGTGGATATCGATTCGGAAGAGAAATCGGGGAGCGGAGTTCGAATTCCAGTTGAATAACTTGCATTCACTTACGCACAAATACCCATGGGAAAGGTATTAATCTGTTTCTTCCCTCCAGTTATGGGTTAAATAACATGACCGATTGGGCTCTATAGCCTTGGCTGGCAACCAGTCTACCGCAGAAAGCAATGGCAACCTACTGAGAGAAAATCTTCTGCCCAGTCAGTCATGTCACTTTCGAGAAATGATCGCCCAAGCGTGTATCACGTATGGCACTCAACTGACTGACTTAATACATCTCCACACAACTTTCGCTACATTATTATTTTTGATGCTCTAAAAAAGTAAAAAATCAACCTACCACACACACACACACTCACACACACACCTCTCACACACACACACACACACACACACACACACACACACATATATATATATATATATATATATATATATATATTCGAAAACTGTTGATTCACTTCAGCTTGATATATATATATATATATATATATATATATATATATATATATATCAAGCTGAAGTGAATCAACAGTTTTCGAATTCCGAATTCTGTTATTTACTTTTTTAAAAAAGTTCTCAATCCAACAAATATTGTAGAGCACTGCTTAAATATAATTAAATTTGTTTTTTATTTAAAATTAGTTTAATTTACATTGCGACACGGAAATTTCCATGTTTAAATTAAATTAATATGAAATAAAAAAAACCAAATTGAATTATATATATATATATATATATATATATATATATATATATGTGTGTGTGTGTGTGTGTGTGTGTGTGTGTGTGTGCGCGCGCGCGCGCGTGTGTGTGTGTGTCTGTATAATTGTCAATTCATTGTTTCATCTCTATGGTGTGGGTATATATATATTAGCATCTCTGTCCCTCTCTTTTACTGTGAAACCAATAAATTGTAAACACAAATTCTACTCCAACAGCTTCTTTTCTCGCACTTCCCGCCTGTGGAATTCCCTTCCATTTACTTGCTTTCCCGACAGCTACAATATCCAAGAATTTAAATGTAAAGTCAATAGTTTTCTCTTATCTCACTAACCTGCGTCCTTTCTCTCTCATACTCCTTTCTTCGTCCACTCCACTCTCATCAGTATTCTCATCTTTCTCTTACCCACTTTCTAACACCCCCTGTAACCTGTTACTCTTTCTCATAATTTTCCTCCTATTTAACCCCCTGCAAAACAGTGACAGTCAACTGCTTTGTTTGGTGCGATATAATTATATATATAGTCATCCGCATATAGATCTGTTTCGCTGTATCACAGCTCATCAGTACAGTTAGACTCCGATTGCTTTTTCAACCAGGATTGAAAGCCGACCGAATTGGCGTCAGTCTGCGATTCTATCTCTGGGCGGTCAGTAGAAGAAGGCAGACTTTTTAGCGTGTATATCATTATACGCGCCTAATAGCCAGCGTGCTCTAATTCATTTTACTGAATAAGCGATGTGTTTGATTATGCAACATTCAACAGTATTTCTTGGTTTTAAAAGATATGTTACATATTTTTAACCTCTCTCTCTCTCCAAGAATGTGTGTGTGTGTGCACATATTTTTTAAATTTAGGCACGTCAATATAGATTGAACAAAAATTCTATTGTGTGAGAGCGCGTGAGAGTAAGTGAGTGAGAGAGAGAGAAAAATGAACATGTATAATTAATAATAATATTTATCCGTCAATAAAAAGAAAGGATTAGTATAAAGTAGTTAAATATATTTAAAAAGAAAAGAGAAGGAAAGGAAAAGATAACCTTTGACATTTGATCGAGGTAAAAGGTCATCGAAATTTCCTGATCAATCATAATTTGTTTACTTCACATTTCTCCGAATTTCGTCAAGAAAACTAGTTTCACTTTGTCGTTGTTTCAAAACAATAAAAAAAAAACAACTTTACCTTATCTAGTTTTATTATTTATATTACTAAATAATTTTTCTTTATTTTAATAACTATTTTTCATATTTACTAACTAAAAACATTTTTTCATGTCATATTTTTAAACTAATATCCAGTTGGATTGATTTTATTCCAGTTTTCTCGTCAATTTCAAGTGATTTTCGTAGATCTTCTTACATAAAACAAAACTTTACAAATTTACCTTCAAATATTTGAAATATTTTATTGATTTTTTTTCTTCCGATTTTCATTTGACAATAAATAAAATGAATATGAATTCGAGTTTAAAACTACAACTCTCACGGAAATAATTCAGGATGTTTTTAAACTGTTATTCGACGTTTTCGTTTTATTTACATAAATGATACTTGAATACTTGATGGAATGAAATTCGATTTAATTCAAATTTATCAAAAATTTCAAGTCTATTTGTTTTATAACTTCTTTTTGAAATTATTAGATTTTGTGAATTTTCCAAGTAATAAGTTTACGGAAAAAGAGAATTTGCCCCTCTCTCATCGATAGCTCATCGCTTCTCTCTTTCCCCCGTCTATATGTGTGTACATTGTAAATTTATTGTTTAATTATGTGTGAATGTATGTTTGTGAGAGCGTGTATACACATACATATGAAATGGAGTATATATATATATATATATATATATATATATATATATATATATATATATATTAATCATATCATCCCAAGCAAGGCATTCCACTGCCACTATAGCGCAGGGGGTTACATAGAGCGATTGGATATAGGAAATGTGTGATAGACGAGTAAGGAGGTACAAAGGAAGAGTCTTTGAGGGAATGGGTGCGAGTTAGTTTGTTAGGACGTTTCTATCGACCTTACATTTAAACTCCTGGAGGTTGTAGCCGTCGGGGAAGCAAGGATGCGGAAGGGAATTCCACAGGCGGCAAGTGCGAGAAAAGAAGCTGTTGGAGTAGAAAGTTGCGGTTACATTTCATCGGTTTCATTGTAAAAGAGTGGGGCCTAGTTGCTAATCTAGTATCTCGTGCAAATTCATACCTAGGGGGCATCAGTGATCTAAGATCATCAGAGCAGAAGCCGTGAAAGTATTTATAGAAGAGGCACAGGGTTGCCACGTCACGCCGGTGAGAGAGTGACTGCAGGCGGTCAGCCAAGTCTGTATCGATCACATTACAGATTCTCCATTGTATTTTGTCAAGAATAGCAGGGGCACCCGACCAGATGTGGCAGCAGTATTCAGTACACGGGCGGATGGTAGATTTATATATGTACAGGATAGATTCAGACAGAAAGAACTTCCTGGCCCTGCACAGAGAGCCGACTTTCATAGCAGCGGATTTAGCAATGGATTCAACGTAGTTATTCCACTTGAGGTCTGCTGAGAGTGTCAGGCCAAGCAGGCGGAGTGTTTTACTCTCTGGGAGGCAAGCCTGTTCCATGCTAATGGGAGGGAGGTGCGGTTGTCTATGGTGGTTATTGATAGCAGATTCGTTTTGGAAGAATTGAATTTTACGAGCCATTTCTTACCCAAATCCACCACGGATTGGAGGTCCTTTTCAAGCTCGGCAATGAGGTTCGCCTTGTCACCAACACCAGATTTTTGATCGAGGTGAGAGTAAACTGTGGTGTCATCGGCGTACATGCCTACTTGGGTTGTTATGGCATCGGGGAGATCATTGATGCAGATCACTAAGAGCGTAGGACCTAGGGTAGACCCTTGTGGGACACCCGCGTTTGTAGGGTAGTTCTGGGAGGCATGTCCATTTAATACCACCTTCAATGTGCGGTTAGAGAGGAATGACTGGATGAAGTTCAACAAAAGTCCAGTTATGCCATAGCTTCGCAATTTCCGCAGAAGGCCAGCATGCCAGACTCTGTCGAACGCTTTAGAGATATCCAAGGCAACGGTTCGGGCTTCAGCATTCTTGTTGAGAGCCTGGTATATATACTCGGTGATGGTCGTTAGCATATCAGCAGTAGACCTGGTGAAGCGGAAGCCATACTTTTTGTCCGATAGGAGCTTGTGGGCTGTGAGATGCTGAACGACCTCGGCGTTGATAATGGCTTCGAACACTTTGCCAAAGATTGGAAGACGGCTGATAGGGCGGTAATTTGCGGGGACCGAGGGTTCTCCAGTGTTAGAAAATATAGGAACTACAACAGGCAGGAAAGCAGGAAGAAGTTAGGCAGAAGTTGTAGAGCTTAGAAAGGACAGAGGAGAGTTCAGGGGCACATTTCTTCAAGACTATGATTGGTATTCCGCCCCCACCACTCGCTTTGTGAGGGTCAAGAGAGAGAGAGAGAGAGAGAGAGAGAGAGAGAGAGCGAGAGAGAGTGTGTGTATACACACATGTTAATATATATATATGTGTGTGATTGTGTGTTTGTGGGTATGTATGTCTATAATAATTGTAAATTTATTGTTTCATTATATTTGTGTTTCATTATATATGTGTGTGTTTGTGTGTATGTTTTTATTTGTAATGTTCCAAAGAATTTTATTTCCTGTTTTTAAAAGATATGTTCCACAGTTTTTACTCTCTTTGTCTCTCACTCTCTCTCTCTCTCTCTCTCTCTCACACACACACACATACACACACACACACATACACAAACACCCACACTCTTTATCTCAATTTTAGTTCAGAATAAGTAAGAGAATTCACCTCTGTCTCGTTGTTCTTATGTCCTCTCTTGATTCTATTATTCGTCACCTGTATTTGGCATTTTGGGTTGCTCTTTTTGCTGATGACCATGCATTCAGTTTTTCTACAGTTTATTTGTAGTCTTTTTTTTGTCACTCTCCACATCTACCTTCTGTAGGAGGTCTTGTAGTTTCCTTTCAGTGTCTGCAATCAGCACCGTTTCATCTGCATACCTTATGTTTTTCAAATTGTGGCCTCCAATAACGGGTCCTAAAATATTCTCACTGTACAAGTTGAACAGATCCGTTGAAAAGACACATCCTTGTCTTACGCCCCTTTCTATCTTTGTAAATCTGCTGAAATCATTGCCTGTCCGTATGCAGGCAGTTTGCTGCCAGTAGAGGTTCTTGATTACTCTTAGGTCTTTCCCAAAAATGTGAAGGCTGCCAAGCATCTCCATCAAATCTTTGTGTCTTATTTTGTCAAATGCCTTCGCATAACCAATAAAACATAGATACAAGTCCTTCTTCATTTGTATTACCCTTTCGGAGAGCATCCTAAACATAAATATGGCGTTCCTTGTTCAAGTGTCCTTGACGAACCCGCACTCTTCCTGTCCTATCTCTGGCCTGGTTCTGCTTCTCGCTCTATTCATCAGGATTCTGACAATCAGTTTTGTAACGTGACTCATTAAGCTGATAGTTCTGACTTGCATAGGTCGTCTAGTATTGTTCCACTATTATAAATTTCGTTTATTATTTCGGGATTTTTTTTCTGTGCCGAATTCTTCCAGGGATATCAGAAGCTCTATTACAATGCCCTCTGGACCAGCTGCTTTGTTTCTGTTCAGTTTGGCCATTGCAGCTTCTACTTCGGACTTCAATATTTTCGGTCCGTCCTCATCCTTGTGTATTCTCGGTTGCTCTCTCCTGTCGCGAAAAATATCTTTTATATACTCTTCCCATCGCTGGGGTATTTCCTCTTTCTCCAATATTATCGTTCCATCCTTGGATTTTATGCATCCTGTGGAGGAGCAGGTTTTTTGTCCTGTCAGTTCGCTTATCTCTTTATGCATGTCTGCTTTATTGGTCTTGCTTAGTCTCTCTACCTCTGCGCATTTGTCGTTAAGCCATTCCTCTTTAGCCTGTTTGCATTTGTTCCTTATCTCCTTGTGTAGTTTCCTGTCTTCCCTTCCATGTCTTGGCGTTATTTTTTGTCTCCTTCTCGAGAATATCTTCGGTCATCCACTCGATTTTTCTTCTGTGTCTGGTTTCCTTTGGGGCAAATATTGTTCGCTGATGTCACCATCACTTCCTTTGGCGAGTCCCATTTTGAGTGTCCTTTTCCAATTTATTCTTCATATTTATTTCTCACGCTGTTAGTGGATTCTTTCTGCAGGTTGAGGTCATTCACGAGCGTGTTGTATTTCAGCCTCGGTGCTGTGCTGGGCTTCATTCTCCGGAGATTTATCCTTAGTTTGCAGATGACTGGGACATGGTCACTTCCGCAGTCGGCACCTGGGTAGGTTTTGCATGGACCACTGCGTTCCTGAATCTCTTGTTTATAGTTATGTAGTCTATTTGGTTCTTCGTGTCCCTCCTGGCCTTCTCCATGTCCATACACGTCGTGGGTGTTTTTGAAACCAGGTTTTAGTTATTACCTTGTCATTTGCTGTGCACCATTGGACCCATTTTTCTCCTACTTTATTGAGAACTCCTAATTCGAAGTTGTCGGTCGTGTCTCCTTCCCTCTCTTTACCTACCTTGGCATTCAAATCACCCATTATTATCCTAATTTCTTGGCTTTTGCACAGGGCCTTGGCACTGCCCACTATGGAATAGAATGATTCTATTTCGTCCTCAGTGCTTTGAGTTGTTGGTGCATAAACTACTATGATAGCTATGTTGAAAGGTCTTCCTCGCAGTTAAACCAAGAGGACTCTCTCTGAAAGCTGGCAGTATCCAAGAACGCATTTCTTCATTTCATTTAGTATCAAGCCGAACCCTTTTTCGTTATTTTTGCCTCCTGCATAAATTATCCTGTGGGCGTCACTGCTGAGGTATCCATTGATAAGGCCATCTGGTTTCGCATATGTCCAGAATATTGATCTGCAGTCTGTCCATTTCCTTCTTGACATTCTCTAGTTGTTCACAATTGTTGAGTGTCCTGACATTCCATGTACCAAAAGTAATTCTTACTTTGTTGCGTACAGTCGCAGGGTAACAGTCCAGAGACAGCTGTTGCTCATGTCGTTCCTTCCAGGGTGAGGGACAATTTTTGGAGTAAAAAGTCCCCTTTACGCCGTTGGTGCTAACAGTCGCCGGATGACGGTTAGGTGGCATTTGTCGCCCATGCCGATCCTTACCGAGCGAGGAGTTTCTTCCTTGGGAAGCAACCCCCTTCGCGCTGTTGAATTTCATATATTTGTCGTGAAAAACCATGATTGAGCTGGTGGGTAGATAGTAGAGTGGTATCCCGTTGCCTTCTCCACGGCGATTTATTGAGGGAACACCTTTAGTTAGCTGGCCGTTGGCTCCTTAAGACTTCTTCCGCCCTTTGTAGGCTTAATTTTTGTTTAACCTTCAGGGTTGCTAACATCCCGGAAAAAAGTGGAAAATAAATATAAAGCATGTACTTAAGTACAATTGACTAGGCCTGCAGAGGAAGGGGCGTGTTATGTTTCGTCCAATCAAATGCCTTATATTCCAGTGACGTCAACCTTACGTCATTTGCGCTATAACATTCGTTCCAGAAAATTTTTTTCTCTAGAAAATGTAGAGAGATAATAACTCACTAAATCTGAAAGGAAAATATTAAAAATATTAAAAGAAAGCATGGAATATGGCGAAGAAAAACAAAACATCTTTTTTTCTTCTCTTTTTCAATATTAGTCTAAGAGAATAAGGGACTAGTGTTTCTACAGCTATAGATTAACATTACCCGAAAACAGAAGATTGAAATTTATTCGAATTTTCCGTGCTTTTCAAAGACTGAAATTCTGTTTTCATTTGGATAATTCCAGTTCGTCTTATGCTTTAAAGACACCGGTCAGAGATAAAGGGTAACACGTGGTTTGAGGGAAAGAGGGATAGAAATACAACTCTGAAATATTAGGTTTCAAAACTCAATTAAATTTCAAATTAGACATTATATATTATAAACTGACAAGTTTTTGCACTTTAACATTCGTTCCTGAAAATTCGACGAAGAAACTTGTTTTATTTTTGTCTCCCGTTTTTTGGACGAAAACCAATTTTCACCCAAAATGAAATCGAAATCAAGTGCAAGTAAGAATTTTCTCCATTTCCAAATCATCCAATCTTCTTAAATGTTTCCTTTGACATAACAAGACTCATCAAGATTTTTTTTAATCATTTCGCCCACAAGAAAGCAAAGATAAAGCGACATTTTTTATTTTTGTGAAAGAAAAAAAGGAACCCCGCTCTATTTGTTATGTCTGTCTTCATTTTCTAATTTTTTCGTTGGAAAATTAGGGAAGGATTCAAAATCACAATTTAGGGGTCATCTCTTTAATTAAAACTACATTATTATTGACTCCACAACCAAATTAAATTACTAGAAGTTTTCTCTTTTCTTTATTTATTTGTTGAAATTGTTTGCTTTTTTTTCGTCTTCTTTATTTCGCTTGAACTACTAATTTGTAATAATTTGGAAAACTCGGTCGGTTTATCAATTTATTTATTTTAAAGAAAAGAAATTCACATTCCTCGCTTTTTTTCTTATAAACGGAATTCTTTTTGTGAAAATAAAACGTTTTATCGGTTCCTCTGTCTGTCTGTGTAAAACATGAACAAAAAAAATCCCTCTATTTCTCTTTCATAGTTTTCTTCATTCATGAAAATCTTTTTATCTAAAAACAAAAATATCAAAAGAAAACAATTTATATATCAGTCTGTCTATCTATCAATCTATCGGCCGGTCTGTCTATAAAAAGAAAAAAAACACTCTCTCTTTCAGACAATTGTCTATTTCAAAGAACACTTTTTTTCAGACAACATTTTATGCATTAATAAAAATATTTTTTGTAAAAATAAAACAATTTATATCATTCACTTAGTCTATTTATTTATCTCTTAATCCATCACTGTCAAAAATATTTAAGAATTAATTGTTTGGCTTAATCGTCGATCAATTTATTAGTCTGTCTGTTTATTTAAAGGAAAAGAAAAATAATCCCCCTCCTTCCCTCTTTTTCAGAGATTTTTTTTTTTCATGAATGAAAAAAATCTTTTGTTCAAAAAATCCAAAATAACAATTTATATCAGGCTGTCTAGCGATCTGTCTGTCTGTCTGTCTGTCTGTCTGTCTGTCTGTCTAATTCCCTAGCGTTTAAATTTTAATTAAAAAGTTTAATAAGCTAATGATAGCTGCCACATTCAGTTATTTGATGGACCCGTAATATATAGTATGGCACAAGGACAATAAAAACTGGAAAGTTTGTTGTATATATATATTTATGATGATCTTTGTTGCTTTTATTGGCCTTGTACCATACTTTTTTTAATATATTTTTCTTTATTTATCTGTCTGTCTAAATCCTTAGCAGTTAATTTTTAATTAAAAAAGGTTTTATAAGCAAGTGACAGCCGCCATATTTACTCATTTGATAGACACGTAATGTATAGTATGGCACAAGAACAATAAAAACTGGAAAGATTGTAATATATATATAAGACAATCTTTGTAGCTTTTATTGGCCTTGTACCATACTATGTTATTATAAGTTAAGATAATTTTTTAAAGTTTTCGAAGTCCGTGTATTTCTCGAAGAAATAAAAAAAAATCATCTGAAGAAATAGAAAAAAAATTATTTCAATGGATCAAAGGAGAAAGTTGAAAGTGATTGTGAAGGCGTCAAATTGGAAATCCCTTCCCCCTTTCTCTCTTTCTGTTTCTTTTACCCTTTCTTTCCTTCCCTTTCTTGATAATCACTCTATCCTTCTTTTGATTTTTTTGATTTTTCTTTCCAGATTTTCTGAAGGAATTTTAAAAATGGCGATCAGTTTTAACGAAGAAAGATTCCTGTGTTCGAACTGTGACCAATATTTGGCATGTCTTCATTCTTTGTGTCGGTCATGCCTCGATATCCCCAATTCCACACCCCGGAGGGGACACGTGACAGTTTGAGACTTTCACCATTTATGGTGAAGACCATGACGCGCCAAAACCTGGAATCCAAAGACTGGAGATGCGACTTCTGTTTTAATGACGACGGCACCGAATCCGCCGTTCAGATTTGGTGCCTGGATTGTGAGAATCTTTTGTGCCAGAAGTGCCAGAAATACCACTGGAGATACCACCCAACACACGAAACCAGGGACCTGGGCGGCATATCGAGGGGTGAGGCTGTGGGGGTCCTCATGACGGATGAGTGTCGCCTGCACCGCAACCGGAAGGACGCCTTCTGCGACCGGTGCAAACGTTGCCTGTGTGACGCGTGTTACGGAGATCATGTGACCGCTTACCCCAGTGTCCGCCTCGGGCGCTGTCTCTGAGGGAGTAGGCGTCAAAAGAGAAAACGGTCGGCCCCACCCTGGAGCAAGAACTCCGTCAGTTGCAAATCCAGATCCTTGCAATGAACAAACAGACGAGGCGATCCATTGATCAATTGTCAATGGATTGCAGCTCGAAATGTTCCGAAATGTGAGAAGAGTTCGAGATATTCGTGGAAGAGACACGTCGAAGTTTGAAAGAGCTGTCCGACAATATGAGAGAAACGATCTCCAGACTTAAAGGAGGGAGAGAACCTTTTGAAAAAGGTCAAGATTTGGCGCCATAAAGTTGGCCAATTGTTGGGGGACGACGCCGAAGACGGGGACGTCGTTTGTGGATTACGGTTTGTGGGAGCGGAGCTTAGATCACGGTTCCTACAATCGTTTGGTCCCCCCCCCCCCCCAACCTGCAAAAAAAGTAAAAAATCTGAATTGACGGTGACATTTCCATTTTCAAAATGGTGTCACGAATCCCTGGAGTCATTGAGAAAAGAAAAAAATCGCGTTGATGAGTGTCGGGACATCCGGGGTTTTACAGCTCCAAAGAGAATACCGTCTGCAGGATTCGAACCCAGGGTGGATTTCCTCGATTGTCGCTACCGACGAAGACGATCATGTTTTTGTCGGCGATAGTTGGTATGGTACGGTGACAGAATTCGATGAGTCTGGGCAGTTGATTGTCCGATGTGAATTGACGGACGAAGATTTTAAATTCCTCCCCAAATACATTTGTTGCATTTCCAATGACATTTTCATCGTCTGTTGTCCTCATGGTGTGTGGCGGGAAAAGGTGTTTGACCGATGTGAAATGAGGGACGGAAAAAAGATGATCTTAGGTGGGGGATTTCCGGGCGGATTTTCCAGGACTGGTTTCGTAGGGAGTCTGTTAAACGGGGAAGAATTTTCATTTTGGAGAGAAAAAAATGCACCTCCCCCTTTTTAGAAAAACAAAAAATAATTAACACAAATAACTGACTAAGCATTTACTATTTCCAATAAATAAGCTGAATTTAAGGGTTTTTTTAAAAAAGTTTTTGTGTTTCGAATCAGGATTTTGCTAATTATGGTTTCCTATGTGCGTTGTGGTGCATTGGATATCGGCTCGGAACGAGAAATCGGGGAGCCGACTTCGAATTCCAGCTGAATTCATTGCATTAACGTACGTGCAAATACCTTTGGGAAAGGTATTAATCCGCCTATTCCTTCCAGTTATGGGTTAAATAACAGGACAGATTGGATTCTATAGCCTTGGTCGGCAACCAGTCTACCGCAGAAAGCAATGGCAACCTACTGCGGGATAATCTTCTGCCCAGTCAGTCATGTCTCTTTCGAGACATGATCGCCCAAGCGTGTATCACGTATAGCACTTAACTAACTGAATATAATAGTTGAAAACATGATTAAGGCTTCTAATGGGCATAAAGTGGGGGATCAGTTTTATATTGTTATGAAGTAATAAATTGATCCCCCACTAATTACTACTTAATAATATAATACATCTCTTCTGTCTCTAGCTATGGGTTAAATAAAAGGACAGATTGGGTTCTATAGCCTTGGTTGGCAACCAGTCTACCGCAGAAAGCAATAGCAACCTACTGCGGGATAATCTTCTGCCCAGTCAGTCATGTCTCTATCGAGACATGATCGCCCAAGCTTGTATCACATATGGCACTCACCTGACTGAAGGTATATTATAGATTAAAAAACAAAATTTAGTATTGTGTGGATCATTTATTTTGGTAAATAATTTTAGAATTATATTGGAGCATAAGCTATCAATGAAACATTGCAATTAATAAAATTTAAAGTTTTATTCTTTTTTAATTCATCCTGCTGTAAAAGATTGCTGTCTGCCCATTTAAATAATCTATGTTCCCACAATGGATTTTATACACAAAAAATAATTCTATATTAATTTTAAAAAAACTACAATGTTTCATTTATAAGTTATGCTCTATTATAACTTAAAAATTCATAATTATTTTACTAAATAAAAGACTAACACAAATTAGTTTTCTTAACTACAATATACTTTAATATACCATAATTACTTAATCATATTTATAGCATAAACATTTTAGTCTTTTTACTCATGAAGTATTTTTTTAAAAAAAGTTCAACTTGCTGTTAAAAATTATTTACCTATTTAAGTATTATGTTGTCCCACTAATTACCTGACTCAGACAAAATAATTTTCTTTAAAATTTAATTAATAACTTTGTTTCATTTAAAACTTATACTCTAACATAAAAAATGAATATTACTTTAATAAAATAAAAAACCCACACAATACTAAATTGTTGTTCTAAATACAATATGACAAAGAATACTACAATTATTTACTCCTAATTCTGACTTAAACTTTCTATCACCTTTACTCATAGAATATCTATTGTTTAATAATAAAAAAAAAAGTAAAATCCGACTTTCTGATAAAAATTGTCTACCCATTTTAAAAAAATCTAAGATCTCACTCTGTATTTTACCCTTTTCCTAACCTAAATGTTTAACTATGCGTGACAGTCATGGAGATACGATGATATACATTTCACTTGTTACGTAAACAACAATTTTCTTCCCTAATCGACCAAGCAAGAAAAGATAGATAGATAGATAGATAGATAGATAGATAGATAGATAGATAGATACCAACAAACCGAAATGGATAGATACAAACAGACTGAGAGAAATATTTTTTTTTACGAAGACAGGTTCTTAAAAACGTGATCTAAGGGGCAAAGCAAAAATTTGGCTACAACCTCATAAATCTGTCTGTATACATGTATATATTTCTCTCTCTCTCTCACACACTCTCACACACACACACACACACACTCTCTCTCTCCAAAGCAATCGCGTGCAATCTATGTTAGCTAAAGTGTCTAAACTGAAATTGAGGTCAGAGAGAGAGAGAGAGAGAGAGAGAGAGAGAGAGAGAGAGAGAGAGAGAGAGTTTAAATATGCAACACACGTTAATGTTTTTCAAATGATATTTACGTAAAAGATAAAAAAGTTTTTAAACTGCAATTATATAAAAAAGTTTAATCGTATAAATTGAAGTTACTGGTCTTAGAGTGAAAATCTTCAAAGATTTAACACTTCATTTTTTAAATTTTTAGGGAATTAATACATAAACATATATATATATATATATATATATATATATATATATATATATAGGTTGTTTAATTACTTAGTTTCTGGTCATAAGATTAGACGAGTGCACATTTGTATTAAAAAGTGTTCATTACAATTATATTATAGAACATTTGATTATTTTTTATTTGTAAACGAGTTATTACACGACCTAGGTTTCTACTATGGGTGGTGTCTTCAGGCGACTTATAATAATGTTATATATATATATATATATATATATAGACAGGTTTCATTCAAAACGACAGACAAGTGAACATGGTTAAGTTTTTACTTAATTTTTCATGTGAACTCATTATTTTTTCTTTTGAAGTCGTAAATTATATAAAAACTGTTCAAATGTTTACATAAAAAATGAACCAATATACCTTGCCTGTGATTTTTAATGAAACCTGCATAAAAGAGAGATTACTACCCAAATATACAATATATATATATATATATATATATATATATATATATATATATATATATATATTTGGGTAGTAATATACATTTCTGAGATGAGGTAGTATTTTCTATATTTACATTATTCGGAGTATTGTCCTCGTCTTAGTTGCCATATGTACGACGTTTCGGCCGTTGTACGCCCCGGCCTTCTTCAGGTGCTAGGAATTTCAAACCGAACCCTTTATTACAATCACTAGGGTATATGAACTCCATTCCTTGCGGAGTAATACCTGTTTTGGAATAATTTTTTTTTTTCAGATTTGAGCAGAAAGAATTTGTTTTTAATTTTGTCGATTGCACAATTTTGTAGGTTCAGTTAGGCACCGTGGGTGAGAAAATGCACACCATGACGCAATTCACTTCCACAAAAATTTAGAAATGCTGTGTTCTACTGTTTTGTTTTAAAAATACATTTTTCTGTTATTTTAAATTTAATATGTTACATAATTTTACTCTCTCTCTGTCAATCTCTCTCTCTCTCTCGCTCTCTCTCTCTATCTGTCTTCAATTTCAGTTTAGATACGTTAGCTAAAATAGATTGTTTGCAACTGCTTGAGAAAGCGAGAGAGAGAGAAAGAGAAAGAGAGAGAGAGAGGGGATGTGAAAAAAATGAGAAAAATGGACATGTATACTGACAGATTTATGAAGGTATGTCCAAAATTTTGCTTTGGTTGGGATGTATACATTTTATTTTTGGCTCCTCTGATCACGTTTTTGAAAACCTGTTTTCGCATATATTAAATTAACTATCTCTCCCAGTTTGTTCATATCTACCTATTTCGGTATGTTCGCATCTATCTATCTATCTATCTATCTATCTATCTATCTATCTATCTATCTATCTATCTAACATATCTTGCTTGATCGAATCGTGAAGAAAATTGTTGTTTACGTGACTAGTAAAAATGTATGGCCCTGTCTGTCACGCTTCGATGGAGCGCGACACAGCAGTCGTTAAATGAATTATCAGCTTTGATTGCATTTGAAATTAGGACAATGACTAAAATTTTCTTATTACTATATATCTATATAAAAACTTCTTTTCTATATTTAAAACGGAGTCAAAGTTAAAATAATTTCTGAAAAAGTTTTTCAAAGTTATATATCTTCTACAAATCTTCATTAATTTTCAAATATAAATCGAAAAGAATCTATAAAATACTTCAAATATTCGATGGTAACTTTGTAAAGGTTTGTTTAAAAATGTAAGAAGATCTACAATCATTTGAAATTGACGAGAAAAATGAAATAAAAATCAATCCAGCTCGATTAAAATAAAATGTAAAATGATATAATACAAAGACTAAAGTTAGTAGTTAGTAAATATGAAAAAAATAAAATAAAGAGAAATTATTAGTAATATAAATAATATAACACTGACTAGAAGACTGACTAGATAAAGTTTTTTTTTTTTTTGAAACAACGACAAAAAAGTGAAACTAGTTGTCTTGGCAAAATTCAGAGAAATATGCGGTAAACCAAATTTAGGTACCTCCATTAAATTACTGAAAAAAAAGCTTAGTATGAACATAAAAGGCCCAAACTTAATAAAAATGATTTTTTTCCGTCACAATGTTTATGTTATTATTATTATTTGACTCCAAACTCACAGTTTTACTCGGTATTAGTGTCTCTCATGTCTACCACATAATAAATAATAATACTCTTTTTCCTCACGTCTTCATGTTTCGCCATTTTACAAGTATTTTCGTATATAAAAATGTTAGAAGGTTTAATTAAAAAATTGACCTAAATTTCTAATTTTCTAAATTTCTCCGATCAAAACAATTTTCACTTCGTTCAACCATCATGAAATTACTTTCTAATTTCTTTTAGCTTTTAATTTGAAATATAAGTTAATGTTGCCCATGATTTTAATTCCGATTAAATATCCAGCCAACTTAAGAATGAAAACTTAATAAATCTTTACTAATTAATATTTAATTACTTGTTAACTTCTTATACGTACCGCCTTGAAAAACAAATAATGAAAAAAATCAAACTAACAATCCTTAAATTGAATGAACAAAATTGTATTGTTTGAGAGCGAGTGAGTGTGAGTTAAAAAGAGAGAGAGAAATGGAGATGTGTCATAATCAAAATTATCCTTTTAATAAAAAGAAATTATTTGTAAAAAGTAATCGAGGTCAAAGGTAATCATTGAATTTTCTTTCATTTACATTTGACAAGAAATAAAATAAAAATACGAATTCAATTTCAAAACTTTTATTCGACATTTTCGTTTCATTTAAATGATTACATTTGATTTTATTTAGATTTTATAAAAAAAGTTCAAGTTTATTTGGTTTATTTAAATTATTTGCAAAATTATTAAATATTCTGAAAAATATAAAAATAATTCTCTCTTTCTTTCACTCTCTCTTTCTCTCTCTCACTCTTTCGTTTTATCCTCCTTTCTTTCTTTCTCTTTCTCTTTCTTTCCCTCTTTCTCTTTATCCTCATTTTTTTTTAGTTTTTTTTTGCCACGTAAGAGAATTCGCCCCTCTCTCATAATTACATGTTGCTTCTCTCTTTCCCTCTCTTTGTGAAACGTATAACACGTGATAAAACTCTCATATCCAGTGACGTGTTATTTCTCGTCCAATGAAATGCCTTATATTCGGGTGACGTCATCCGTCCAATCCTCTACGATTTTCAGTCTCTTCGCCAGAATTCAAAGACGAAGCTTCAAGTTTTATTCGCTCTCGTATTTTGACGAAAACCAATTTTCAGCCAAATTGAAAAATCAAATTCAAATGTAAGTAAGAATTTTCTCCATTTCCAAATCATCCAATCTTCTTTCCCTTCTTATTTTTCAATCATTTCATCCCCGACAGAAAAGACAATTAATAAGAATTATTTGCTTTTTAGTTTCATGAAAAAACAACCACGCCCTAATTTGTCTGTCTGTCTTCATTTTTGATTTACTTGTCTGGCTTTAGATTAAGGGAAGGATTCAAAATCACAATTTTTATTAAATAGATCTTTTTTTATTTTCATTTTTTTCAGTCCAAAATAGCAGAATTTGTATCTTTTGATCTTTTTATTTATCTGTCTGTCTAATTTTTTCAAGAAAAAAATACGTTCAGTAAGCAGACAATAAATTCATCTCCACTGATTTGACGGACACGTAAGATATATCATGGCACAAGGCCAGTAAAAACAGGAAATATCGTAATTTATATTATGAAAAAAACAACAACAAAGAACCACGCCCTAATTGTTTTTTCTTTCAGTTTATAATACTTCCTTTATCTATCTATCTATCTATCTATCTATCTATCTATCTATCTATCTATCTATCTATGTATCTATATATATATATATATATATATATATATATATAATATATCACAGTCTGTTCATTTTCTTTCTATCTATCTATCTATCTATCTATCTATCTATCTATCTATCTATCTGAGTCCATTTTCTATCTATCTATATCTATGTATCTTTTTTGTCATTATTGACTATCATTTTGTCTAAAAAATGTCAAAATAAACAATTTTTTTATGTGTGAGTGTATCTATATGTGTGTGAGCGTGTATAAACATACATATGTATTTAAGTATATATATATATATATACATATACATAATTTTATAAGTATATATGAGTGCGTGTGTGTACGTATGCCTGTATAATAGATGTAAATTTATTGATCCTTATATTTGTGTAAGTATATATATGTGTGTGCGTGTATGTGTTTTCGTGCTTGTGCTTGAGTGTGTATGTTTACTCGCTCTCCCTCCTGTCTCTCGCTCACTCTGTGTTTTTGTGTGTGTGTGTGTGTGTGTGTGTGTGTGTGTGTGTGTGTGTTCCTCCCACTCATAACACGTAATCCAAAACTCTAGTGGCGTGTTATTTCTCGTCCAATGAAATGCCTTATATTCCGGTTACGTCATCCGTCCAATCCTCTACGATTTTCAGTCTCTTCGCCAGAATTCAAAGACGAAGCTTCAAGTTTTATTCGCTCTCGTATTTTGACGAAAACCAATTTTCAGCCAAATTGAAAAAATCCAAATCAAATTTAAGTAAGAATTTTCTCCATTTCCAAATCATCCAATCTTCTTTCCCTTCTTATTTTTCAATCATTTCATCCCCGAGAGAAAAGACAATTAATAAGAATTATTGGCTTTAGTTTCATGAAAAAACAACCACGCCCTATTTTGTCTGTCTGTCTTCATTTTTTATTTACTTGTCTGGCTTTAAATTAAGGGAAGGATTCAAAATCACAATTAGGGGTCATCTTTTTATTAAATAGATCTTTTATTTATTTATTGTTTTGCCTTTTTTTCAGTCCAAAAAAGCAGAATTTGTATCTTTTTTCTTTTTATTTATCTGTCTGTCTAATTTTTTCATGAAAAAAATGCGTTCAGTAAGCAGACAATAAATTCATTTCTAATTATTTAATGGACACGTAAAATATATTATGGCACAAGGCCAGTAAAAACAGGAAAGATTGTAATTTATATAATGAAAGAAAAAAAAGAAGAACCACGCCCTAATTGTTTGTTCTCTCAGTTTATAATACTTGCTTTATCTATCTATCTATCTATCTATCTATCTATCTATCTATCTATCTATCTATCTATCTATCTATCTATCTATTTTTTCTTCATTAATGACAATAATTTTGTCCCAAAAATGTCAAAATAGACAATTTATTGATGTGTGAGTTTATCTATATGAGTGTGAGCGTGTATGTATTGACATACATATGTATTTAAGTTTATATATATATATATATATATATACATATACATCATTATATGTGTATATATGAGTGCATGTGTGTACGTACGCCTATATGATAGATGTAAATTTATTGATCCTTATATTTATGTGTATATATATATATATATATGTGTGTGTGTGTGTGTGTGTGTGTGTGTGTGTGTGTGTGTGTGTGTGTGTGTGTGTTTTCATGCTTCTGTTTGAGTGTGTATGTTTTTACTCTCTCTCTCACCCTCTCTCTCTCTCTCTCTCTCTCTCTGTCACATATACCAACACAATTTTTCTCTTCAATTTAGGTTAGAAAAATAAGGGAATTCGCCCCCTCTCATGTTTATTTGTCCTCCCTCTTGCTTCTCTCTTTCCCCCCTCTTCTTTTTGTTGTAGAATTTATTAATTTATTTGATTTTTTAAAATAAATAGTTTACTAGAAAATAAAAATGTTCCCCTCTTTAATCGATAGATGTTCTCTCTCCCTTGCTTCTTTCCCTCGTCTATATGTGCGTATAGTTGTAAATTTATTGTTTCATTTATGTGTGAGTGTATCTATATGTGTGTGAGCGTGTATGAACATACATATGTATTGAAGTATATGTATCCATAAATATAATTTTATTTGTGTATGTATGTATGTCTATAAAAGTTGTAAATTTATTGATCATTAACTCTGTGGAGGTATATGTGTGTGTGTGTGTGTGTGTGTGTGTGTGTGTGTGTGTGTGTGTGTGTGTGTGTGTTTCCGCGTGTGTGTGTTTGAGTGTGTATGTTTCAATGTAACATTTGATTGAACAGAAATTAAATCCTGTTTTGAAAAGATGTGCTCCACATTTTTACTCTCTCTCTCTCTCTCTTTCTTTCTCTCTTACACACTCTCTTCAAATTTAGGTCAGAAAAAGTAAGAGAATTCACACCTCTCTCATTGTTCTTATGCCCTCTCTTTCCCCACTCTACCTCCCACTTATAACACGTAATTCAAAACTCCAGTGGCGTGTTATGTTCTCGTCCAATCAAATGCCTTATATTCCAGTGACGTCGTCCATACGTCATTTGCGCTTTAACATTCGTTCCAGAAAATTCGACGAAGAAACTTGTTTTATTTTTGTCTCCCATTTTTTTGACGAAAACCAATTTTCACCCAAATTGAAATCGAAATCAAGTGTAAGTAAGAATTTTCTCCATTTCCAAATCATCCAATCTTCTTAAATGTTTCCTTGGACATAACAAGACTCACCAAGATTTTTTAAAAATCATTTCGCCCACAAGAAAAGCAAAGATAAAGCGACATTTCTGAGTTTTGTGAAAAAAACGAAGCCCGCCCAATTTTTGTCTGTCTTTATTTTCTACTTTTTTCGTTGGAAAATCAGGGAAAGATTCAAAATCACAATTTAGGGGTCATCTCTTTAATTAAAACTGCATTATTTTTGACTCTTCAAACAAATTAAATTTCTAGAAGTTTTTCTCTTCTTTTTTTTTTATTTTTTTATTTATTCGTCGAAATTGTTTCCTTTTCTTTTCGTCGTTTTTATTTCGCTTGGACAAAATTTGTAATAATTCGGGAAATTCGGTCTGTTTATCCATTTATTTATTTAAAAGAAAAGAAATTCCTTTTTCCCTTTTTTATTGACGGACATCTTTTTGTCTGTTTATTTGTATAACATAAAAAAATCCCGCCTTTTCTCTTTGAAAATTTTCTTCATTCATGAAAATCTTTTTATCTAAAATATATATATATATATATATATATATATATATATATATATATATATATATATATATATATATATAAAATAATTTATATCAGTCTGTCTATCTATAAATCTATCGTCCTGTCTGTCTATTAAAAGAAAAAAAAAAAACCCGCTCTCTCTTTCAGACAATTTTTTGATCTGTCTGTCTAAGACGATAACCGGCCGCCATAAAAAATTATTTAACATCTGATAATATATAGTATGGCACAAGGTCAATAAAAAAGATCCGTCTGTCTATTTCAAAGAATTTTATTTTCATATAATCTTTTCTGCATTAATAAAAAATATTTTTTTGGTAAAAATCTAACAATTTCTATCATTCATTTACAGTTTATTTATTTATCTCTCAATCCGTCATTGTCAAAAATATTTAAGAATTATAATTGTCTGTCTTTAACGGATTGTCGATCAATTTATTGGTCTGTCTGTTGATTTAAAAGAAAAGAAAAATAATCTCCCTCCATCAATCTCTTTCAGAGAATCTTTTTTCTTCATTAATAAAATCAAATCCAAAATAACAATTTATATCAGGCTGTCTGTCGATCTATTTATTTATCTCTCTGTCTGTCTAAATCCCTAGCGCTTAATTTTTAATTAAGAAAGATTTAATAAGCTAATAACAGCCGCCATATTCAGTTATTTGATAGACACGTAATATATAGTATGGCACAAGGACAATAAAAACTGGAAAGATTATAATATATAAATATAACGATCTTTGTTGCTTTTATTGGCCTTGTGCCATACTAAGCTGTGATAAGTGAAGGTAATTTTTAAAAATTACTTGAAGTCCGTGTATTTTTCGAAGAAAGTAAAAATCATCTGAAGAAATAGAAAAAAATAATTATTTTAATGGATAAAAGGAAAAAGTTAAAAGTGATTGTGAAGGCGTCAAATTGGAAATCCCTTCCCCCTTTCTCTATAGCTTTTACCCTTTCTTCCTTTTCTTTCTTTCTTGATAATCACTCTATCCTTCTTTTAACACTTTTTTTTATTTTTCTTTCCAGATTTTCTGAAGGAATTTTACAAATGGCGGCCAGTTTTACTGAGAGATTCCCATGTTCGAACTGTGACCAAAATTTAGATCTCTCCTCGAAGACATTGGCATGTCTTCATTCTTTGTGTCAGTCATGCCTTGATGTCCAATTCGAAGCAGCGACACAGGACGACGTCAAATGTCCCCAGTGTCACACCCCGGTGGGAACACGTGACAGTTTAAGACTTTCGCCATTTTTGGTGAAGATTATGACGCGCCAAAACCTGGAATTAAAAGAATGGAGATGCGACGTGTGTTTTGAAAACGACGGCACCGAATCGACCGTCAAGATTTGGTGCCCGGATTGTAAAAAACTCTTGTGCCTGAATTGTGCGAGATTCCACAGGCAATTTCACCCAACACACGAAACCAGGGACCTGAGCGGCATGTCGAGGGGTGAGGCCGTGGGGGTCCTCATGACAGACGAGTGTCACCTGCACCGCAAACGGAAGGACGCTTTCTGCGCCCGATGCAACCTTTGTCTGTGTGACGCGTGTTACAAGGATCACGTGACCTCTTCCCCCCAGTGTCCGCCTCGGCCTCTGTCGGTGAGGGAGGAGGCGTCGAGGGAGAAGACGGCCGGCCCCACCCTGGAGCAAGAACTCCGTCAGATGGAAACCCAGATCCTTGCAATGAACGAACAGACGAGGCGATCCATTGACCAACTGTCAATGGATTGCGACTCGAAATGTTCCAAAATGTGGGAAGATTTCGAGACGTTCGTGGAAGAGACACGTCGGAGTTTGAAAGAGCTGTCCGACAATATGAGAAAGCCGTTAGAAAAATGGCGCCTCTCCCTAAAGGAGGGAGAAGACCTTTTGAAAAAGGTCAAGACTTGGCGCCATAATGTTGGCCAATTGTTGGGGGACGACGCCGAAGACGGGGACGTCGTTTGCGGTTTACGGTTGGTGGGATCGGAGCTTAGATCGCGGCTCCCACAATCGTTTGCCCCCCTCCACCAAACATCGGAATTGACGGTGACATTTCCATTTTCAAAATGGTGTCACGAATCTTTGGAGTCACTTAGAAAAGAAATAATAGAGTTTACGAGGGTCGGGACATCCGGGGATTTACAACTCCAAAAAGAATACCGTCTCCACGATTCGAACCTGGGGAGGATTCCCTCGATTCTCGCCACCGACGAAGACGATCATGTCTTTGTCTGCGATTATGACGACTTTTCGGTTAAAGAATTCGATGAGTTTGGGGATTTTGTTGGCCGATGTGAATTGACGGACGGAGGAGTGAGATTCTACCCCGAGGACATTTGTCGCCTTTCCCAAGACATTTTCGTCGTCTGTTGTCCTGGGTGGTCGCAGGTGGGAGGAGAAGATATCTTTTGGGATGGGAGAAGAATTTTCTTTTTGGAGAGGAAAAAATGCCCCCCGTTTTTAGAAAAACAAAAAACAATTCACACAGAAAAGGATTTTCTTTCTTTGTGTCAATTTCAACAACAAATTTTCACTTGTGATTTGGAATTTAAAGAAATTGTTTGTTTTTCGGAAACCGGAGCCAAAATTAAAAGAATTGAGCTCGGGAACTGTCCTGGTTGGAGGAGTGGTGATGGTGGTGGTGGTGGTGATTGTCGTCTCCCTCTCCTTCGTGCCGATCCGACGACTGGGAATTTGTGGGGGACGAAAAGTGAAATGTCGAAAATCTTCCTTTTTAGTCAAGAGGGAGAAATTCTTCAAAAAATAGAAATTAAAGAAAAAATTCTGAATTTCACTCCAAATAAATTTCAACTTTTTTATTTTGCTACAAACGAAGGAATTTTTTCCGCTTTACCGGAAAAAGTTCTGTACAAATTTCCACAAAAATCAGAATATTATGCAAATATTTTTCTTTCCCAACAAAAATTGTTTATTTGTTTTCGAAACGATAAAAAAAAATTAATAAAAATTTTCAAAACTCGTTAAAAAAAAAGAATTTAAAAACTTGAAATTTATTTTTAATTTTGCAAATAAAATGAATTTAATTTAATTTTTGTGTTGTTTTCATTTTTTATTTCTGAAATTTGAAAAACTTTTTTATGATTTCAAAATATGAGTTGAGGTAAAAATATTGAAAAAAAAAACAATGTTTCGTAATATGAATGAAGACAAAAAATCATGTCTACATTTCTGAGATGAGGAAATATTTACATTATTCGGACGATTATCCTCATCTTTGTTGTTATTTGTACGACGTTTCAGCCGTTATACTCTGCGGCCTTCTTCAGGGGCTAAGAATTTCGAACAAAATTATTTTTTTTAACATCTTTTACCCCCAACATGGGTAAAACAGTGACGATTTAAACTGGCGAATATCCAAGTTGTTCAATAATATCTCCTTCTAAGTAGTCGTGGCTCTCCCCAGCTTCCATTTCTTAGCTTCTCAAATGTTTTCCTTATATATCTCTCTTAATCCCCTTTGTGCAATGCATCAACTGAGACTCTCTATCTGGGTTGCGCATTCCTCAATTCTGCCTCTCACGTTTTCGGTCAGTCTTCTGTGTGAAGATTCGCGAAAAATAAGGCGGTCATGGCTCTCGACGTCATCACTTTTTATTAATAACATACATGGTCATGGCTCACCCAATCTTCTATTTTTCGTCTCAAACGTGTAGATAGTGCTCCACAACTTCCCTTTATAATGTATAGTGCGAAAGATAAAATATCGCAATTATTTCTTTTCACGTGAACCGGAACGAGAAACCGAGGAGCCGAGTTCGAATTCCAGCTGAATCCATTGCATTCACTTACGCGCAAATACCCTTGGGAAAGGTTTTAATCCGTCTCTTCCTTCCACTTATGGGTTAAATAATAGGACAGATTGGGTTCTATAGCCTTGGTCGGCAACCAGACTACCGCAGAAAGCAATGGCAACCTACTGCGGGATAATCTTCTGCCCAGTCATTCATGTCTCTTTCGAGACATGATCGCCCAAGCGTGTATCACGTCTGGCACTTCCGTATGACGTGAAAATCTATAGTGCAATAAATAAATTGTCGTAATTATTTTTTTTTTCTTGTTCGTTTCCACCGACTGTTGCCTTGTGCCAGTCGCATTCTTCTTTCGATTTTTCTTACTTCATGTGTTTCATGATAATCCTGAGTGCGATAATTAAATTGTCGCTGTTATTTCTTATAACAGAAAATCTAGAGTGCGATAAATAAATTGTCGTATTCATTTTTCGATTTTTCCTCGGACCGTTATCTTGTACCATACCAGTGTCACTGGGTTATCGATTTTTCTTACTTCAAGTGTTTCATGAAAATCCTGATTGCGAGAAATAAATTATCGCAATTATTTCTTTAAAAGGAAATCGAGAGGGCGATAAATAAATTGTGGTATTTATTATTTTTCTTTTCTCTTTTAATCGGACTGCTAGCTTGTACCAGTCACATTAGAATTAGTACACAATAATATAATTGGAAACGAATACAAGTAAATCTTCTATAAAAATAAAAGCGGGGATCAGTTTTCTATTGTTGTTAAGTAAAAAACTGATCCCCCTAGAATTAGTACACAATAATATCATTGGAATCGAATATAATTAAAGCTTCTATTACGACTAAAGACGAGGATCAGTTTTCTGTTGTTAAGTAAAAAAACTGATCCCCCAAGCATTAATACCCTTTAATATAATTCGAAACGAATAGAATTAAATCTTCTATTGTAATTAAAGGCGGGGGATCAGTTTTCTATTGTTGTTGAGTAATAAACTGATCCCCGTATTATTAGTACACAATAATTTAATTGGAATCGATACAATTAATTCTTCTATTATGACTAAAGGCGGGGATCGGTTTTCTGTTGTTGTTAAGTAATAAACTGATCCCCCTACTAATAGCACACGATAATATAATTGGAATAGAATACAATTAAATCTTCTATTACGATAATACTTTTTCGGTACGCCAGTACACCAGAACTCCAATACACCAAATTTCAGTCCGCCATTTTGGTACGCCAAAATTTGTTAGGTATCATATAACGTCTCCAAAAAAATTTTTTCTACAGAAAATAAAAATAAATTTTATTTTTACAAGTATCTTTGTACAATATACATTTACCTAGCGAATAGACATGAAATTAGATCTAAAAACAACTTTAATTATTTTATAAATTAAATCTAAGTATTTCCATATTCCAGAATAATGAAAATAAAGAAATGTTTGTTTGTCTGTTGTGTCGTTTGGCGTAACGAAAAAATATTTTTTCTAAAGAATAAAAATGAATAAAAATTATTTTTAGGAGAATCTTAATTCATTTATCTAGCGAATAAACATAAAATTACATATGAAAAACTACTTTTATTTTTAATTTGAAGTTTTAAAAATGCATCGTCAAGTTGTCGTTTTCTTTTAAAAAAACATTAAAAAATTGACCTAAAATTTTACAAAATAATTTATTTATCCTTAATTAAATCTTCATTTAATTTTTTCCTCACGTATACAAATTATTTAAAAATAATAAAAGTAGTTTATTTGCTAGATAAATGTATAATGATTCTCGTAAAAATAAACTTTATTCATTTTTATTCTAAAAAAAAAAAACATATTACTTAACAAATCAAAATCATCTCCCTTGAAAAATTTTTAAATGTCTTGCAGTTTTGATTAAATCTAAACTTATTTATAAATGGAACTTTAACTCTCTCTCTCTCTCTCTCTCTCTCTCTCTCTCTCTCTCTCTCTCTCTCTCTCTCTCCAAAACAGCTGAACCGATTTTCTTGAAAATTTACACATTTGTACGATAAGCGACTGCGAGTGTTCTTAGCTAGGTTTTGTGTCGAGCTACCCCCGATAAATGTCGAAAATCGATCATCGAAAAAATCGGGTTATAGAAGGAATGGTCCGATTTTAATCAAATTTGATACACTCATAGACAAAGACATAAGAAACGATATTCAGAAGTTTCAAGGTTGCAGTTCTTACAATAGTGCAGAAAATTTGATATCGATACCAGGAAATCAAAATTTGACTTACATCCATTCATTTTTTCTTTTAGTCTACGGTTTCGCTTTAACTGGAAACAACTATTGCTTTTTAGTTTTTCTAACCAACATCCAAAGAGTCTGAGCTCCTGGACCATGGATTAGTTTTAAAGCTTTCATTACAACCGAGAAACGCCGGGCTATACTGCTAGTATTAGATAAAAACATTTTAATATTTTTTATATCTAATTTTATATGTATACGGATTCAGATGTGAAGTTTTTCTAATTATAATTAAATATTTATCAAAAAAAGTTACTTTCTTTTTTCTCATCGAATTACTTAACAAATCAAAATCACAACAAAAACAAACATTTCTTCGTTTTTATTACTGGAATATCGACATATTAAGATGGAATTTAAAAATAATTAAAGTAGTTTTTTATATGTAGTTTTATGTTTATTCGCGAGATGAATGAATAAAGATTCTCATAAAAATAACTTTTATTCGTTTTTATTCTTTAGAAAAATTTTTTTTCGGTACGCCAGAACGACATTTGATTTTTATTATACTGGGATATAGACAAAGTAAGAAGGAATTTTTTAAAAATTTGAAATTTGGCGTACCGGCGTTCTGGCGTACCAGAAAAGTATTGCCCCATCTATTACGACTAAAGGCGGGCGATCAGTTTTCTATTGTTGTTAAGTAATAAATTGATCCCCTAGCATTAATACACCTTAATATAATTGGAATCGAATACAATTAATTCTTCTATTACGACACAAGATGTGTGATCAGTTTTCTATTGTTGGTAAGTCATAAACATATCCCCCTGGTATTAGTACACAATAATATAACTGGAATTGAATACAATTAAAGCTTCTATTACGACTAAAAGCGGGGGATCAGTTTTCTATTGTTGTTAAGTTATAAACTGATCCCCCTATAAGTATTAAACTTTAATTCGAAAGGAATACAACGAAAACTTCTATTGCAACTAAAGTCATGCATTAAGTTACAATTTCTCTCTTTGTTGGTCTTGTGTCATAATAAACATTGTGTTTCTAATAACAGAAGATGTCGGATATTTATCGTATGCTTCGTAAATGTTTTCAGTTCAAAATGTTCAGCGCTGTCGATCTAGACAGACATGGAGATAGACAGAGATAGACTGATATATAATGTTTTATTTGCAGAAAGCCAAATTCAACCTTCAAGAAAAAGCTTGTCTGAACGAGAGCGGAGATTTTTTAAAAATATATATTGGCCTTGATTAACACTGATTACTAAAACTTGATCTAATTAAAAATATTAAGCACTAATATTTAGATAGATAGATAGATAGATAGATAGATAGATAGATAGATAGATAGATAGATGAACAAACTGAGATAGATAGATAGATAGATAGATAGATAGATAGATAGATAGATAGATAGATAGATAGATAGATAGATAATGAACAAACTGAGATAGATAGATAGATAGATAGATAGATAGATAGATAGATAGATAGATAGATAGATAGATAGATAGATTTACTTGACTTTATTTTTTGTATTGGCCTTGCGCCAAACTATATTTTGTGAAGGGACCTCCAAAAAAAAATCGCTAAAAAAACAGCATGAAACAACAGAGTATGAATAAAAAATTTCATAAACTTAATAAAAGAAACTTTTTCCATCAAAATATTTATATTTTTATTAAGCGGAAAGATCAATGCAATTTTTAATTATTTTAAAAATTTTAATCCCTGCTAACATTTTCGAAATTTTGATAGAAAATGTTGTTTTTATTTGAGTTAGCGGCTAAAAAAAAGTTTACGACTGTTTTACAATGGGTAACGTAATGATGACACAACACACTTTTTTTCCCGGTAACAAACATTAATTAATTAATTTTCATTAATTGAAAATTCTCGCAAAAATCAAATAATTATCAGATTGGGATGAAACTTTCAGTAATCATTCACAAATGAATGAAATTATTTTTGAAATTATTATGTTTTTAAGTATTTTGGTGAAAATATTTTTTTAACTGTGTCACCCCCCCCTCTACGTAAATCCATGAAATTTTAATAAATTTTAATTAGCTGTAAGAAAGTTTTTATTAGTTAAATGCAGGAGTCAATGGGGCATAAAAATCATCTGTGTTTTTTATTTTAAAGTGGACAACCTGACCAAAAATCTGCTCCGAAGAGTAAGATAAAAACGCAATAAAACTCTGATATAATTTAATTTGATAAACCTTTAATTGCTGGAATAAATAATAATTATTAAGGACATTATACTCTGAAGGAAAAAGTTTTTTTCGTTTAATAATAAAATTTTGAAATAATTGTTTTTATTTTTTTTGTTTTTATTATAATAATTCATAAAAGTGTTAAAAATATTTTAAAAACCTTTTATAAAAACGTTGTTGAATTTCTTCTTACTTAAGAATTGATTATCACATTGCCTATCGAAAATTGAAAAGTTTAATAAAAATCATCCACCCATTTTATTTTTAAAATAATTAAAAAAAAATAAATTTGGTAAATTTTTATGAAGTACGGTGTTCCATAGGGGTCATAACACGTTTCCGTCGAGGTCATATTGTTTTTAGAAGTTAACAAGTGTTTGGATGAATTCCCCTTCCATCGAAAACGACACAAACCACACTCTGATTCTAATTTCATTCTTTTTTATTAAATTATTCTAAAATAAATTTATTTTAATTTTTCAGAAAGCATATTAATAAATAATTTAAGATACATATGTCATATCTAAACATAAAAATATTTAATATTTAAGAAAAATATTAATAAATTACATAATATAACTTAGTTCGGTTATTTTAATTTAATTCTTTCTTTTAAAAGAAATTTAAATTTTTATTTATTCAGAAAGCATATTTTTATTTATTCAGACTGCAAATTTTATTTTTATTTATTCAGAAAGCATATTTTTATTTATTCAGAAAGTATATTTTTATTTATTCCGGAAGCGTATTTTTATTTATTCAGAAAGCATAGTCTGGCTATAAATCTAAACTAAAATTCTATAAAATAGTAGGTACCTTCATTACGTCATTGAAAAAAAAAACAGCATAGTATGATTAAAAAAGATCCCAAACATAATAAAACAAACTTTTTCCCTCAAAATGTTTATATTATTTTTAAGAGCGAAGATCAAAGTAGTTTTTAGTTATTTTTAAAGATTTTTAATCCTTTCTAACATTTTCGAAATTTCGTCAGAATTTTTTCTTTGATTGAGTTAACGGCTAAGAAACGTTTACTACTGTTTTACAATGGACACCAAATGATTGCATTTGCCACTTTTTTTTAGGTTACAAACACATTAATTTGGAAATTCTCGCAAAAATCAAATAATTGTTGGATTTTAATGAAACTTTCAGTATTCATTCACAAATGAATGAAATTAGTTTTGAAATTATTATTTTTAAAAATCTTGATAAAAATATTTTTTTTTTACCTCTGTTACCCCCACTTCACGGAAATCCATGAAATGTTAATAAACTTTCCGAAGATGTCAAACTTTTTTTTATTAGTTCAACGCAGGACTCATTGGGGAATATAAATCACCTATTTTTGTTATCATAAGTTTGAAATCACTATCCGAAAACCTTCTCCGAAGAGTAAAATAAAAAATGCAATAAAACTCTGATATAATTAAATTTGATAATCTTTTAATTACTGGAATAAATAATAACTATTAAGGACATCATATTAAAAAGAAATTTTTTTTTTTCGATTAATAATAAAATTTTAAAACAATTGCTTTCATTTAAAAAAAAAAAATTAATTAAATAATTTAATAATATATAAGCCTTTAAAAATATTTTAAAAATCTCCAAAGAATTGAATACGAGTAGACTTTTTAGTTAAGAGCTGATTATCATATTGCCTATCTAAAATTGAAAAGTTTAATGTAAATCGTTTGAGGCAAATATTTTAAATTAATTAAAATAATATTTGTTTGTGTGCAAATAAGTTAATTTACGTTCCGTTTTTGAGTAAGTACGATGTTCCATAAGAGTCATAACGTTTCTATAATTATAACATCTGCAGTACTATAAAAATTAAATTAGATATTTTTACCATGCCTTAAACTTAGTGATAACTTAATAATATGAAAAAAAAAACATAATAAAAATATTAAAAAATATCATAAAATAACTTGGTTTGGTTATTTTAATTTAATTCTTTCTTATTAAATTAAAATTATTTTAAAAAAATTTAAATTTTTAAATTTTTATTTATTCAGAAAGCATATTCAAATGTCTGGCTATAAATCTAAGCTAAAATTATATCAAATATTATATAATTGCTGAAATTATTATTTTAAATTTTACTATTTAGTTAAAAAACCCCAAAAATGAAATTAAAATGTTATGTTTTTTTGGCCGGTATTGTCGCCATATTTTCCGTCTGATCTCATAAATCTTTTAACACCTCTGCATTACGTAATCGTTGTGATGACAGGTAGGGCTACCGTAGTTAAAAAGTTTGTTTTTATTGTAAATTTCTGGCAGAAAGGAATTATTACTTGATTGAAATCAGAAAGGTAAGTTTCAATTTTAAAAATTGACTTAAATGACGTGTCAGCGAGGTATATTTTATTTTTGCAAGATTTTTAAAACAGAAATTTGGTTACTGTTTACATAGTGTTGACAGAATGTGTCAATAAATCAAAAATGGTGGGAAATTTAACTTGAATTTTTCCGATTTCAATAAAAATTAGATTAAAATCAATATAATTTCGGTTGAAAAAATACCAGTGTATTTTTCTTTCAGGAATTAAAATTTAATCTCCTGGCTTTCAATTAAAGTTAATTTTAAAGCTTGAAGATTACTTATTTATTTTTAAAATTTCAATTTAAATTTTGGTATCGAAGCAGTCGATAAAGTCACTAGAGGACCCTATTTTTAAATTTAGTGGAAAAGCTCTAGAATTGATGACAATTAATAGCTTCTAAAAATCAATAAACCGAGTTTAAATTCAAGACCATGTCTGCATCGTCCGGCTTTTTACATTTTCTCTCACTCACCCCCCACTCTCTCTTTGTCTTTCTGTCTGTCTGTCTCCCTCTCTCGCTGTCTTTTTCTATTTTTTTTCTTAGTATCTGAGAAAAAAAAAAAAAAAAAGAATGAAAAATATAAATTATTCCAAGGGAAATAACTCTGCTTATTTTTGGGAGGTGTTTCTTTCCCTTAAACGAAACATTCTTTTAACGATATTTAAAAAGAAAACCATTTCCAGCTGATGAAAAAATTGATGTGGTGGAATTTGGTAATAGAGGAAAATAACAATAAAAATCATTTTAAAAGAATAAAACAAAATGAATTTCCATGTAAATTTTTAAAAAAAGACAAAATTAGGATAGAACGTTAATATCTACATTGCAAATTGTTCACATTAGAAAATGGGTAAAATTTCACTATATATATATATATATATATATATATATGGTGAAGTTTGTCATGATCAGTGTTGTTTCAGTCATGTGAACTTTGACGTTTCATGATGCCCTTATTGTGATGTTTTCCATCTTCAGGGATTTTATTTCTGCTCAGCATAAAAAATAACAAAATCTTAATGACTGAAATAACACTGGCCAATTAAGTGAAATTAATCTCCACATTAATTCTATTAACATTAGTCTTCGGATGACTATATACATAATTACAAATTACAAATCAGTGATATATATATATATATATATATATATATATATATATATATTTTAATTCAGATACTTCAATCCAAGGGAAAAAAGCAGGAAGGTAAATTCCAAAAAACCCGATCCTAATTAATATTAAAAATTTATTTTAATATTAAAAAATGATACAGGAAGAGAGCTCCATGTAATAAAATATTACAGAGCAAATATATATATTAAAAAAGGATTAATTCAAAGATGTTGAATAGCCATTTCGATATGAAGATCCCCACGGGGGACGACACATCACCTCAGCAACAGAAAAAACCTTTCAGAAACTGGAGAAAAATTAGTCTACTTTTCCTTTTTAAATAGATTGCAAAGAAATTAAAAAATAAATAATAAAATAAAATAAAATAAAATAAAAAATAAAAAAATAAAAATAAAGGGAAAGAAAAAGAAAAAGAAAACGAAAAAGAAAAAGATAGAATAAAATCAAATAAATAAGAAAAGAAAAAAAATTTACATCGTCTGGGTTCGCAAAAAAAAGGAAGAATGTAACTAAAAATTAACAGACAGACGCGTTAAATCGACGTAGTTTAGGCAATACGGAAAAAAGGTGGTAAGAGAGATAAAAGAAGGAAGGGAGGGTAAAAGAAAGAAACTAAAGAAAAAAATTTTTTTAAATATTACAGACGCTGGACAAATTCAAAAACCTAATTTCCCCAAAACGTTGAAGTATTAGAAAAAGGCCTTTACTTAAAAAGGCATAATTATTAATAAAAGGGAATAAAAAGATATAGGATTTAAAATAAAATTATTTTTAAAAAAATTAGGTCATTTGAAATTAGACTAAATAAAGACAACACTAGGTAAAAAAAAAAAAAATTACAATTATTATATACATACCTATAGAAGTACACACATACATACATATATATACACACACACACAATTCTACGAATAAGAATACATATATACACATACACACACATACATTCAATTTATTACACACTATTATACATATATATATATATAAATATATACACACATATATATTATTACACACTTATATACATATACATGCGCATACACACATATATATGTGTGTACACACCTATATACAAAAAATTCATATACACATAATATACATGTGTACACACACATGCACACACACACACACATATATATACATATATACCTATATACACATACATACACATATTCCATATGCACTCACACACATACATATTAATGAATATTATGAAAAGGAGCATTTAAATAGCTAAAAAATTTTTTTTCCAAAATTACATATAGCCCACATACATAAATACATATACATACATATATATAAAAAAGTACATCCACACACAAACATACACATAAAAAAAAAAAAAAAAAAATAAATTTAAAATTAAAATTAAAAATTTTTTTAAATATTAAAAAAATTATAGAAAAAATTTAGAATTTAAAAATAAAAATTTGAAATTAGAAGTTAAAATCCGCCCTATGGCGGCACTTGTTTATAAATTCCCTCCTAAAGTTCAAAAGTAATTTATATTTATATATTATATATATATATTTATATATTATATTTATAAACAAGTGCCGCCATAGGGCGGATTTTAACTTCTAATTTCAAATTTTTATTTTT
The DNA here is from genome assembly GCA_037127315.1 of Ascarosepion bandense. NCBI lineage: Eukaryota > Metazoa > Mollusca > Cephalopoda > Sepiida > Sepiidae > Ascarosepion > Ascarosepion bandense. The sequence continues at coordinate 257,095 of JBBBDQ010001597.1, forward strand.
AAATTCTAAATTTTTTCTATAATTTTTTTAATATTTAAAAAAATTTTTAATTTTAATTTTAAATTTTTTTTTTTTTTTTTATGTGTATGTTTGTGTGTGGATGTACTTTTTTATATATATGTATGTATATGTATTTATGTATGTGGGCTATATGTAATTTTGGAAAAAAAATTTTTTAGCTATTTAAATGCTCCTTTTCATAATATTCATTAATATGTATGTGTGTGAGTGCATATGGAATATGTGTATGTATGTGTATATAGGTATATATGTATATATATGTGTGTGTGTGTGTGCATGTGTGTGTACACATGTATATTATGTGTATATGAATTTTTTGTATATAGGTGTGTACACACATATATATGTGTGTATGCGCATGTATATGTATATAAGTGTGTAATAATATATATGTGTGTATATATTTATATATATATATATGTATAATAGTGTGTAATAAATTGAATGTATGTGTGTGTATGTGTATATATGTATTCTTATTCGTAGAATTGTGTGTGTGTGTATATATATGTATGTATGTGTGTACTTCTATAGGTATGTATATAATAATTGTAATTTTTTTTTTTTTTTTACCTAGTGTTGTCTTTATTTAGTCTAATTTCAAATGACCTAATTTTTTTAAAAATAATTTTATTTTAAATCCTATATCTTTTTATTCCCTTTTATTAATAATTATGCCTTTTTAAGTAAAGGCCTTTTTCTAATACTTCAACGTTTTGGGGAAATTAGGTTTTTGAATTTGTCCAGCGTCTGTAATATTTAAAAAAATTTTTTTCTTTAGTTTCTTTCTTTTACCCTCCCTTCCTTCTTTTATCTCTCTTACCACCTTTTTTCCGTATTGCCTAAACTACGTCGATTTAACGCGTCTGTCTGTTAATTTTTAGTTACATTCTTCCTTTTTTTTGCGAACCCAGACGATGTAAATTTTTTTTCTTTTCTTATTTATTTGATTTTATTCTATCTTTTTCTTTTTCGTTTTCTTTTCTTTTCTTTCCCTTTATTTTTATTTTGATTTTATTTTTATTTTTTATTTTATTCTATCTTTTTCTTTTTCGTTTTCTTTTTCTTTTTCTTTCCCTTTATTTTTATTTTTTTATTTTTTATTTTATTTTATTTTATTTTATTATTTATTTTTTAATTTCTTTGCAATCTATTTAAAAAGGAAAAGTAGACTAATTTTTCTCCAGTTTCTGAAAGGTTTTTTCTGTTGCTGAGGTGATGTGTCGTCCCCCGTGGGGATCTTCATATCGAAATGGCTATTCAACATCTTTGAATTAATCCTTTTTTAATATATATATATATATATATATATATATATATATATATATATATATTGTGTGTGTATTTGAGCAGCAATCTCTCCTTTAGGCACATTTTATTAAAGACATCTGACAAGGTATTGATATAAATACAAGAAAAATTGAATAAAAAGTATAATTGTAGAACCTTGTCAGTTGTCGGTAATGAAACTCTATTGTGTGTGTTGGGAGGAGGTGTAATAGTTTTCAAAATTGAAGTGAAAATGTTGCAAAAAGTCCAAATCCACATTGTCTTAACATTTTCACACACGTTTTATGTGAGTGACAATTGTGAGAAAGATTTTAGTTTTATGGAATTACTTTTTCATGTATGATAAACATCTTCAGGTATTTCTTTATAATTGTCAAATGATGTAATAACCACGCCCCAAATTTTTATCAAAATTACTCTAGAGATCAAAAACAAACCTCAAAAGGTTTAATAAAATAACCCATTCAATATACAAGTCATTAATTAATAAATAGGCACTGAAAATTTATCTCATAAATATTCTGTTTTATCAAAATTTTTAGAATATTTTTTGTTTTTTACTTTTTTAACTAAAAGTCATTTTTCCACCTAAATTTGGAAATTCTTGTAATAATAAAATAATTGTCTGATTTAAATGAAACTGAGGAATTATTTATAGATGAAGTTATTTATGCAATTATTATTTTTAGAAAACCTTTGTAAATTTCTTTTATTCTACATGTTTTTCTCCCCCACTCCAATTAATCTGATGATATTTATAGAAATTCAATACTGATCACAAATCTTGTTTTATTAGTTAAATATATCTTATTAAGGAAGGTGGGTTATGACTTGACTCAGGAAAGGTCGATAATTTTGCCCTCAGAACTGTCTCTTTGTTAGGGACAAATTGACAAGAAAGGTTTGCCATTCATCGAAAGACAGTGTACAAGACCATCACATTCTTTGGATTCATGCCTCATATTATCTGTGCTGTTAGGTCCTTCATGTGGGCAGGGCCGTGCTTAGCAACATCGCGCCTACCCTCCGCAGAATGCGCCTTGCCCCTCTACAACTTTCGCCTTCCCGAACATACTGAACCCACAATAAATGATACTTTAAACAAAATAACAGACTCTCGGAACGCAGATATTCCGTGATCACGAAAAAAACGGAAAAAATTGCGGAATTAGTGTCTTGAAGTTAAACATTACATGACGAACGTATTTAAAAATTTCAGACAACTTTAAGTATGTTGAAACAGATATCTATAATCTATGTCGCTCTTAAGTTCATTTTTTATACAATTAAAAATGATTTACGGCCTCTTCGGGACCGGGTATACCTGATGCTGTAAAATGAGGAATATGCCTGGCTCGTGGGACTGGAACAATCTACCCCGATTAATGAAAAAATGGATTTAGTTCAAAGTTCAAGTTCAAATAAGTAAACAAAGCAGAATTCAAGAGAGATAACTGTTGCTGTGAGATCAGGAATATGTAGGGCTCGTGGAACGGGAATCATCTACCCCGATTAACGAAATAATGTGTTCACGTCAAAATTCAAATTCAAATAGGTGAACAATGAAGTGATTAAGTGAGATAATACATGATGTGGTATCAGGAATATGCATGCCTAGTGGAACGGGAACAATTTACCCCGAGTAACGAAATAACGCGTTAAACTCAAAATTCAAATTCAAATAGGTGAACAAAGAAGTGATTATTAGAGATAATTAATGATGTGATATCAGGAATATGCATGGCTCGTGGAACGGGAATAATCTACCCCGATTAACGAAATAACGTGTTCACCACAAAATTCAAATTCAAAGAGGTGAACAAAGAAGTGATTAAGAGAGATAATTAATGATGTGGTATCAGGAATATATATGGCTCGTGGAATGGGAAGATATTACCCCGATTAACGAAATAATGTGTTCACTTCAAATTTCAAATTCAAATAGGCTAACAAAGAACTGATTAAGAGAGATAATTAATGATGTGATATCAGGAATATGCATGGCTCGTTGAACGAAATAATGTGGTCACTTCAGAATCCGATTAACGAAATAATGCGTCCACTTCAAATTTCAAATTCAAATAGGTGAACAAAGACGTGATTAAAGGAGATTATTAATGATGTGATATCAGGAATATGTATGCCTAGTGGAACGGGAACAATTTACCCCGAGTAACGAAATAATGCGTTAAACTCAAAATTTAAATTCAAATATGTGAACAAAGAAGTGATTAAGAGAGATAACTGTTGCTGTGATATCAGAAATATGCATGGCTCGTGGAACGGGAATAATCTACCCCGATTAACGAAATATCGTGTTCTCTTCAAAATTCAAATTGAAATAGGTTAACAAAGAACTGTTGAAGAGAGATAATTAATGATGTGATATCCGGAATATGCATGGCTCGTGGAACGGGAACAATCTACGTCGATTAAAGAAATACTATGTTCACTTCAAAATTCAAATTCACATAGGTGAACAAACAAGTGATTAAGAGAGAATATTGATGATGTGATATCAGGAATATGCATGGCTCGTGGAACGGGAACAATCTACGTCGATTAAAGAAATAATATGTTCACTTCAAAATTCAAATTCAAATAGGTTAACAAAGAAGTGATTAAGAGAGATAATTAATGATGTGATATCAGGAATATGCATGGCGCGTGGAACGGGAATAATCTACCCCGAATAACGAAATAATATGTTCACTTCAAAATTCAAATTCAAATAGGTGAACAAAGACGTGATTAAGAGAGATAATTAATGATGTGATATTAGAAATATGCATGACTTCTGGAACGGGAATAATCTACCCCGATTAACGACATAACGTGTTCACCTCAAAATTCAAATTCCAATAGGTGAACAAAGAAGTGATTAAGAGAGATAATTAATGATGTGATATCAGGAATATGCATAGCTTGTGGAACGGGAAAATCTACCCCCATTAACGAAATAAAGCGTTCACTTCAAAATTCAAATTCAAATAAGTGAATGAAGAAATGATTAAGAGAGATAATTAATGATGTGATATCAGGAATATCCATGGCTCGTGGAACGGGAACAATCTGCCCCGATTAACGAAATAATGTGTTCACTTCAAAATTCAAATTCAAATAGGTGAACAAAGAAGTCATTAAGAGCGAGAATTAATGATGTGATATCAGGAACATGTATGCCTCGTGGAATGGGAACAATCTACCCCGATTAACGAAATAATGTGTTCATTTCAAAATTCGAATTCAAATATGTGAAGAAAGAAGTGAATACAAGAGATAATTAATGATGTGATAAGAGGATTATGCATCTCTCGTGGAAGAGGAACAAGCTGCACCGATAAACGAAATAATGTGTTCACTTCAAATTTCAAATTCCAATAGGTGAACAAAACAGTGATTAAGAGAGATAATTAATGATGCGATATCAGGAATATGGATGCCTCCTGGCACGGGAATAATCTACCCCGATTAACGAAATAATGGGTTCACTTAAAAATTCAAATTCAAATAGGTGAACAAAGAAGTCATTAAGAGCGAGAATTAATGATGTGATATCAGGAACATGTATGCCTCGTGGAATGGGAACAATCTACCCCGATTAACGAAATAATGTGTTTACTTCAAAATTCGAATTCAAATAGGTGAACAAAGAACTGATTGAGAGGGATAATTAATGATGTGGTCCCAGGAATATATATGGCTCGTGGAACGGGAACAATTTATCCCGATTAACGAAATTATGTGTTCACTTCAAAATTCAAATTGCAATAGGTGAACAAAGAAGTGATTAAGAGAGATAATTAATGATGTGATACCAGGAATATGAATGGCTCGTGGATTAGGAACAATCTACCCCGATTAACGAAATAATACGTTCACTTCAAAATTCTAATTCAAATAGGTAAACAGACAAGTGATTAAGAGAGATAATTAATGATGTGGTATCAGGAATACGCGTGGCTCGTGGAACGGGAACAATCTCCCCCGATTAACGAAATAATTATTTCACTTCAAATTTCAAATTCAAATAGGTGAACAAAGAAGTGATTCAGAGAGATTATTAATGATGTGATATCTGGAATATGCATAGCTCGTGGAACGGGAAAATCTACCCCGATTAACGAGAAAACGTGTTCATTTCAAAATTCAAATTCAAATAGATGAACAAAGAAGTGATTAAGTGAGATAATTAATTATGTGATATCAGTGTTAAATAGAGATAATTAATGATGTGATAACAGGAATAGGCACTGCTCGTGGAACGGGAAAAATCTACCCCTATTTACGAAATATTGTGCTCATTTCAAAATTAATATTCAAATAGATGAACAAAACATTGTTAAACAAAGTTAATTAACGCTGTCATATAGCAAATATGAATGGCTCGTGAACCGGAATAAATCTACACTGATTTACGAAATAATATGTTCATTTCTAAATTCAAATTCAAATAAGTAAACAAGACAGTGATAATTAACGATGTGATATCAGGAATATGCTTGGCTCCTGGAACGGAAACAATCTACCCTGATTTACGAAAAAGATGTGTTCAGTTCTAAATTCAAATTCAAATAGGTGTACAAAGCTGTGTTAAAGGGAGATAACTGATGCTGTGGTATCAGGAATATGCATGGCCCTTGGAACAAGAACAATCTACCTCGATTTACGAAATAATATGTTCAGTTCTAAATTCAAATAGGTGAACAATGCAGTGATAAAGATAATTGATGCTGTGATATCAAGAATATGAGTTATTCTTGGAAATGGAAAAATCTACCCCGATTTACGAAATAATATTTTAAGTTTAAAATTCAAATTGATGTAGGTGAACAAAGCAGTGTTAAAGAGAGATAATTAATTCTGTGATATCAGGAATATGCGTGGCTCGTGGAACGGGAAATATCTCCCCCGATTCAAGATATAATGTGTTTAGTTCAAAATTCAAATTCAAATAGGTGAAGAAAACTCTGATAATGTGAGATAACTGATGCTGTAATATCGGGTACATGAGTGATTCTTGGAAATGGAACAATATACCCCGATTTACAAAATAATGTGTGTATTCATATCATGGAACTATTTTCCTACACGTAAGTTACATCCACCCCCTTTGCGTAGGAATCGACAAATAACAAATCACTTAACGCCTAGCATGCCTTAAAACAATACGTATATCCTATTTATGTAAATATATGTCAAATAAATCTCAATTCATATAACTATGTCTCTGTTGCAATTTACCACGCTTTGATACATCAACATCTTTACATGGTGGCAGCTTGGGATGTAAAAACAATGAAACGACATTAGATAACTTTTTCAGCAACGGAAAAAAGTCAACTTCCAATATTTGCAATAAGAGGCAAAATATGTATACGGATGACTATCTACATTAGATACCGCCAGTAAATTGCTGAAAAAACATCACAGTATGACGGAAAAAATCCCCAAACCTAATAAAAACGAACTTCTATCAAAATGGTTCGATCTTCTTCCAGAAAACGGCAAACGTTGGCGGAATCACGAGCGCAGAAAGCATTCGATCTCATCCGATTTTTGATCGGAAAGTAAACGAACAAGTCCAATTCGCGCACCGAGATGAATGACGGAGTCTTACGGTGCAAGTATCGATCACTGAAGTGAGCGTTTTGACGGAAGGCGAGTGTGAAATTGCATTTGTCTCCTTCTGACACGACGATAAATAAATACAGATGGCAAACGACACGTTATCGACGAACATGGGACCGGCAACAACGAACAACAACAACAACAACAGTTTCAGGTGGGCCAGCGATCGCGCGAGTAACAAAGACAAGGCAACAAAGGAGGCGGCGGCGATGTCGAATCGTTACGGCCTGCGAACAACGGGAGACGGACGACACGATGCGGCTACTCGTTCGACATCCCAAGAAAGATTAATTTATTTTTTAATTATTTTTGAAATCCCTTCTAACACGTTCGGAATTTTGGTAAAACTCTTCTTTTGATTTTAGTTCGCGGGTAACCAGATCGTTACGAGTGTTTGCAATGGAAAAAAATATTACGCAACTCTGTTTTAGTTTAGTTTTTTTTTTTTTTGTGAAAAACAAATTAATTTCGAAATTCTTGCAAAAATCAAATAATTCTCGGATTTTAAGGAACCTTTTAGGACTTATTCACAAATGAATGAAATTATTTTTGAAATTTTATTTTTGAAAAATCTCGGTAAAAATATGTGTAGACCTTGTGGCACATTTGTAAACTTTTGCAGTTACTTTCCAAACACATTCTATACTTATTTACTAATACAAAAATATTTAAATTTTATCAACACAGATGCCCAAACTGTTTTTCATCACAATTTTACACAGCTGTGAAGTCGACCCCACATATTTCGACGAACATTTTTACACAAGTCTCTTTGCGTATTAATTTCTTGAAATGCATGTCTTACGTAATTTTAAAATCACCAACAATTCTTGGATTTCGATTATAAACTTTGACCTTGAGTGCTCTCCAAAAGAAGAAATCCACTGGAGTTAAGTTAGGTAAACGTGATAAGTCATCAGTTGGACCTCTTCGGCCAATTCATTTCTCATAAAATGTTTCATGAAGATATTCACAGGCAGCTCTTGAATAATGTGGAAGGGCCCTATCTTGTTGGAAACAATGAACACCATTGTAATAATATAGCAGATAAACAAACCTATTTTTGAACCTCCATATATATATATATATATATATATATATATATATATATATATATGAGTAAATCATCTGCTTAAAGGCCTGTTTCGCTGTATGACAGCTCATCAATGCATCTAGATTGAATACCCACCTCAAGCCAGGACCGAAACCCATTTGATATATATATATATATATATATATATATATATATATATATATATATATATAATTATAAATTAACAATACATTGCGACACGGAAATTTCTATGTTTCGAGATTTCTATCTTGGTGTTGAAAATCATTTTCACAACTAACACTAAACATTGAAATCTTGAAACAGAAATTTTTGTGTCGCAATGTATTAGTAATTTATAATTATATGATTATATTATGCTCTACAATATTTATTGTATTGAGCACTTTTTGTGAAAAGAAGTAAATGCCAGTGAACTCAAAATCATGAAACCAAGGGTCCTTTTTACTGGCAGATATACACACACACACACACATATATATATATATATATATATATATATATATATATATATATATATTCAAAAATCTTTTGTAAGTTACTCTATTAAATTAAATAAATGAATTTAACATTGAGTTCTCTTGAGTTCGTCTCTATTGGAATTTACCTGGATTACATAGAAAGTGTACTATTGTTATATATATATATATATGCACGAATTGTTATAATTACTTGATTTTGGGATCTCTAATTTGTAATTTGCTTTTTTGGGCTGTTCCTTTTGTTAACAACCATGATTTCCATCTTCTTGCAATTGATGTTTAGTCCTTTCTTCTTGCTTTCCTTCATTACCTTTTGTAGTTTCCTTGGTCAACTCACAATGATTTCGTATCAGTTTGCCATTCCTCTTAACCACATATAAGTTTGGGTTAATTTTCATATTGTTATCAAACGGTTGATAAACTGTGAAAAACAAATCAACTTGTTTTCCAATGTGCTTTTGCATTTATATAATTGTAAGTCAGATGTGTGTTGTGGTGTTATTTTATTACAAATGGCTAACCTCGAGTAGAAATTGAAATTGAAATATGCCAAAGAACAAGACATAACGCGGAGTATCGTGAAAACAGCCAAGACTTACAAAGGTGGCAAAATATGTAGAGTCTGCCTGGAAGAAAAGTTAGCTATTTTGTTTTTCCCAAACAAAAATGAATTACTGAAGGAAAGATAAAAAAATTATGACAAGGTGTAACCATACTAAAAATATCTGTTAATATCATACAACCATGGATGGAAACATAGCTTCTTCTAATTTTTGAAATTGGGCATTCATTAAAAATCTACATTATGTGAGTGTTCTTAAGAAAACGCTAAAATCAATTCTTGTAAATCGCCCGAAGATATCAGACAGTACAAACCTGGGTTGCGTAATAACATGTTTACAATATATATATATATATATATATATATATATATATATATGTCTGTATATATATATTGTGTATGTTTATTTATAGTACAATTACACACTGTGAATTATTGAGTTTAATTAGCATTGGCAAATTTTTGTTAAAATTACTTATAATTTAATTTTTATTTTTTGAGAGGTGAGGGGAAGAGAAATTCATTACCTTTTCTTTACAAGCCTAAACATGGTGTTAATTATGAGATCATTTTTGTCACAGTGTTTATAACAAACATTCTCTAAGCAACAAAGATCGTTACCTGAATCTCCTAGCAACAGCCAATCCCTAGCACGTTCAATGTAGTTCACCTTGTGCATATTAAAACCTGAAAGCATTACCCCAACATACTCTATACTTCACACCTGTGTCCTGATGATTTTCATAACTTTGATTTTGATGATTTTATTTCCACAACAAACTGAATGTAAAAGAAAAATAAAGAGATAGATCCCAAAAGGTGAGAAAAAACCAAGAACAGAAAGAGAAAATCGAAGTGGGGGAGAGAAAGAGAGAGATAAAGATATATAAAGAGAGAGAGAGAGAGAGAGAGAGAGAGAGAGAGGGGATATATATATATATATATATATATAAAGAGAGAGAGGGAAAAAATAACGAAGGAAAATACTACAAGAAAGAAGCAGTGTGAAGAGGAAGAGAAAAAGCAACAATCTGGTCCACTAGTCTTTCTATTGCCCCCCTCCCCTCCATCCTCTTGACTGTACCTGTAACTATAGAAACCCAAGTATTTTGATCGGAAAGACTGAGGTCCATGACAAACTATTTATATGTAATTATCTTACAAGTTTACTGGGCTACCTTGCTTTTATTTCTCTGCCTTTCCTCTCTCAAAGTTCTCCCTTCTTGAAAAGAAATATTGATTACCCCCAGGCCAGCTATTTCCCCCATGATAACACAAAATGTCTATGTTTGTATTAAAAACAAAAGGTCCACTTCTCAACATGTTTGTCTATTTCTCTCCTCTCTCATTTATGTCAGATATTACAAAATATAATATCCTCCATTGGACCCAGGATGTCTTTAATGGCCTTTTGTATTTTATCAATTCTACTTATTCTATATTCATTATTAACTGATATATATATATATATATATATATATATATATATATATATATATATATATATCAGCATGCGTTGTGGGTATAGAAGATTCCAAAGGAGTATCCTGTACATATAGTGGTAGGATAACTCTTTAAGAGCGCTCTAAATATATATGTCTGTAAATACATATAGAGCAAATATAAAAAAAATTAAGGCAGACACGTTATTTTATGGTAAAACGGAAATGTACGCCTATTTCAGGTGAACCATCATCAGCTTCCGCCTTTATTGTACAAAGGATTTTATACGAATGAAATTCACAAAGATATAAAAAAAAACGAATAAAAATAACGGCCGCTCCCTTGAAAGAGAAAATTTAAGAAAAAGTACATCATTGCATCAGTTCGGCGAACACGCACATATTCATACATTCGCACGACCCCCAGGGAAACATACACGTTTCCTTCTCTTATGCAAATCCATTTCACATCCTTCAATCAATTTTCGGAAAAGATTAACCTTTTAAAAACCCTCGACAGAATTTCAACCCAAATCTTTGAAAACTTCAAAATGAAATGTCAATTTCTCTCGTGAATTAAATTTACTTTTCTTTTTACAAATTAGATTTTTTTTCATGCTTCTTCAGTAGAATATTTTTTTAATGTCACTTTCCCCGACTAAGTTCGGCACAAGGCCATTCTCATTTCATGTTTCATTTGAAATTCATTTAGGTATCTCCACTAAATCGCTAAAAAAAAGCATAGTATGAATAAAAAGGTCATAAACTTAATAGACTTTTCCCATCAAAATGTTTATATTATTAAGAGGAACGATCAAAGTAATTTTTAATTATTTTAAAAAAAATTTTAATCCCTTTTAAAATTTTCAAACTTTTGGCAGAAAATCTTGTTTTGATTTGAGTTAGGGGGTAGCCAAAACGTTACGTCTGTTTACAATGGAAAACGTAATGATTATATCACCCACATTTTCCGTTGACATAAACATTAAATTGAGAATTCTCGCAAAAATCAAATAATTGAATTTTGGGGGATCGTGATAGGAAATGTCGAAATTCTTCAAAAGATAAAAATTCAAGAAAATATTTCCGATTTTTATCTAAATATATTTAGACATTTTTTATTCTAAGGAGGAAAGAACTTTTTTAGTTTTGCCGGAAAAAATTTCTGTAGAAATTTCCGATTAAATCTCAAAATTTTCCGATGATTTTTGTTTCCCAAAATAAATGTTTCTTTAAAAACGATGGAAAAAATTTAATAAAGATTTTCAAAAACTAAAAAAAGAAGAACAACATTTTGAATTTGAATTTTTAGAATATATTCTTAATATTTAAAGAAAATTTTCAAAAATGAAAGAAAAATTTAAATTAATTTAATTTAAATTTTTTTGTGTAGTTTCTTGGAATTTTTTTTCATATTTTTAAAAAGTTTTCGGCAATTTGAAAATATTAGTTGAGGTAAATAATTGTTGAAAAATATTGAGTTTCGTAATATGAGTAAAATAAAAATTATGCCTAAAAATATTTTATGTTTTTATTCTTTGACCATCAATGGTTGACAAAAGTATTGATTTCAATTTTCACCAGTTAACAATATGAGCGAAGGCAAAAAATTGTCGGTAGGTTTTCTTTCTTTTCCCCCACATTTTCTTACATTCTTTTTCTCTTTCTTCTTTCTTTCTTTCTTTCTTTCTTTCTTTCTTTATTTATTTATTTTTTTTTTTAATTTTTTTTTTGCACAGACTACAAATTTTATCATTTCCCGGGAGTGCGTGAAGGATTCATTTTCTGAAATTTGACTTCATTTTTTTCCGAGCACTTTAGCCATTGTTATTTCTTCATCATGGGTCCATACCTTTGGAAAAGGCATGAACCCATGTCGACCTTGCAATTGTAAAAGTGCCTTGAATAGCAACCAGGCAACGGGAAAACAAATCCCGTATGAAAGAAGAGACTGTGGAAATCCATACTCACCGACAATTAGGTCTCGAATAGAAGGGTAGGGTGGAATTAGGGTGCGATATGACGATGAACAATTAAGAAAATAAAACTACTTATTTTTTCTTGGGCATCTTCTGTCTCCTCACTTTCCCCTTTTTATCTTTTAGAAAACGACAAATGGTAAAATTAAGCTGAGATTTCTGAAAAGGGCCACCCATAAAGAATGCAATTGTAATGAACGCTGACAGGTGAATGGGGAAGGTCTGCGAAAGGAGCCGACATGGCCGAAAAATATTAGCAATTGAGAAGGACGAGACAATCGAAGTTGACGTTATATTTTGATGGGAAGACAATTGCGATCACCTCCCACCCAGCGCCAGATTGAAACGATTTCAACAAAAACACAACGGTTTCGAAGATCATCTCAGAACCGCTAGGAACGCGTCAAGTGAAGGACACGAGAAAAACTCCCCTCTCTCTTTCTCCCTCCCACACGCTAATAAGACAAACCAACGCTTATAGACTGGGGAGCATAAAGACTGTATCCCCTCTAGCGACATATAGACATAGTAGCAGCCGTAGTTTGTGGGACTTTGGAAAGGTTGGAATGTATTCTATTTGGAGACCTTAATTCTTTTTTTATTTGATTTTACTATTCTATCTCACCCGATGAACAGAGAATTACAAATAATCATTAGTCGTCATAGACTGGCCTTCATTCTGCCTTGTTATTTCTTGTTTCTTGTTCTGCCTATTTCCCTTTATTTGTGAATGTGCACCCAACCAATCTTGTTATCAGTAGGTGAGAAAAAACAGCACGAAGATTTTGTCGCCTCTGACCTCTGTGTCTTTTGCTTCTCTGGGATCAGAAATCACAATGTGGACAGAGTGAGCAAAGGACCTTCGATTGATCATTTGACATCTTCTATCACCTGTGACGAAACGGAAGCGACAGTTGTAGACTTGTGATACCGAGCAAAAGCGATGGACCGGATGTTTGCGCTTTCCCGACCAAAAAGCAAATGACCAAAAGTCGTCGGTGTGCAGGTGGATTCGCGCAGTTGTTAAGGTTGAAAACTAAAAATTAATCAAATATTAAATTTCCAGTTCGCGGGCCTCCGTGAATTTTATTTATCAGCCAATGGGAAGCCCAGAACCAAATACAAGTGTGAAATCCCAAACGAGCTGCTGTGATCCAAAAAGAAGACATAAAAAGCCGAGACAGGCCGACGCAATTAGGCAGACCTACTCGAGGAGAAGAGAGTAATCAATATCCCCTTGACCTAAGTCAAGCGGCTACTATGCTCGCCTCCCTTCGCCCCTCCTTACCTTCTCCCCTGCCTCAAAAACTAGTTACTGACCTAAGGAGCGAATGCATATAAGACATTCCTTACTTACACGCTCCTGCATTCCTAAGCATTAATTCTCTTTCAGCATTTTATTGCCATGAACGTTTTAACCTCCTTTCGACCTATACTTCAAGTATTACTTCAATTGTAAATCCTTAATTGATATGTGTATATATAAAATGTTATTTTTCAACTCAATTTGCTTTTCTTGAATTTGTAATCCTTTTATGATTTATAGTGGGCTATCTACAACAAGGCTAAATTCCGTTAACCTGCAACAATATACAACTACCCTTCACTAGAAAGGACTCCCACTAGAAACAGAAAAAGAATAGATAATCCCACTATAGACTGAGGGGCGAGTGACTTACGGCCACTTAGCGCACGCAACTTCGTTTCGGAACCAAGGGGAGGTTCGGGTGTCATCCTATAGGAATGCATTGAAAATCAGGATAAAAGGGACTTTATCAGTGGTCAAGAATGACGGCAAATATTATTGATAAAATAGGGCTTATATAAGTAATATGAATCCATTATAAATAATTTTGCTATTGAAATGCAATGAAAATCAGGAAAATTTGTATGTCAGTGGTCAAGAACGAAGGCAATCCATATTGATAGAATAGGGCCATTAAATGTATAATATAAATCAATGATTAATGATTCTACGGTAGGAGTGCATTGAAAATTAGGAAGAAATGTATTTTCAGTGGTTCAGAAAGATGGTAAGATTTACTGATAAAATAGGACATTTATTTCTATAATATAAATACATTAATAATGATTTTGATTGAGGAAGAAATGGATTGTCAGTGGTCAAGTCTGAAGGCATGCATTACTGAGAGAATAGGGCTATTATATGTATATGTATTATATATATATTTCTATTTTCAAAATGGTGTCAAGAATCCCTGGAGTCACTGAGAAAAGAAATAATAGAGTTTACGAGGGTCGGGACATCCGGGCATTTACAGCTCCAAAAAGAATACCGTCTCCACGATTTGAAACCTGCGGTGGATTGACACGATTCTCGCCAATGGCGTTTAAGATCATGTCTTTGTCTGCGATTAGAACGACCGTTCGGTGAAAGAATTTATGTCTCATTTAAATTCGATGAGTTTGGGGCGTTGATTGGCCGATGTGTATTGACGGACAGAGGAGATACATTCACTCCTTGGGACATTTGTCGCATTTCCCATGACATTTTCGTCGTCGTCTGTTGGGTTGGGAGAAGAATTTTTTTTTTTTTTAGCAAAACAAAAAATAATTCACACAGAAAATAAATTTTGTTCTTTGTGTCAATTTCAACAACAAATTTTCACTTGTGACAATGAATTTGAAGAAATTGTTTGTTTTTCGTAAACCGGAGCCGAAATAAAAAAAAAATCACCTTGGGAACTGGCCAGGAAGAAGAACGAGGTGGGATGATGATGACCCCCTCCTTCGTGCCGATCCGACGACTGGGAATTTGTGGGGGACAAGACGTGAAATGTCGAAAATCTTCCTCTTTAGTCAAGAGGGAGAAATTCTTCAAAAAATAGAAATTGAAGGAAAAATTATCAATTTCACTCTAAATAAATTTAAACATTTTTATTTTGCTACCAACGAAGGAATTTTTTCAATTTTGTCAGAACAAGTTCTGTACAAATTCCCTTAAAGAATCAGAAAATATTGCAAATATTTTTCTTTCCCAACAAAATTTTTTTATTTATTTTCAAAACGATAAAAAAGATTTAATGAAAATTTTCAAAATTAGTTAAAGAAAAAGAATTTTAAGAATTGAGATTTATTTTTGATTTTGCACATAAAATTAATTTCAATTTAATTTTTGTGTTATTTTTTATTTTAATTCTGAAATTTTAAAAAACTTTTTAATGATTTCAAAATATGAGTTGAGGTATAAATAAATTATTGTTATTTGTACGATGTTTCAGCCGTAGTACTCTGTGGCCTTCTTCAGGGGTTGAGAATTTCGAACAGAACCAATCTTTTTTTTTGACGGCATTTTCTCCGACCATCAATGGTTGATGTGCAAATAAAGTTGGTTTAATTTCAAAAATTAACAAAACGAACCACCTTTCTTATTTACTTTCACCTGATGCAAAATCCATTTTTTTTTTTCACAAAATTTGTCACACATTGTCAAAATATCTCTTTACTTTTCTTCGGTTCTGTCACGAATTTTTGGTAGATTTTTTTTGGGGGGGGTGGGGGGGGGGGGAATATTTTTTAGATTTTGCACAAAAGAGAAAAATTCAACCAAGAAAATGAATCTTTATGTATTTGGCTTAAAAAAGAGTTTAAACTGATATTCCAACAGGAATTTTTGTCTTCTTTTTCCTCTGGATTGTGACTGAAATGATTCAAACTTTTCGTTTTCATTGAGATTTATCCCACATAGATTTTACATCTACATTTAAAATTGTTATAAGCTGAGAAGAAACTAACGTATATGTGTGATTAGGCATATATATGCATAAGCAGACACACACACATGCACAATTAGTACATGTGTGTGTGTGTGTGTGTGTGTGTGTGTGTGTGTGTGTGTGTGTGTGTGTGTGTGTGTGTTGAATTGTGATGATGATAAAAAAGACATTTTTGTCAAGCAGGTTTTTGTCCTAAAGTGCTTGGTATGGAAACAGGGGTAGAGCGTTAATGTCTACATTGCAAATTGTTCACATTAGAAAAAGGCTAAAATCTAAATGAAATAACATGCATATAACCAACAAGTGCTTAAGGAAAATAATTACTGACGAACTATCAAAATAAATTGAAACAAAATTATTTATTTAAAAAATCTTGTGTGTGTGTGTTGAATTGTGATGATGATTAGTGCCATGTGAACTTCGAAGTTTCATGATGCTCTTATTGTGATGTCTTCCATCTTCAGGGATTTTATTTCTGCTCATCAGAAAAAATAACAAAGTCTTAATGACCGTAATAACACTGCCCAGTTAAGTGAAAATCTCTCCACATTAATTCTATTAACATTTTATCCTGATATCAAGCACTTTATGACAAAGAAAAAGAGCACACTCTCCAAAAATGCCTTTCAGCAAACCACTGAAAAAAATAAAACAAACAAAAAACACAGCAATTTTGGCAGTAAGTATTACAAATCAATATATGTATACATAATATTTTTAAGTATTTGATCAGCAATCTCTCTTTTAGGCACATTTCATTAAAGACATCTGACAAGATTTTGATATAAATACAAGAAAAATTGAATAAAAAGTAGAATTGTAGAACCTTGTCAGTTGTCGGTAATGAAACTTGTGTTTGTGTTTTGGGAGGAGGTGTAATAGTTTTCAAAATTAAAGTGAAAATGTTGAAAAAGTTCAATTCCACTTTGTCTCAACATTTTTACACACACACACACACACACATACACACTACAGGGTACGTATGGGTGGAATAATATTCTTTATCCAAAGAAACGTTACTTTTTTAAAAAAATGCTCAATACAAAGTACAGCTAATAATGTTTATTCAGAAATTAAAACATGGATATGTTATAATATCACTATAAAAGTAGCTATTTTGTTTTATCGCTGAGAAACACATGTTTTTGTTCAATTCTTTGCATTGGAATTTTGAAGAGAAACTTTATTTCGTAAATTCCTGTTTTTCGAGCCATGAATATTCGTTATATCACAGCCCCAGCTATCGCTCTGAAACAAGTTTTTGTTCTATTATTTGTATTTGAATTTTGAACTGAAAGCATTATTTCGTAAATCGGAGTACGGTATTCCTGTTTATCAAGCCATGATGTTCCTTATATCACAGCCTCAGCTATCACTCAGAAACACATGTTTCTGTTCAATTATTTGGATTTGAATTTTGAACTGAAAGCTTTACTTCGGAAATCGGGGTAGATTGTTCCTGTTTTTTGAGCCAGGCATGTTCCTTATATCACAGCCTCAGCTATCGCTCAGAAACACATGTTTTTGTTCAATTATTTGTATTTGAATTTTGAACTGAAAGATTTTTGCGTAAATCGGGGTAGATTGTTCCTATTTTTCGAGCCAGGCATGTTCCTTATATCACAGCCTCAGCTATCGCCCAGAAACACATGTTTTTGTTCAATTATTTGTATTTGAATTTTGAACTGAAAACTTTTTTTTCATAACTCGGGGTAGATTGTTCTTGTTTTTTGAGCCAGGCATGTTCCTTATATCACAGCCTCAGCTATCGCTCGGAAACACGTTTTTGTTCAATTATTTGTATTTGAATTTTGAACTGAATGCTTCCTTTCGTAAGTCGGAGTACATTGTTCCTGTTGTTCGAGCCATGCATGTTCCTTGTACCACAGCCTCAGCTATCGCTCAGAAACACATATTTTTGTTCAATTATTTGTACTTGAATTTTGAACAGAAAGCGTTATTTCGTAAATCGAGGGAGATTGTTCCTGTATTTCGAGCCAGGCATGTTCCTTATATCACAGCCTCAGCTATCGCTCAGAAACACATGTTTTTGTTCAATTATTTGTACTTGAATTTTGAAATGAAAGCCTTATTTCGTAAATCGAGGTAGATTTCTCCATTTTTTCGAGCCAGGCATATTCCCTATATCACAGCCTCAGATATCGCTTAGAAGCACGATTCTGTTCTATTATTTGTCTTTGAATTTTGAACTGAAAGCTTTATTTCGTAAATCGGGGTAGATTATTCCTGTTTTTCGAGTCATGCATGTTCCTTATATCACAGTCTCAGCTATCGCTGAGAAACACATGTTTTTGTTCAATTATTTGCAATTTGAATTTTGAACTGAAATATTTCTTTCGTTAATCGGGTAGATTGTTCCTGTTTTTCGAATCAGGCATGTTCCTTATATCACAGCCTCAGCTATCGGTCAGAAAAACACATGTTTCTGTTCCATTATTTGTATTTGAATTTTGAAGTGAAAGCTTTATTTCGTAAATCGGGGTAGATTGTTCCTGTTTTTCGAGCCAGGAATGTTCCTTATATCACAGCCTAATCTAACTCTCAGAAACACGTTTTTGTTCAATTATTTGTATTTGAATTTTGAACTGAAAGCATCATTTCATAAATCGGTGCAGATTATTCATGTTTTTCCAGGCTTGCATGTTCCTTATATCACAGCCACAGCTATCGCTCAGAAACACATGTTTTTGTTCAATTATTTGTATTTGAATTTTGAACTAAAAGCTTTATTTCGTAAATCGGTGTAAATTGTTCCTGTTTTTCAATCAATGCATGTTCCTTATATCACAGCCTCAGCTATCGCCCAGAAACACATGTTTTTGTTCAATTATTTGTATTTAAATTTGAACTGAAAGCTTTATTTCGTAAATCGGGGTAGATTGTTCCTGTTTTGGAGCCATGCATGTTCCTTATATCACAGCCTCAGCTATCGCTGAGAAACACATGTTTTTGTTCAATTATTTGCAATTTGAATTTTGAACTGAAATATTTCTTTCGTTAATCGGGTAGATTGTTCCTGTTTTTCGAATCAGGCATGTTCCTTATATCACAGCCTCAGCTATCGGTCAGAAACACATGTTTCTGTTCCATTATTTGTATTTGAATTTTGAAGTGAAAGCTTTATTTCGTAAATCGGGGTAGATTGTTCCTGTTTTTCGAGCCAGGAATGTTCCTCATATCACAGCCTAAGCAATCGCTCAGAAACACGTTTTTGTTCAATTATTTGGATTTGAATTTTGAAATAAAAACATTATTTCGTAAATAGGGGTAGATTGTTCCTGTTCTTCGAGCCATGAATGTTCTTTATAGCACAGCCTCAGCTATCGCTGGAAAAAATATGTTTTTGTTCAATTACTTTTATTTGAATTTTGAACTGAAAGCTTTATTTCGTAAATCGGTGTAGATTGTTACTGTTTTTCGAACCAGGCATGTTCCTTATATCACAGCCTCAGCTATCTCTGAGAAACACATGTTTTTGTTCAATTATTTGTATTTGAATTTTGAACGATAAGCATTATTTCGTCATTCGGCGTAGATTGTTCCTGTTTATTCGAGCAAGGCATGTTTCTGATATCACAGCCTGGGACATCTCTCAGTTTCTTCGGTTTGTTTATTTATATTTGAATGTTGAACTGAAAGCTTTATTTCGTAAATCGGGGTAGATTGTTCCTGTTTTTCGAGCCATGCATGTTCCTTATATCACAGCCTCAGCTATCGCTGAGAAACACATGTTTTTGTTCAATTATTTGCAATTTGAATTTTGAACTGAAATATTACTTTCGTTAACCGGGTAAATTTTCCTGTTTTTCGAATCAGGCATGTTCCTTATATCACAGCCTCAGCTATCGATCAGAAACACATGTTTCTGTTCCATTATTTGTATTTGAATTTTGAAGTGAAAGCTTTATTTCGTAAATCGGGGTAGATTGTTCCTGTTTTTCGAGCCATGAATGTTCTTTATATCACAGCCTCAGCTATCGCTGGAAAAAATATGTTTTTGTTCAATTACTTTTATTTGAATTTTGAACTGAATGCTTTTTTCGTAAGTCGGGGTAGATTGTTCCTGTTTTTCGAGCCAAGCATGTTCCTGATATCACAACCTCAGCTATCGCTCAAAAACACATGGTTTTGTTCATTTATTTGTATTTGAATTTTGAACTGCAAGCTTTATTTCGTAAATCGGGATAGATTGTTCCTGTTTTTCGAACCAGGCATGTTCCTTATATCACAGCCTCAGCTATCGCCCAGAAACACATGTTTTTGTTCAATTATTTGTACTTGAATTTTGAAATGAAAGCTTTATTTCGTAAATCGAGGTAGATTTCTCCTTTTTTTCGAGCCAGGCATATTCCTTATATCACAGCCTCAGATATCGCTCAGAAGCACGATTCTGTTCAATTATTTGTATTTGAATGTTGAAATGAAAGCTTTATTTCATAGATCGGGGTAGATTGTTCCTGTTTTTCGAGCCATGCATGTTCCTTATACCACAGACTCTGCTACCGCTCAGAAAAACATGTTTTTGTTCAATTATTTGTCTTTGAATTTTGAACTGAAAGCATTATTTCGTAAATCGGGGTAGATTGTTCCCGTTTTTCGAGCCATTCATGTTACTTATATCACAGTCTCAGCTATTGCTCAGAAACACATATTTTTGTTCAATTATTTGTATTTAAATTTTGAAGTGAAAGCTTTATTTCGTAAATCGGTGTAGATTGTTCCTGTTTTTCGAGCCAGGAATGTTCCTTATATAACAGACTAAGCTATCGCTCAGAAACACTTGTTTCTGTTTGTAATACCCCAAAGGTTCGTCCTAACATTTTCTCCGGCGGCCGTTCTCCACCCTGTGATGTTGCCGGATTTTTGTAGAAACCATCGGACGAACAGCTGGGGGTACAAGATTGACTGTAAGGAACGAACTTCCAAAACTTGGATGAGTGGAAAAGAATGCTTTATTCGTTTAGAGTTAGCCTTGTCTGTTGGGGCAGGCGAATGTGACACGCAGCTCTAACTCCAATTAATGGAGATCAACAAACCCAAACTGAACGAAACAAGACGAACGGAGATCCTTACTTCAAGCTCGCACCCGGCTGACTCCCTTCACTTAACTCTCTCGTCTTAACTTTCTTAACTGGCTCTATTTATTTAAATGAAAATCTGGAAATCCGGAAATGCTTTAGACCACCGGTGACAAACACCGGCGACTGTAAGTCTGAAATTTCAGTTATCTTTTTTTTTTATCTTAATAAGGCTTCCGCCGGAAAAGGCTTAATGTGTGGTCAAGATACAGTAAAGGACAGCCTTTGACCGGGTCATCGAAAAAACTACCCGCTGACCGTTATCACTGAGTCAAATATTTACCGGGTCATCGAAAACCTGCCCGCTGACCTTTATCACTGAGTCAAATATTTACCGGAAGACAATTTTCCTCATAAAAGAAAAAGCGTTTATTTATTTTTTTCCTCTTCTTTTTCACTTTTGTTAAATGTTTTTAAACTATTTTCTATTCTAATCTATTTTCTATTTTAATCTATTATAATAAAATACATATATGTCTAGTTATCGTGTCACATTACTTCCCCCAACGGATCTTGTCATTTATGTCAATAAATTACAATAAACAAAACAAAAAAAAACATGACACGATGCTTCATTATGTCGGCACGCCATCACCACCAAAAATTATTTTGATCCCCCAGGGATAGTCTCCTCCTCTCCACAAACATCAATCATGAAATTTCTTATTAATCCATACCATTTCTTTGTATTTCCTCAACACATTTTTCTTATTTCAACAACCAATTCCTCAATTTTTGTCTTCGTAGCCGGTGGCATCAATGAATCCACGCAGTTGGTTTATCGCTACGTATGAGGGTCAATTCTTCATTAACGAACACCTTTGTTCAACTTAGTGTTTTGCTTTCCGCTTTACTTCTTCTCTTCTATTCCTGAAAGTGACTTCACTCTTCGTTAATTCATCTCCTGTTACCATTTTCCAGCAATAAGTCTCTGGGCCTTTCCCCCAATGAAACCTTATCATGATGGAAGTTTGCTGAGGACGTCCCCTCCCAATGGGGTCAATGGCGCCCGAAAAATGATTGAAGCATAGTTTACACAATAAATTCAAGAGAGGCGTGTTTCCACCCTCTCTCCCAAAGAAGAAAAGAAATTTAAAAAAATTAATTAACAAGGTGACAAAATAGTCATAACTCTGAGCAAGTTTATAATAAATAGGAGCGATGTAACTGCTCCTCATTATCAGTCTCTCTTTTTTTTTTTTTTTTTACTATTTAAAGTTCTCCAGATATAGTCCATTTTCCCTTCTTTCTTTTTTTTTTCTTTTAACAAAACAACAAAAAAAAGTAAATAAATGTTCCTAAAATGTTTCTTTCTGTTTTTTCTCAAAAAAATTTTTTTTTCATCATCATCATCCTTTTTTTCTTCTTTCAAACAAAACAACAAAAAACAAAAAAAAACGTAATTAAATGTCTCTAAAATGTTTCTGTTTTTCTCAAAAAATATTTTTTTTCACACCATCATCCTTTTTTCTTTTTTTCTTCCAAAACATATTTTTGTCCTTGTTGTACACACTCACTTAGTTTTTCTCTCTTTCATTTTTTTAACGTACACACACTATTCTTTTACCCCCCCTTTTTTTTTTCACACAGTCCTTTTTCATTCTTCTCTTTTTTTTTCACACCGTTTGCGTTGATCTCTCTTTTTCTTTTCAAAATTCATACCTTTTTATCGCAAAATAGTCACACATTTTTTCCAATCCATTTTTTTTTTGCACACACAGTTGTTTCTTGCTCTCTCTCTCGTTTTTAAAAAAAAATTTTTTTTTCCTTTTTTTTTCGTACACATCCTTTTCTCATTATCAATGTCTTTTTCAACCAAACATATTCCATTTTCTTTTCTTTTTTTTTCTTTTGAACAAAACAACTAAAAAAGTCAATAAATGTTTCTAAAACACTTCTTTTTGTTTTTCTCAAAAATATTTTTTTCAATCATCATCATTTTTTCTTTTTCAAAACATATTTTTGTCGTTGTTGTACACACTCACTTAGTTTTTCTCTCTCTCACTTTTTTTTTTTCACATATAGTACTTTTTTTTTCCCAAGCACTCATTTTTATTTATGTGCATGCTTCTGGAACACCCTGTCCAGAAGGAAGAGGAATATGGAATATCAGTTCTTTTTTTTCATTTTTTTTTTTTTTTAAATCTCCAATCGTACGGTCGATAGTTGCAACCGTTCCTCTGCCTGGGTCTCTTTCTCAGGACCAGTTTTTTCAGGGTTCTCTGTCCCTTGGGTCTCCGTGGTTTCAACAGGCGATCCACCCTTTTTGCTATTCAGTCCTCTCGCCGGCATAATTTTCCTACATCTTTTTAACCACTGCCTTCCCCAAACTACTTGAATTATTATTATTATTATCCCCACCAAAACACATCCCCCAACTGATAACAAGGCTACGGATTTAGTGGTCCAACTCCCCTGGGGGATAACTTCCCCGTCTATTGTCTTTAGTTGATCAACTAAGTCTTGTAAATTAATTCGTTCTATTTTGTCTAATAGTTGTGGGAGATTCCTTGCAGTAACATTCAACGACGTTCTAACGAGAGGTCTCCACAAGTCTGTCCAACGAGCCGATGTGATGTTCGAGAGAGCGAGGAAAGAATCTCTAGATTCAAATTTCTCTTCCGCTTGGTAAAAAGGCGGAAGTGTGATAGACGTACCGAAAGCTGTGCACCCCATAGGTAAGCTTATGATAGATAGGGGCGGAGTGGCTGTGATGGTTAGTGTTGGCCTTCCTTTGCATACCAGGGACAAATCTAACTTTGTCTCCAACGCTATCGCCCACACCCCGTCTGACAAGCCTATTGCTTGTGGCATCAATTTGCTTTTTGATACCTCTATGTTGCAGGTTTGTTTAATCTCTTCCTTGTTCCCATTAAATAACCCAAGCAAACAAGTTTGATGCTCTCCAGTGCCATATATAGGACTCCTTGAGGAGCATGTTCCCAGCAGGTCTATTCTGCATTTCTCCGCTTCCACTGCAGTGAGCAGCATGAACTTGGTCCTAGCTAGGTTCAAGGCTATATATTCTGCTTCTATCTTATATTTAGCAATTACTCCTAGCTCCTGTTTTGTTCCAGGATAGGGGATGGGTAAATTAATTGCCTGGAAAACTTCAAATATACTCCCTCTGTTTAATAGCGGTATTGGTACTAAGACTAACAACTTACCGTTTTCTATTAGCGTAACACAACCCAGGGAGCTATAGTAGCGCCATAATTCCATGTTGGGATCAGCGGGCAACCGAAACTGATGAGGAAGTGCAGTTTGAATCCCCAGCAAGATATCTCTGAGGTGACCGGGAGTTACAATACTAGGTGACAGATGTCCTAGTGAGAGCATGTCTAATTGAGCACCAACATGCTCGAGAGACAACTGCAAGGACTGCGAGACCTGTCGCAATCTGTTGATGGCCATGAGCAATTGTAGAAATTGTGCCACAAAGCCCCCGAGTTCCTGCAGCTCGGCCGACATGGAATGGGTCACTTGGCCCAATTCATTCTGTATGTCTAGTACGTTCTTTATCAGCCGATTGATGGTCTGCCTGTTTTTTGCCAAGTCTATCCTGGTAACATTTAAAATCGATAAACTATTCCTTGTCTGTTTCTCAAGGCTTCTTTGACCTTCCCCTATTGCTGCTAATTTCCTTCTGATAGTTTCCAAGTCGGCTCCGGTTACCGTTCCAAAAAGCACACTAAGTGCCTTACCTACAATTGGTAAGACTGACCTTTTTTTTCTAGATTCAAGTAACTTCAGTCCCCCCAGATAGTCTCTCATAGTGCCCCAGTGCAACTCCAATGCAATTATTTCCTGCCTAAGCGAATACATGAGGTTATGATAGTTCCCCTTATCAGAGTAATAATTTACAGCGATGTGTTCACCTATTGTTTTTGCTTTCTGTATCTCCAAACCCAACCCGTCCAATAATCCGTTATATGGCTTCAGGTCGATCATCAACGTGATGACCCATTTTGATCTGGTAACGACAACTTCCGCAGTCTTTTTGAAAAGGGTGTTCTCGCTATGTCGCAAGGCAACGGTTGACGCAACAAGGACGAGCAGCAACAGAATCCTAACGCTGTCCATCCTGAAACACAATGGGGAGCCCGGTTACGGTAGTGAAAATGAATATGAATAATAGCACCCATCCCCCCAAAAAATTTTTGGCTAAACTAAAAGCAATATATCTTAAACCCCATTCTACCTTCCCCTTCTGTCTATTAACCTCCTGAAGGTTTCTATCGATCCCAAAGAGAGAGAGAGAGAGAGAGAGAGAGAGAGAGAGAGAGAGAGAGAGAGAAAGGTTCTCCGTTCTTGGCTGAAGAAATAGTCTAGCTAGTGCTTTTTCCTAGTCCAATCTCGTCTCGTAACCTAGACTGTATCCTACTCAAGGGCACATCTTCCTCGTCGTCATCACCCCCATTCTCCTCCGTATGAAGGGATTGCTTATAGTTTGACCTTAGTTCTGCCAAAGGGATGTCGTCCTCCGAATCCCACTCTTCGTGGTCCTGTTGAGGCGAATAAGGGTTCTCCCCGGAGTGGCAATAACCTTCAGTAAATTTTATGAAGGTTCTCTCCGACTCCGAGTCCTCGATATCGGATTCTCGATCTGAGGTGGGAGCCGCCAATGTTGATGGTCTGATTGGTCTTTCACCACTCTCCATCGTGGGTGTTTCCCAGCTTCGGAGTTCAGCCAACTTTAAATCATTGGCATGCGCCCTCTTGATTTTTCCACCAAGCTGGTCCCAAATTACGAATGTAACTGGCCCTGTTTGTTCAATTATTCTGTAGTAAGGCTTCCATTTCAGATCTAGTTTGCCTTGTCTAACATGCTTCTTGTAATACACTGGGTCTCCGACTCTTAATTTTACTTCTCGGCGGTTTTTGTTAACAGTGTGGTTCCTCCTCTTTTGAGCCCGTTTAATCCTCCGTTGAGCTTGGACGAAGATTTTGTGTTGTTGTTCGATTATAAGACGATGGTGATCTTCGCCCATGTACCTTCTACGAGGCTTCAACAGATTATCTACCGGCAGAATCACGTCGCGTCCAAATAGCATATAATATGGCGAGTATTCTGTTGTCTCGCACATAGAAAATCTCACTGCTGCTAATGCTTGACTTAAATACAGATCCCAGTTCTCATTCTCCCCCATGGCTAATTTAGCTAAAATATTACCTAAGAATCGGTGGAAGCGTTCTACCTTCGCGTTGCTCTGCGGGTGGTATGGAGATGTCGTTATGTGCTTTATATTCAAACTGTTGAGAGTCTCCCTCATTATCTCATTGACGTTTTCGGTTCCATTATCTGTCACTAATTCTAAGGGGGCCCCATATCTTGGGAATATCTCTGTCAGAACTAAATTGGCTTCCGTCTGAGCCTTTTTATCTTTTACGGCATATGCTTCTGGCCAGTTGGTAAGCCAGTCGACAAAGCTGACTATGTAATTGTTTCCGCGAGGGGTTTCGCCATATGGCCCTGAAATATCTAAGCTAACTTTCTGAAATGGATAGGCTGGAGTGTCTGTTTCCACAAGAGGCCCTATCGTATGGTTATCGGCTCTGACCTGACATGTGATGCAGCTATTCACATATGCAGTCACTTCTTTGTACAGAGCCGGCCAGTAATATTTCCTACTGATAAGTCCGTACGTTTTATCTATGCCCACGTGCCCTAGGGTGTCGTGATGCTGCGATAGTATCCTACTTCGGAGTGACCTAGCTACGTACAGCCGGGGCCTCACTTCCGCATCTTTGTCGGAGAGATAATATAGTCTACCTACTTGTATTAGGTATTTTCGTGCACATGCTTCCGTTACCTGCCCCGCCTCTATCGCTTCCTTTAGATTCTTAATTTCATCATCCATTTCGTACTCGCAGAATATTTCGGAGGGCCGGTCCTCTTCACTGTCACTTGAGTCTTCCTGTTCCCCTAAGCCGGTTTGTCTCCCAATTCGCTGAGAGTTAATCACGTTTATCTGGTACGCCCTGTCATCCACCTCCGGTATAATGTTTACAGATTCCTCTTCTAACGCCCGAGGGATTCGCGACAGCAGATCGGCACATGTATTGTCCCTCCCCGCCAAATATTCTATTCTACAATTATACCCGCTCAATGTAATGGCCCACTGTTGTATTTTTCTGTTGGTAAGTTCCGCTTCAAATAAATACTGTAGAGGTTTATGGTCAGTCTTGATTATAAACTTCGCTCTGCTCAGGTAATAGTCTAGTTTTTGTAATGCATAAACTATGGCATAGGCTTCTTTCTCAATCACCGGCCACCTCTGCTGAGTAGGGGAGAGCCGGTGAGATAAAAAGTAGATGGGTACCTCTTCTGGTATCCCTGGAACGGGGCCATCCTTGTCTGGACAGGGCTGGGTCAGACATGCCCCAATGCACTGATCACTCGCATCAGTGTACAATATCATTGGCCTATTCAGATCTGGATAAGCCAATAGGGGGACAGCAGTCAGCTGTTCCTTCAGGGCATCAAAGGATCTTTGGCAATCTTCCGTCCATTTGAACCTGGCATATTTTTTTGTCAATGCTATAAGTGGTGTGGCAATCCTAGAGAATCCCGGAATAAACCTTCGGTAGTACCCTATTGCCCCTATAAAGCCCTAACCTGCCTAATCGTTTTTGGTGCAGGCATGGCCCTGATCACCTCAACTTTATCCATATCTGGTTTAACCCCCTGTTCGTTGATTATGAATCCCAAGTACCTTGTTTCTTTACTCATGAATTGGCACTTAGATAGCTTGATCTTCAACCCATGTTTTCGCAATTGGGAAAAAACAATCTGCAAGTGCTGCAGGTGTTCACTTGCACTGGCTGAGAAAACTAATATGTCGTCCAAGTAAGCCATTGCAATTTGCTCTAACCCCCCCCAAAACTACTGACATAAGTTGCTGAAAAACTCCTGGGGCATTAGCGAGTCCGAATGGCATTACTCTAAACTGATACAGACCCGCATGGCACGCAAATGCTGTCTTTTCTCGGTCACTTCTGTCTAAAGCTACCTGCCAATATCCTGATCTTAGATCAAGTTTAGAAAAGTAGTTAGATTTTCCCAACAAAGCCAATATATCATCGATCATCGGCAAGGGGTAGGCCATGGGCTTCGTGATTTTATTTAAGGCCCTAAAATCGACACAAAACCTATGTCCTCCATCTTTCTTACTGACTACTACTATTGGAAAACTCCAAGGGGATTTAGAGCGTTCGATCACCCCTGATTCCAGAATATCATTGACTGCATCCTCCACCAGTTGACGTTTGTGTATTGGTGTCCGATACGGTTTTAATTTTATTGGTGGGTGATCCCCTGTGTCAATCTTCATCTGCACTGTTTGTGTCCGACCCAAGTCCTTATCAGAGTTAGCCACCACGTCCTTATTCTTAAGTATTAGTCGCCTTATGTTCCCCATGTGTTCAGGCGGTGCCAGTATTTCCTCCTCATTTACTATCGAGTTTACCTGAACATGAGCTACATTTCTCCTGCTCACCTGTTGCCTTATGATAGTCGTGGGTGTTGCTCTTCCTATCTCATCCCCTTTCTCTATTTTTATCGTTGTGTTAGTGGTATTTCCTAGCATTATTGGGATGTCATTAGTGTCACTATATTCGACCACAGATTCGTGTAGCGTAATTTCCCCTTCTTCGAAGTAACCTTTATCAGTTGGAGTTACCTGATATATTCCTTGCCTTAGGTTTACTGCTGGTAACAGCCTTCCGTTACATGCAATAGCCGTGCGCGGCGGCAAAACAATGTCCTTAGCAGTAAGAACGACCACTTCTTCATCCATCGGAGCTCCGAGAGGAATCTCCTTCCCACCTAACTTTAAGAGGGTTGGATTAAAGCTGATTTGGGCCTTATTGCTCTCCAACCAGTCTCGGCCTAATATCATTGCCCTACAGAGGGTTAGGGCTACATAGAATTTCTGCCTAGTGGATACCCCTCCCACACTTATAGGCAGGCATATCGCACCGGTTATTCTTATTTCTCGTCTGTCTGCCTGAATTATCTTTACATCTGCAGCTTCGAGTCTCCTATTTTTTTGTTCTAATGCCTTAAAATCTTTTAATCTCAAAATTGATATGCATGCTCCCGTATCTAATAAGGCCTGTATGTATTTGCCGCTTAACAGCACATTACAAGTTGCTTCAGTACCTTGGCCGAGCAACGCATAACTTCGGGCCACCCTTACATCTCTCGGGGTGGCCCTTCTGCGTTTCCCGGTTGTCGTTCGGGTTCTCTTCTGGCACGTAAGGGCCCCTCCTGACGAGGACATTCCCTCACCAGGTGTCCCAGCCGCCCACATCCCCTGCATCCCGGTCTGCCAGGAACTGGACGCGATTTTGTCCAGCTTCTTTGCGGAGTATAGTTTCCCCAATGGTGATTCGTCTCGCCATACCTCCACCGTCCCCCATTGTTCTGAGGAGGTCCCACATATCTTCCATCATCTTGCCCCCTCGCCCCCCACATTTGTTCCCGAAAGGTTGCCAGCCTTTCGTGCAGCCTGAGGCTCTGCTGTGCTGCATTGAATGCCTCTGTCAGAGTGGTTGGGTATGCCCTGGCTGTGTCCTCTCTCACGAACGGGTTTTCGATTGCGTCCGTGAAAAACTCAACCAGCTGCATCTGAATTACCTCGCCCTCTCGTTGAACTGCGTCCTTATATGCTATCTTAGCCAGTCCTAAAATCCTGCTCGTTAGTTCTGGCAGAGTTTCTCCTTCATTCTGTTTAACCTTAATTAAAGCCCTTGCAGCATTAGCTGCACTAGTACAATCACCATATTGATGAGTTAGCTGTTTCAAAAGTTCATCCCAACTACATTCTGGATGATCCTCTAAATACAGCCCTATATATTCTGATACTATTCCATCTGAGTAGTCGTAGGCCGCATTAACTATCTCTGCCTGCGAAAGCTTGTGTATTCTACTCTTTTTTTTTATGGCCTCAACCCAAACCTGGAATTCGGAAGATCTACCTTTAAATACTGGTATTCTCGACCCACTTGATCCGATAACCTGAATTTTATCCATACTAAACTATTACAATTCTAACAAGTGGCAAAAGAAGGAGAAAAAAAAATTCAAAACCAATACCAAGAATATGCCAGCAAGAATTCTGAATAGACAAAATAAGGGAGTAAAAGAATTCGGCTTACCTTAAGTGGATCGGCGCTTGTTGATTCCGGATTCCCTCTTCTTTCTTTCTTTTTTGTGGGTGTGAAAAGTTTAAAGGAAACTCTTCTATCTGCTGAGATCGCTTGAGTACTTCTTTATTTGGTTATTAGTGGTTCTTCCTTCAATTTTTTTTCCGTTCGTCCTGTTTCGTTTTCTGTCTAGTCGCGTCGGTTGGTTGAAATTTCAAACTCAGCATCCAGTGGCACTTCCGTGGGTTCCAAATCCTGCAGTCACGGCACCAATTGTACCACCCCAATGGTCCGTCCTAACAATTTCTCCGGCGGCCGTTCTCCACCCTGTGATGTTGCCGGAAATTTGTAGAAAATGTCGGCCGGACAGCTGGGGGTACAAGATTGACTGTAAGGAACGAACTTCCAAAACTTGGATGAGTGGAAAAGAATGCTTTATTCGTTTAGAGTTAGCCTTGTCTGTTGGGGCAGGCGAATGTGACACGCAGCTCTAACTCCAATTAATGGAGATCAACAAACCCAAACTGAACGAAACAAGACGAACGGAGATCCTTACTTCAAGCTCGCACCCGGCTGACTCCCTTCACTTAACTCTCTCGTCTTAACTTTCTTAACTGGCTCTATTTATTTAAATGAAAATCTGGAAATCCGGAAATGCTTTAGACCACCGGTGACAAACACCGGCGACTGTAAGTCTGAAATTTCAGTTATCTTTTTTTTTATCTTAATAAGGCTTCCGCCGGAAAAGGCTTAATGTGTGGTCAAGATACAGTAAAGGACAGCCTTTGACCGGGTCATCGAAAAAACTACCCGCTGACCGTTATCACTGAGTCAAATATTTACCGGGTCATCGAAAACCTGCCCGCTGACTTTTATCACTGAGTCAAATATTTACCGGAAGACAATTTTCCTCATAAAAGAAAAAGCGTTTATTTATTTTTTTCCTCTTCTTTTTCACTTTTGTTAAATGTTTTTAAACTATTTTCTATTCTAATCTATTTTCTATTTTAATCTATTATAATAAAATACATATATGTCTAGTTATCGTGTCACATGTTCAATTATTTGTATTTGAATTTTGAACTGAAATCTTTCTTTCGTAAAACGGGTAGATTGTTCCTGTTTTTCTAACCAGGCATATTCCTTATATCACAGCCTCACCTATACTTCAGAAACACATGTTTTTTTTTCAATTATTTGTATTTGAAATTTGAACTAAAAGCTTTTTTTAGTTACTCGGGGTAGATTGTTCTTGTTCTTCGAACCATGCATGTTCCCTATAACACAGCCTCAGCTATCGCTCAGAAACATGTTTTTGTTCAATTATTTGGATTTGAATTTTGAACTGAATGCTTTATTTCGTAAATCAGGGTAGATTGTTCCTGTTTTTCGAGCCATGCATGTTCCTTATATCACAACCTCAGCTATCGCTCGGAAACACGTTTTTGTTCAATTATTTGTATTTGAATTTTGAACTGAATGCTTTATTTCGTAAGTCGGAGTACATTGTTCCTGTTGTTCGAGCCATGCATGTTCCTTGTACCACAGCCTCAGCTATCGCTCAGAAACACATATTTTTGTTCAATTATTTGTACTTGAATTTTGAACAGAAAGTATTATTTCGTAAATCGAGGGAGATTGTTCCTGTTTTTCCAGCCAGGCATGTTCCTTATATCACAGCCTCAGCTATCGCTCAGAAACACATGTTTTTGTTCAATTATTTGTACTTGAATTTTGAAATGAAAGCTTTATTTCGTAAATCGAGGTAGATTTCTCCATTTTTTCGAGCCAGGCATATTCCTTACATCACAGCCTCTGATATCGCTCAGAAGCACGATTCTGTTCAATTATTTGTATTTGAATGTTGAAATGAAAGCTTTATTTCATAGATCGGGGTAGATTGTTCCTGTTTTTCGAGCCATGCATGTTCCTTATATCACAGACTCTGCTACCGCTCAGAAAAACGTTTTTGTTCAATTATTTGTATTTAAATTTTGAACTGAAAGCTTTATTTCGTAAATCGGGGTGGATTATTCCTGTTTTTCGAATCAGGCATGTTCCTTATATCACAGCCTCAGCTATCGCTCAGAAACACACGTTTCTGTTCCATTATTTGTATTTGAATTTTGAAGTGAAAGCTTTACTTCGTAAATCGGGGTAGATTGTTCCTGTTTTTCGAGCCAGGAATGTTCCTTATATCACAGCCTAAGCTATCGCTCAGAAACATGTTTTTGTTCAATTATTTGGATTTGAATTTTGAAATAAAAACATTATTTCGTAAATAGGGGTAGATTGTTCCTGTTCTTCGAGCCATGAATGTTCTTTATATCACAGCCTCAGCTATCGCTGGAAAAAATATGTTTTTGTTCAATTACTTTTATTTGAATTTTGAACTGAATGCTTTTTTTCGTAAGTCGGGGTAGATTGTTCCTGTTTTTCGAGCCAAGCATGTTCCTGATATCACAACCTCAGCTATCGCTCAGAAACACATGGTTTTGTTAATTTATTTGTATTTGAATTTTGAACTGCAAGCTTTATTTCGTAAATCGGGATAGATTGTTCCTGTTTTTCGAGACAGGCATGTTCCTTATATCACAGCCTCAGCTATCGCTCAGAAACACATATTTTTGTTCAATTATTTGTACTTGAATTTTGAAATGAAAGCTTTATTTCGTAAATCGAGGTAGATTTCTCCTTTTTTTCGAGCCAGGCATATTCCTTATATCACAGCCTCAGATATCGCTCAGAAGCACGATTCCGTTCAAGTATTTATATTTGAATGTTGAAATGAAAGCTTTATTTCGTAAATCGGGGTAGATTGTTCCCGTTTTTCGAGCCATTCATGTTCCTTATATCACAGCCTCAGCTATCGCTCAGAAACACATATTTTTGTTCAATTATTTGTATTTAAATTTTGAACTGAAAACTTTATTTCGTAAGTTGGGGTAGATTATTCCTTTTTTTCGAGCCATGCATGTTCCTTATATCACAGCCTCAGCTATCGCTCGGAAACACGTTTTTGTTCAATTATTTGTATTTGAATTTTGAACTGAATGATTTATTTCGTAAGTCGGAGTACATTGTTCCTGTTTTTCGAGCCAGGCATGTTCCTTATATCACAGCCTTCAGCTATCGCTCAGAAACACATATTTTTGTTCAATTATTTGTACTTGAATTTTGAAATGAAAGCATTATTTCGTAAATCGAGGTAGATTTCTCCTTTTTTTCGAGCCAGGCATATTCCTTATATCACAGCCTCTGATATCGCTCAGAAGCACGATTCTGTTCAATTATTTGTATTTGAATGTTGAAATGAAAGTTTTATTTCATAGATCGGGGTAGATTGTTCCTGCTTTTCGAGCCATGCATGTTCCTTATATCACAGACTCTGCTACCGCTCAGAAAAACATGTTTTTGTTCAATTATTTGTATTTGAATTTTGAACTAAAAGCTTTAGTTCGTAAATCGGGGTAGATTGTTCCTGTTTTTCGAGCCATTCATGTTATTTATATCACAGTCTCAGCTATCGGTGAGAGACACATGTTTTTGTTCAATTATTTGTATTTAAATTTTGAACTGAAATATTTCTTTCGTTAATCGGGTAGATTGTTCCTGTTTTTCGAATCAGGCAGGTTCCTTATATCACAGCCTCAGCTATCGGTCAGAAACACATGTTTCTGTTCCATTATTTGGATTTGAATTTTGTACTGAATGCTTTATTTCGTAAATCGGGGTAGATTATTCCTGTTTTTCGAGCCATGCATGTTCCTTATAACACAGCCTCAGATATCGCTCAGAAACATATTTTTGTTCAATTATTTGTATTGGAATTTTGAACTGAAAGCTTTATTTCGCAAATCGGTGTAGATTATTACTGTTTTTCGAACCAGGCATGTTCCTTATATCACAGGCTCAGCTATCGCTCAGAAACATGTTTTTGTTCAATTATTTGTATTTGAATTTTGAACGATAAGCATTATTTCGTCATTCGGGGTAGATTGTTCCTGTTTTTTCGAGCAAGGCATGTTTCTGATATCACAGCCTGGGACATCTCTCAGTTTCTTCGGTTTGTGTATTTGTATTTGAATGTTGAACTGAAAGCTTTATTTCGTAAGTCGGTGTAGTTTGTTCCTGTTTATCACGCCGTGCATGTTCCTTATATCACAGCCTCAGCTATCGCCCAGAAACACATGTTTTTGTTCAATTATTTGCAATTTGAATTTTGAACTGAAACACATGTTTTTCTTAAATTATTAGTATCTGAATTTTTAACTGAAAGCTTTATTTCGTTAATCGGGTAGATTGTTCCTGTTTTTCGAATCAGGCATGTTCCTTATATCACAGCCTCAGCTATCGGTCAGAAACACATGTTTCTGTTCCATTATTTGTATTTGAATTTTGAAGTGAAAGCTTTATTTCGTAAATCGGGGTAGATTGTTCCTGTTTTTCGAGCCAGGAATGTTCCTTATATCACAACGTAAGCTATCGCTCAGAAACACGTTTTTGTTCAATTATTTGGATTTGAATTTTGAAATAAAAACATTATTTCATAAATAGGGTTAGATTGTTCCTGTTCTTCGAGCCATGCATGTTCTTTTTATCACAGCCTCTGCTATCGCTGGAAAAAATATGTTTTTGTTCAATTACTTTTATTTGAATTTTGAACTGAAAGCTTTTTTCCGTAACTCGGGGTAGATTGTTGCTGTTTTTCGAGCCATGCATGTTCCTTATATCACAACCTCAACTATCGCTCAGAAACACATGTTTTTGTTCATTTATTTGTATTTGAATTTTGAACTGAAAGCTTTATTTCGTAAATCGCGATAGATTGTTCCTGTTTTTCGAGCCAGGCATGTTTCTTATATCACAGCCTCAGCTATCGCTCAGAAACACGTTTTTGTTCAATTATTTGTATTTGTATTTTGAACTGAAAACTTTATTTCGTAAATCGGGGTAGATTGTTCCTGGTTTTCGAGCCAGACACGTTTCTTATATCACAGGCTCAGCTATCGCTCAGAAACACATGTTTTTGTTCAATTATTTGTATTTGAATTTTGAACTAAAAGCTTTATTTCGTAAATCGCGATAGATTGTTCCTGTTTTTCCTGCCATGCATGTTCCTTATCTCACAGCATCAGCTATCTCTCAGTAACACATCTTTGTTCACTGGTAGGTGTTTGAATTTTGAACTGAACCCTTTGTTTCGTAATATGGAGTAGATTCTTCCAGTTCTTCGAGCCGGACATCTTCCTGATATCACAGCATCCGATGTCTCTCAGGAACACCGTTTTATTCACGTATGTGCATTTGAATTTTTAACTGAACACTTCATTTCGTATATCTGGGTAGATTGTTCCTGTTCTTCGAGCCAGGCATGTTCCTTATATATAACAGCATCAGCTATCTCTCAGTAACAGTGCTTTGTTCACTTATGTGCATTTGACTTTTGAACTGAACACTTCATTTCGTAAATCTGGGTAGATTGTTCCTGTTCTTAAAGAACAGGTA
Organism: Ascarosepion bandense; assembly: GCA_037127315.1. Lineage (NCBI taxonomy): Eukaryota > Metazoa > Mollusca > Cephalopoda > Sepiida > Sepiidae > Ascarosepion > Ascarosepion bandense. The sequence continues at coordinate 293,068 of JBBBDQ010001597.1, forward strand.
CAATCTAGGAACAGGCTCGTTTTTGATAGCACAGCATCAGTTTTCTCTCAGAAAATCTGCTTTGTTCATGTTGTGGATTCTTGTTTAGAAAACCACACAATATGATAATAAAACAAAAATATAAAATTTGAGAAAAAGAAAAGTGTATTCCTTAAAAAAAGATATACAGTTTGTACACGGTTAGTAGATTCAGGAATACTTGTTAGGAGGAGTCAAATATGTACAAAGATGTAAGTCCGGGTAATAAGTCTCTATTCTTGCTGACCAACGAGCCGCGGTTCAACTGCTCTATCAAACACCAACTCTAACAACAACTATATTTAGTTGTCCCTCCCAGTAAGGGCAACATGTGACACATGGTTAGTTATGACTGGGATTTCCGGGCTATATGGCCCGGCCAAAAAATGTCTGTCTATTTTTACCCAGTCGTGCTTCTACCCTTCGGCGGAACCACGACTGGGTTATTGCTCTCCGCTCGGAAGCAGAGAGCGCCCTCTACCCGAAGGCAGAGGGCCGACAGTGTTATAGTTGAAGAGTCTCAGCAACTCTAACAACAACAACAACAACAACAACAACAACAACAACAACAACAACAACAACCCGTTCTGTGTAGGCAGGATTATTTGTAAACCAAGGAAGAGTCCATAGAGTGTGTACATAGAGGTGAATCGCAAACACCTTCAAAAAAGAGGAATACTGTTGATTCAGCATTATTCAGCACATGTTACACATGTTATATATATATATATATATATCCGAGTGAGTACAGAACGAAGAATTTTTTCACCGTCTAAAACATTCATTTAAAACAGTGCTCGGTATATAACGTATAGTGAATATTTATTATAAATTATGTTTTAGAACATGTACATAATTTTTTCTATATATGTCCTCTACAATCATATGGTTGTTTCGACATTGTGTATCCAACGTCTCCTCAGGAGGAATGAGCAAGAACTGAAATCATCCGCTGTCTATATTTGGTTCATTGTTGTTGTGAGGTTGATTGGGGTAATTGATAATAAAGGGAATATGACTTTCGTGTTGACCGTTAGACTTTTGAAGAACTTGGTGTGTGAAGTTAAATGGTTGATTAATGGCATTATATCTTTTGGTTAGAATATCTCACGTTCTCTCACACCCTCCCTCTCTCTCTCTCGTCCTCTCTCTCTTTCTCTCTCTCTCTCTCTCTCAAATCAGATAACTGCCGCTCTTTGGCAACTCTTTTAGAACAGGTGTAGCGATTTTTAGTATCATTTCGTTGGCACCAAAATGTATATAAAGTGAAACTCAATTTTTACCCAACACTCTTGGACAAGTCTAGATAGTTGGGGTTTGATATCATAAACTTGGAAACAAAATATCTTACATTAAAATTAGAGATAGAACGCCTATTCGATAGGCGGGGCTTATGTACTAACGTCATAATATGCAGGATAAACCAATACTCCCGAGGTAAAATGTCTTTCCGATGGGTGGGGCTTATGTGCTGACGTCACTCAATGGAGGAGAAACCAACAAGACCTAGAGAGAAGGCCTGCTCCATGGGCGGGGCTTATGTGCTGACGTCACAATATGTAGGATAATTATAAACTGTTTGTTCAAAAATTAAAAAAAGTTCTTGAAACTTTAATTTTAGTTTTAATTGAAAACTAAATGATTAAATTTACTATTTCCAGTAAGCGAAATACTTTGGTGTATTTCAAACTGAAATTATATCGATTAGAATCTAAATTTTTCTGAAATTTAAAAAATTTTAATTTTTGTGACCATTTTTGAGCGATCGACACATTTATAAAGAAAAGTTAATTCTCGGTTTTATAAATCTAGCGAAAATAAAATATACATCTGTGACCAAATTAATCCGATTTGAGACAAATATTACTTATCTATGACATAAAATTTCGAATGAAAGTATTTCTTAATCAGGTTTGTTTTCCTCACTGAATTTCAAGTAGGCGATGACAGCACTGTCGTCAATTATTTTATATAACTGCCCAAGTACGGTTATCCAGAACGGCCATAAATCTATGAAGCCTAAATGAACGTTTCGTAAAGGGGAACAACCTATGAAACAAGCGTTCTACTGTCGAGGAAAAGGATTGATTCATTTTTGGGTAGAATGATTTCGGACGATGCGCAACATGTCGGGCGAGACACGGGAAACACTAACAGGTGAGCACACAGTTAAGCTTGTTCAGATATACATCTGAACTTTGATAGTAATTGTTTATATAATGAGACTGGGGGAAGAAAAAGATTATGTTGCGTCGAGATGATCTGTTTCAAAAATTAGTTTTCTGAGATTCTTTTAATTTGATCCGAGAACTCATCATCAACAGAAGACATGATCGACTTTCTCAGCCACCCGACAAAGTCCAGAAGCACTTCTCATTTTTTAAACTTGTCGGATTATCGATTTTCCGAACCAAAAGAGGATATAAGCAACTGACAATAATTCTACATATATTATCTTTTTAAAGCGTTAGAAATATATATTAGCTGATTATTATATTTGAATTAAATCGATTTAAAATTTGTAAATTTTATGTAAATCTTATAAAATCCCTTGGAGAGTATAATGACACAGCCACACCACACTGGGTGTTGCTTCGGTGGAGTACCTAACAAGTACTTTTTAACGAGGTGGAATTGTTAACCTCACGTCTAACCTGTTTTGTATTCATAGTTGTCCTTCTCATAGACCGGTTGACAATCAAAGCTAGAGAGTCGACTCTGTCCTGGAATTTGAACTCGACACGCTCGCCCCACATTCCTTGTCTATACGCACACAAACTTAAATTAAAAGTTTAGCGAAGAATTAATTCTTTCCGGATTTTTGTCTGGATTAATGCGGCTGGATCATCAGTTATCGAAAAAATCAGGTAGTCTGTCTGTAAGCGTTTTTATGAAATTCATTGAAATGAAAATTAGTTTAGCAGGAACAGTTATTACACTTTGATCCTTAAAGAGTGGAACTTTTGCAAAAATTCATCAAATGAACTTAGAAATATAAAAAAAAACACGTCAAGATCGATTTGTCGATGTTCTTTGCCTTTTCTTTCTTTTTACTTTTCTTTCCTCTCTTTTCTTTCTCTTTTTCCTTCTACTTTCTTTCTTATTTTCTTCTTTTTTTACTTTTTCTTCTTTTTTCTATTTCATTTTTCTTTTTCTTTCTTTTTCTATTTTCCCTTTTTCTTTTTCTTCTTTATTTTCACCCTTCTCGTTTTCTTTGACTTCCATTTTAAAAGAACTAATATTTTCAGCAATCTAATATTTTATTGAATTTTAGTTGCATTAGCTTACGTTTGAATATAGTTTCTGATAAAATGAATTTTCTTTTAAAATAATGTAAACTTTTCTTAAATTAATTTAAATATTTAATAGCTTTAAATTTAATAAATACTGACGTAACTTAGTAATTCCTGAAATGTTGTGGTGTTTTTATGATTAATTTATAAAAATTCATGAAATGTTGATATTTTTTAATATTTTATTTTTCATTTTATTCTTTATTAATACGAATTATTCGCATGATTGTTATGATAAGTTAAAATTATTAAATTCTTATAGTAGTTTTCAGTTCATTAATACTTCTACAAATGTTTAAACTTTATTTTTTTAATGTTATTTCATTGTAAGGCATTAACATATATATAAGAAAATAGTGCGCTTTTCTGTGGTTTTCATGTAAGGGTCATAATCCACAACATTTGTTAACTTCTAAAATCAATATGGCCCCTATGGAACAAGGTACTTAATAAAAATGAACATTTTTTTACATACAGAAAAAATAAATTTAAATCATTTTAAAAATATCAAAGTAAAACGATTTTTATTAAACCTTTCAATTTTCGATAGGCAATATAATCATCAATTCTTAAATAAAAAATTTAACCGGAACATTTTTTTGAAGATTTTTAAAATATTTTTGAAACTTTATCAATTATTATAGTAAAAAAGAAGATGAAAACAAGTTTAATAAAAAAATAATGTTTCCTTCAAACTATAATGTCCTTAATTTTTATTATTTATTCAAGCAATTAAAAGCTTATCACATTAAATAATATCAGAGTTTTATTACTTTTTTTATTTTACTCTTTGGGGCAGATTTCGGGAGTTTTATTTGGGAGTAGAATATGATTTTAGAATAGGGATCACAGACAAATGGAAATTAGCGGTCATAGACGGGTGTAATATCAACTGTTTAAAGTTTGAGATTTTTGAGAGTAGAATAAAACATTATAACTTGGATCGTTGAAAGATGGACGGTGGATTTCATAGACAGGAGAAACATCAACTGTTTATATTTTAGGATTTTTAGAATTGAAATTAGAATGAAATTTTTGGGAAAAGTGGTCGTTGATAAATGAAGGTTGCAGGACATAAACAGGAGTAACATCAGCTGTTAACATTTTAGTCTTTTTGAGAGTAGAAGCCACTTTCGAATAGGGATCACTGAAAAGATGGCGGTTTTAAGTCAAAGACTGAAATAACATCATGTTAAATATTGTTATATTTTAAGGACTAAAATAAGTCTTTCGAATATGAATTACTAAATGGTGATGGTTGGATGTCATAGACCAGAATAACATCAACTGTCTATAGTTTATGATTTTTCTGAGTAGAATACGACTGCAGAATATGGATCACTAAAATATGGAGAATGGAGGTCATAGACAGGAGTAACATCATCGGTTCATATTTTAGAACTTTTGAGAGCAGAAGACGATTTTAAAAAAAGGTACCTTGAAATATGCAGGTCGGATGTTATAGACAGGAATTAAAACAACTGTCTATATTTTATGACTTTTTAGAGAAGTATACGATTTTATATTAGGGATCACTGCAAAATGGCGGTTGTGGGGTCATAGACAGAAATTACATTAACTGTGATTATTTTAGATGTTTTCCTTTGAAAGGGAATGATTAATAGTGATCATTTATAAACGGAGGGTGGATGTCATACGCATTAATAACATCAAATTCTAGAACTTTTTGAGAGTTGTATACGATTTTACAATAGAGATCATGTGAAAATGGCGATTTTAGTTCATAGGAAAACATTAACTTTTTTTTCTTTGTGACAATTCATTAGAAACAACAAATGTAGCATTTGTTAAAAAGTGAAATAAAAATTATTTCTAAAATTTACTCGGAAATTCATTTTGTTTTATTCTTTTAAAATGATTTTTTTATTGTTATTTTCCTCTATTACCAAATTCAACCAAATCAATTTTTTCATCAGCTTTAAATGGTTTTCTTTTTAAATATCGTTAAAAGAATGTTTCCTTTAAGGAGAGAACCCAACCGCCTGCAAACAGAAAATAAGCTGAGTTATTTCCCTTGGAATACTTTATATTTTTCTCTTTGCTTTCTTTCCTACAGATATTGAAAAAAAAAAAGACAAAAAAGAAAGAAAGAGACAGAGAAAGAGAGAAAGGAAGAGAGAGAAAGAGTTAATAAAAGGACGCTGCAGACATGGCCTTGTATTAAAACTAGGTTTATCGATTTTTAGAAATCATCCTTGTTATCAATACTAGAATTTTTACCCTAAATTTCAAAAAAGGGAATGAAATACTGAATTGTTGAGGGAATCTTCCTTCAAAAGCTTGTATGACCAGAACCATAAAAAACCTACTTGAAATTTGTTTGAAATTTTGGCATCAAAATCCAAATACTAACATCCCAAACACTTGGCTTTTTTGTCCCAAATTTCTTACCAATATCAGGATGAGAACAACATAATAATTTAAGATAATTAGCAGACATCACTCATATCCAAAAAAAAGTCTAATAAAAGAATTCGTTGCAATGAATGCAAAAAAAAAAAAAAAATCCAAAATTGTGAGACGATCAATAATTATCGATTACTTTGCTGTTTTTCTTTCCTTTTTTTTTTTTTTTTTTTTGCCAGTTCAAAATGAAATCAATTTCACTTGCGCATACTCTGTCAACCATTGATGGTTGGAGAAAAAGCTGACAAAAAAAGAAAAAAAAAAAAGAAAAACAGTAAAACAAGAAAATTCCAAAATTTTGAGTTTTTATTGCCTCTTTGAAATGAAATTAATTTCATTTGCACATCTTCTGTCAACCATTGATGGTCAGAGAAGTAGCTGTGAAAAAAAAAAGAAAAATTTTTGAGTCGATCAATAATTATTGACTTATTTGCTGTTTTTCTTGCAAATTCAAAATGAAATCAATTTTAGTTGCATATAATCTGTCAACCATTGATGGTGGAAGAATTGTTGAACCATAGAAACATATCAATTACAATTACACGACGTCTGTCAACCATTGATACTTGAAGAAGCTGTTAAAAAATTTAAAAAAACTTCTGAACATTTGAGTAGCTCAATAACCTCAAACTAAGCATTTGAGTTCAGTCAATTCTCTTGTATTGCTCTTGAAACAGGGACAAAAACTTTAGGCACGATTAAATGACACTCAAGACTTCGTTTGCGAACTAAAAATCATTCCTGGAGGCAACACCTTACTAGAGAAACTACCTGGTGCAGCAGAAATACCTCTCACACAATGGTAAAGCATTAATGGCGAGGTTGTCTTTATTTAGATAATGTTTTACCAATGGAAGGTATTTCTGCCATTTATGGTCATTTATGTCTTGCTTTCTCGTTAATTAAAGTATGGAGGATCCAGTTTATCATAGAACAGAGAATGGGGTTATAAAATCCCTCATCTACTTGACATGAGAAGCAAGAAAATAACCTTCTCTGATGTCATCAGCAGGGACATTGGGATTAAGAAAAAAGACCTGATGTCAGGCTCTGCTTACTCGTCACGACTGGGACAGGGTTGGGATTAAGAAAAAAGACCTAATGCCAGGCTCTGCTTACCCGTCACGACTGGGACAGGGTTGGAATTTAAAAAAAAGACCTGATGTCAGGCTCTGCTTACTCGTCACGACCGGGACAGGGTTGGGATTAAGCAAAAAGACCTGATGTCAGGCTCTGCTTACTCGTCACTACCGGGACAGGGTTGGGATTAAGAAAAAAGACCTGTAGTCAGGCTCTGCTTACTCGTCACGACCGGGACAGGGTTGGGATTAAGAAACAAGTCCTGATGTCAGGCTCTGCTTACTCGTCACGACCGGGACAGGGTTGGGATTAAGAAAAAAGACCTGATGTCAGGCTCTGCTTACTCGTCACTACTGGGACAGGGTTGGGATTAAGAAACAAGTCCTGATGTCAGGCTCTGCTTACTCGTCACTACTGGGACAGGGTTGGGACTCTTATAATCATCCATCATGCTAACTCTGATTATACTGATTCTGATGATGATAGAAGATTATATATTTGAGATTCTCTGCATACATTTTCCTTTGGTAACCAAGATATATATATATATATATATATACATTCATGTTTTTGTCTCTAACCCTACTTTGGGTTGTCTTCCAGTTTTGAGGTTGATACTGCAGAATTGTACCAATCCTATTTGTTTTAATTTCTACCCTAGAAAAATATGCAAACATTCATAATATATATATATATATATATATATATATATATATATATATATATATATATATCCGCAGACATACCTGTTTTGCTGTATCACAGCTCATCAGTACGGTTGGGCATCCGATTGATTTAGCCAGGATTGAAACCCGACTGAATTGAAATCAGTCGGCGATTCTGCCTCTGAGCTATGGGTGCTTAAGTAATAGTAGGCCTCCATCGGTCAGGATTGACCATGGGCAGCATCCTAGTTGTCTGCTTGGCTGGAGCATCGGCATCTGTGACTGTAGAAGCCGATACGTGAGTGAGAGTCTTGCGGTATTTCAGAGGCTGCATTTATGCTTTGTTTCTGGCCTGACGGAGCTGACATCTTGCCTCTCCATGGCGACTTGTGTCAGTTGCTCCTCCCTTGATTTGAGTTGTTAGGCCAGGGTTACTCTCCATTTGGTCTGGCTGAATGCTATGCTCTCCCATGATTCCGTGTTGATGCCCACAGCCTTCATATCACGTTTTATGATGTCACGATACACGATACTTCAGATGTGGCCGCCCAGTGGGTCTTTTTCCAGAGTCCAGCTCTCCATACAGGAGGTCTTTTAGAATGCGACCGTCTGGCATACGGTCTAGCCATCAGAGTCTGCGCTGTTTAGGGAGTGTGAACATGGTAGATAGATCCGCACAAGACAGGACCTCAGTGTTGGGTATCTTGTCTTGCTATAAGATTCCCAACATACGTCGGATATTTCTCACGTGGAAGGTGTTCAGACGCCTCTCTTGCCTGGCGTACATGGTCCATGTCTCACTGCCATATAGCAGTGTACTAATGACACAGGCATTGTACATTACTGTCTTTGTCTTCACTGTCAGCTTGGAGTTTGTCCAAACACGAGTTGTGAGGCGCGCAAAGGTTGTGGCTGCCTCCCCAATTGTGTTGTCGAGCTCTGTGTCCAGGGAGAGGTTGCCAGTGATGGTAGAGCCAAGGTAGGTAAACTGATGGACCACATCCAGCTCATAGTCATTGATGGGGATGACCTGTGGTGCTGTAGTACCTTGATCCTGGACGCTTGCTTTTTTTTAAGCTAATGGTCAGCCCAAAATCTATGCATTCCTGAGAAAAAATGATCTATCAGTGTTTGAAGTTCACGCTGGGTGTGGGATGCTAATGCCGTATCATCAGCAAACAACATGTCTCTGATAAGGACTTTCATACCTTAGTTAGGCTTTGAGACGGGCGAGATTGAAAAGCCTGCCATCTGATCTCATATGCAGAAAAATCCCTTTCCATAATGTGCCGAATGCATGCTTCAAAAGTAGTGCAAAAAAGATTCCGAAGAGAGTGAGAGCAAGGACACAACACTGTTTGACCCCCACTGCAGATGTTGAAGGGCTCCGAGGTGTTGCCTTGAACTGCACAGTAACCCGCATATTGTTATGGAATGACTCGATCAGGCTATGCAGCTTGGGTGGGCATCCAAACTTGAACAGGATTCTGAAGAGGCCCTCCCTACTAACAAGGTCGAACGCCTTAGTCTGATCAATGAAAGCAACGTACGGGGGCATCTGCCCCCCTCTGCACTTGTCCTGGAGTTGACAAAGCGAGAAGATCACGTATACTGTTGATTGTTCTGATCGAAAGCCGCACTAAAACTCTGGGTAAACATGTTCAGAAAGTTTCTGCAGATGGAACAAGATCATCGGAGCCAAGAATTTGCCGACGACTCAGAGTAGAGAGACGCCTCTGTAGTTGGTGCAGTCGCTTTGCTCGCCTTTACTTCTCGTAGAACATGTAATGATGATCGTAGCGTCTCTCCTGCACTTTCTTTTCAGCACTGGTAGAGGACTTTGTGCAGAGGAAGCAAGAAAATAGTCTTGCAGTGCTTGATAAGATCAGGAGGAATTCCATCATTGCCTGGAGTGGTAGATTTTAGAAGAGTTGTCTTGTTCTGCACTAGTCCCATTGCTGTCTTGATGCCATCATACATTCTTCTGATATGATTTCTGTGATTTCTGCTATCAGATTTTTTCACTGAGCTCTGTCCAGTACTTGGGGGCACAGGGTCTGGTAGTCTGCTGAGTTTTGTTCCTGGCATCCCTAAGGATCTGAAGGTTTCTCTTGTTGGGTGATCGCTTGTACTCCGCTCGAGTTCTTTACACTCACTCTTATCGCAGCACGGATTTTGACACAGACCACTCCCTAGTGTGCTGCAAGATCAAGCTCCAGCCGAAACAGTTACATCATGGCAAGAAACAAGGGAATCTTCGCATCGATAACAAAAAGATTAGACAACTAAACTTTGTGGAGCATTTTGCCAAGATATTTGAGAGGGAACTGAAAACCTCACGATTCGGGTACACTGCCACAGAAAAGTGGGCTACTTTACGGGACACCATGCACTGCAATGCCTCGGCCACCTTTGGGAGAAAGACCTTGAAGTCACATGACTGGTTTGAGTCAAAGTATACCGAGATCACTCCCGTCATTAAAGCAGTGGATTGGATAAACATTAGTAAAAATGCTGTGCTGATTAATTGAGTTAGGTCTTTGCAGGCTACAATTGCCTAGTTTAATAAATCTTTCTCTGATAAAATGATGTGATCAGGACACCCATATAGAAGATTGGACAGTAAATGAGTTTATCAGTCTGAAGTGACTGGTGTTTTATGACCAAGTCTATATGTGGGCAAAAAGGAAATGAAGCAAATAAATGAAAATTTGGGGGATCAAGTGCCACCTTACCAGAAGGTAAGGAATTCAGTCATGGACTTTTTGTAGACACTCCCAGCTGGAATACACCAGTTATGAGCCGCCTTTTAGTGAGTGAAAAGTTGTCAGTGAAGATGTGCAATCATGGACAGTGGGAAGAGGGACACTGAGTAAGCAGGATATAGAATTTGGTGGCAATCAGAATTCTCACTGGATAAGGGGGATATCTGGCTTGTTTGTTGGCCATGAGAGAAGTAGCAGCAAAGATATCTCGAGGGTTACCTACATAAACTTCGCACCCCAAAGACTGTGCCAGGTGAAACTATGAATAACTTTCTGCTCCTTTGTTAAACATTCTCTTTCTTGCATTTTGTTCACACCATCACAAACAGGAATCAAACAAATTGTGGGGTGAAGCCGTCTAATTGGTGCAAGGCCCCTGAGTGTATAGCCATGCCCTCCACCCCCATTCTATAGTCCCTATGGAAGTGGATCAAGGGTAATGAAGACCAAGACTTCTATGATTGATTCCATAATTCAGAATTCTGAAAGTAAACTGCGATACCGGGGGTGGGTGTGAGGGGTGTTCCTTTACCAACACTTTCTTGCCAGCACAGAGCATGACAGGCTGAATTGGTTAGATTTTGAAAAATATATTTCTGTCTGTCTGCCATGATTTGTCTGTGTGTCTTTGCACATGAATATCTAATGTATATACAATTATCTCTTTTTATGGCTTTGTTTGAACTGAAATCAATTGTGGTTGAGTGGTCTAAGTCAGATCAATTGATGGCTTGGTTTTGCAGGTTCGAATCCTGCTAAATGAAACACATATTCTTAGCAAGATTTCTCACAAAAACTCAGGCTGACACATACATACACACATATATACATATATCTAGTAGAAGTTGGAATAGTGCCACACCCAACTCTATATCTGTTGTCTTTTGTCTGTGATGACTACCCCACTGGTGGATTTGAGGGGAGCTGTCTTACTATATATATATACATTGTTTAACTAAAAAAAAAAAAAAAAAAACAGAAAATCTACTCAAATACGAGTATTGATTAAAAGGCTCAAACAAATGAATTAAATATGTCAGTTGTTAATTCTATTTTATTAATCTCCGGAACTTTCTGTAAATACATATATCTGTCATGCATGACTTGGCTTGTTGATTTTGTTTCTTTGCATATCAGCATCTCTATGGGTCATTTAATGTTGTATTCTAAACATTTTGTAGACAGTTTCATGCCTTCGACTCCAGATATTCAGTAAATACTTTTATACACTTTTACGATAAAGTTTTTTAGACATATAATTTGTAGATGATAAAAGGTACTGTTCATATTTTTTATCTATTGTTGATAATTTCACTATAAAAATGTATTTTTATACTTTTTTACTGTCATATTGATCGTTGTTTTATTATGCAAATGTACTGTTGGTAGTTTTATTTGGTTAGACTTCCTTTAATTGTTCCTCTCTTTAAAACAAAACTTTTGGGAAGGGAGGGTTAGCAACTGCGGAAACCTTTTCCATAAATGTTGCAGTAGTCGCTGTTTAAAATGAAAAGTGATTTTCAGATCTGATTATCATTCTCAAAAATATTTAGACAATTTGGAAAATTAATAGAAAAAATTAATTATTGTAAAAATCCCAAACATTTTTGAAGAAAGTGTTTAATCCTTTCGTTCGACTTTGAATTATTAAATCCATTGATACAGTTGCTTGTACTTCTGACTTGTTTGATACTGGAATCATTAAAAATTTTAGTCTTTCATTCTGGAATCATTAAAAATTTTAGTCTTTCATTCTGGAATCATTACAACTTTTAGATGCATTAAAATTAAAATTAAGATAATTGACAGACATCACAAAAAATATTAACAGAGAGAAAAAAAAGTCTAAGAAAACCAACTTTATCTGCACATCTTCTGTCAACCATCTGAAGGTTTCTCTTGTTGGGTGATCGATTGTACTCCGCTAGAGTTCTCCACACTCACTCTCACTCTTATCACAGCACGGACTGTGACACAGACCACATCTTAGTGTGCTGCAAGATCAAGCTCCATCATTTTTTTTATATTTTTTTATGTATTGTTGATAATTTCACTATAAAAATGTATTTTTATATTTTTTTACTGTTATATCGATCGTTGTTTTATTATGCAAATGTACTGTTGGTCGTTTTACTATAAAAATGATGTGTTGGTATTTGTTGGGGGCTCACTATTTACCCATAGAAAGGACCCTAACAGGTGCTACCACCCTAGGTCAAGGTGAACCTGTAATCAACAGTATTTGTTCAACCTATAACTGGGGAAGAAATGATGGAGTCCTACCTTTCCCAAGGCTATTTGTACCAAAGTGAATGTAATGAATCCAACTGAAATTTCAACTCAGCTCACTGATTTCTCATTCCGAATTGATATCCATTACATCATGACACACATCCAAGTAAGTTAAAATAAGTATGTAACATAAACAAATAGTCATAAGACTAAAAACATTGTGTTTTCTGTTATATGATTTCTCTCACAACCAATACGACTAGAATGGCTTGTCTACCAACAAGTTCACACTTTTCCTTCTACTTTTGAACGAAAGTAGATGGTTTATTCCTGGTCTCATATTTAGGATTGGGTTTTAGTTCTTTCTAAAGTCTATATTAGTAAAAAGAAAAAAATATTCTGTCATAACCAAAAGATTTCTCTGCTAGTGTTTGGTGAAATATAAAATTACGGTAACGTATGATTTGTTATTTTACTGCTACAACCAAAACTCCACGCCCATTCGCCCTCACCTAATTTGAAGCTACCAATTTCTTAAGTATCATTGGGAGGGAAATGATTTTTCACCTTGTACAAGGCCTTGGGACCTTTTCAGGTAGAGGGTTACAAAGTAAAAGGTGCAGCTTATGTGGACAGTATATGTGCGTGGGTGGTGCAGTGGATGTCGGCTTGGAATGAGAAATCGGGGAGCTGAGTTCAAATTCCAGTTGAATTCGTTACATCCAATTACGCGCAATAACCTTGGGAAAGGCATTAATCCGTCTATTCCTTCCATTTATGGGTTAAATAACAAGACAGATTGGGTTCTATAACCTTGGTTGGCAACCAGTCTACCACAGAATATAATGGGGAAAATTTTCTACCTTTTGTGTATCACGAACTTAACTGACTGATTGGAGAACTCTGCTAGATTTAATCTGACAGCTGGCTAAACTTAAACTATATTTTTTTCCCCAGATATCATTTGCATTTGGAGATTAATTTTCAAAATCAGGCAAAAGTTTCTGATGAAATTTCCTGAAATTCCTTTGTTAATTTATATTTCTCTTTCTTTTCTATCGTTGAATTTGTAGTTGGCAACAAACCCGTGAAGGATTTCCGCATGATTGAGCGGCATTATTTCCGAGAAAAGCTCCTGAAAATCTTTGATTTCCATTTTGGCTTCTGCTTTCCAAGCAGCGTAAACACGTGCGAACATATATACGAATTCCCAACATTATCAGAATTTGAAAGTAAGTCGCTTGGTTTCATTTGAAGTCACTTCCTTTTACAAAAAGAACATTATAAAATAAACACACATACCTGGCAAGGATTCAGTTAGAAGTAATTTTTTAGTTTAATTTGGAAATATTTTCATGGTAATAATTGTGAGAAGCTTATCTCTTTGGTACTTCAACTTACAAATTTAAGTGCAGTACATGATTGGTAGTTAGGTCTCATTGTTTTAAATTGAAATGACTTGATGTTACTATAATATTTCAATGTGATAAAACAAAAGTGAAAGAAATTAAGAAAAAAAAACTAAAAATAACAAGAAAAACAAAAAAAAAACTTCAGTTTTATCGCAAGAACCCTCCCCCTAGTAACTTCTTGCTTTCTTCCCGTCCCTTTGTAATTTCCTGTTCAATGCCATCCCCTCTCTGCCCTATATTAGTCTTTTTCTCGTCTCTTCTTATATCGAAGCTGATTAGAAATGTTTTAAATCAAGAGAAAAAAGAACAAACATTTTTAATCAGAAAATGTGTTGGTCTCAATTGGAAGATTTTAAAAGAATAAGCATTTAGCAAGAGCAAAAACTCTGTAACAACTTAAAGAGTTGATTCCGTTTATTAGATTTTTTTTTCATTTCTTTTTAACGGATCCACTAGAAATTGATCTTGTGAATGACAACCAGGAAGAAAAAGAAAAAAAAGAAAAGTCTTTTAAATAATTTTGCACCGTAATTTAATTATTAAGACATAAAAAATGGGGTTCGTGACAATAGTCTAAATGTGACCACATTGGAGAAAGAATTATTATTATTTATTTATATTAATTTTTTTCAGTATCTTAGGAAACCAGTTTTAAATCATATCCCATAATAATAATAATAATAATCATCTAAGTTTTTTTTTCTACTGTTTCTCTTTTCTTTTCAAGAAAATTTAAGAAAAAAATAATTTGGTTAGACTTCCTTTAGCTGTTCCTCTCTTTAAAACAAAACTTTTGGGGAGGGAGGGTTAGCAACTGCGAAAACCTTTTCCATAAATGTTGCAGTAGTCGCTGTTTAAAATGAAAAGTGATTTTCAGATCTGAATGTCATTCTCAAAAATATCTAAACAATTTTGAAAATTAATAGTAAAAAAAATTAATTATTGTAAAAATCCCCAAAACATTTGTAGAACGTGTTTAATCCTTTCGTTCAACTTGGAATTAATAAATCCATTAATACAGTTGCTTGTACTTCTGAATTGTTTGATACTGGAATCATTAAAAATTTTAGTCTTTCATTCTGAAATCATTACAAATTTTAGATGCAGTTTAGGAAATTACTGAAGTTTAAAGTGTTAGATGGTGAGCAGTGTATCTGTGAAAATTAAAGTTAAAAAGATAAGTCATTTGCACTTTTCCTCTCTCTCTCTCTCTCTCTCTCTCTCTCTCTCTATCTCTCTCTCACACACACACACACACACACAAACACAATCACACACATATATATTATCCTAAATTTTAGGCATGACTCTGAGTTTCATGCATTTTTCAGTTGTGCGTAATATATATTTATATTTTGTATATTGATGTGTATATACGCGTGTACACACATGTATATACTTAATTAACTCCTTACCTATATATATATATATATATATATATATATATATATATATATATAGCATTGTAACTAAGTTGTTGAACTCGAAGGTTTATTTACCTTTTGTTCATGCAATTACTTTTATAAAGAGTGCTCGATACAAATGTAGAGCTTTATACAGTATAACAGTATATATATATATATATATATATATATATATATATATGTATATATTTTACAAATAAAACTTCTGACTGTACCAGGTTTTAATATCAATATGATTAATATTAATAGGATATCCCATGGGATTTTACCTTTATGCCACTTATATATATATATATATATATATATATATATATATATATATATATATATCCGAGTGAGTACAGAACGAAAAAAGAATTTTTACAACGCTCAAAACATTATTTTAAAACAGTGCTCGATCTATGATGTATAGAGCTGTGAATATTTATTATAAATTATATTTTAGAACATGTACATAATTTTTTCTATATATGTCCACTACAATGTAGTGGACATATATAAAAAAAAATTATGTAGTGGACATATATAGAAAAAATTATGTACATGTTATAAAATATATATATATATATATATATATATATATATATATATATATATATATCATGTAATTTAAGTGAAACTTCTCCCAAAATGTTTCATACCTGCATAGTTTTTGTATCCAAAGAAAATTTTTAAAGAAAATAATGGATTCTTATTAATCCTGCCAGTGAGCATCCATTTTTCTTTAATAATATATCTCGAATATTCAGTGTGGTAGACAAAAATATATTGTTTAATAAATAAATGGGGCGTCTACGACTATCCACTAATCACGTTTAAAGTAATAAAAAGATCTGTTGACTGTTGAGTTGCATATATGGATTGAAATTCGACAAGATGAATAGATTAAGTAAAGAACAGGTAATGAAAAAGTGTCTTTAATATAAAATAGGTATGTACAAAAAATCACTGCTCATTTTCGATACCTCAATTTAAATTTAATTTTTAAAAATAAAAACGTTTTCTTGAAGCTTTAATTTTACCTTTAATTGAAAGCCAAGAGATTAAATTTACTAATTACCATAAGCAAAATACCCTGGTTTAGTTCAAACCGAAATTATATTGATCGGAATAAAAAATTTAACTGCAGAAAAAATATTTTTTAAAAATTTACCGCCATTATTGACGAATCGACAGATTATGTAAACAGTAGCTAAATTTCTGATTTAAAAATCTTGCAAAAAAAAAAAAATATACCTCCTTGACACCTTATTTAAGTCGATTTTTATAATTGAAACCTACCTTTATCTGATTTCAAACAAGTATTAAGTGCTTACTGACTTAATATTTACGAAATAAATCACTCTTTAAAAACAGTAGCCCTCTTGTCAGCGCTTATCTAGGCGATGAATTACGTGTTGACAAGTAGCAGGTGTGAATGACGTTTGGATGGCAACCGAAAGTGACAAAAAAATCGTGTAGCTTAAAACGTAATATTTGAAAATTTAAATTTTTTTTTGTTTTTTAACTAAATAGTAAAATTAAAAATTTAACATAATATTTTCAGCAAGTATAACATTTTATAGAATTTTAGTTTAGATTTATAGCCAGACTATGCTTTCTGAATAAATAAAAATAAAATATGCTTTCTGAATAAATAAAAATAAAATATGTTTTCTGAATAAATAAAAATTAAATGTGCTTTCTGAATAAATAAAAATAAAATGTGCTTTCTGAATAAATAAAAATATGCTTTCTGAATGAATGAAAATTTAAATTTCTTTTAAAAGGAAGAATTAAATTATAACCGAACTAAGTTATGTTATTTATTAATATTTTTCTGAAATATTAAATATTTTTATGTTTAGATATTACATATTTATCTTACATTATTAATATGCTTTCTGAAAAAATTAAATTTCTTTTAGAATAATTTTAATTTAATAAAAAAAGAATGAAATTAGAATCAAAGTTTGGTTTGTTTAGTTTTCGATGTAAGGGGAATTCATCCAAACACTTGTTAACTTCTAAAAACAATACGACCTCTACGGAAACTTGTTTCAATCCCTATGGAACACCGTACTTAATAAAAATTTCCAAAATTTAATTATTTTTAATTATTTTAAAAGTAAAATTGGTGAATGATTTTTATTAAACTTTTCAATTTTCGATAGGCAATGTGATAATCAATTCTTAAGTAAGAAGAAATTCAACAACGTTTTAATAAAAGGTTTTAAAATATTTTTAACACTTTTATGAATTATTATAATAAAAAATAAAAAATAAAAACAATTATTTCAAAATTTTATTAGTAAACGAAAAATTTTTTTTTCTTCAGAGTATAATGTCCTTAATAATTATTATTTATTCCAGCAATTAAAAGTTTATCAAATTAAATTATATCAGAGATTTATTGCATTTTTATTTTACTCTTCGGAGCAGATTTTTGGTCAGGTTGTCCACTTTAGAATAAAAAACATAGATGATTTATATGCCCCAATGAGTCCTGCATTTAACTAATAAAAAAATTTATACAGCTAATTAAAATTTATTAAAATTTCATGGATTTACGTAGAGGGTGGGGGTAACAGAGTTAAAAAAAATATTTTCACCAAGAAATTTAAAAAAATAATAATTTAAAAAATAATTTCATTTGTGAATGAGTACTGAAAGTTTCATTAAAACCTGACTATTATTTGATTTTTGCGAGAATTTTCAAATTAATGTGTTTGTTACCGTGAAAAAAGTGGGTTGTGTAATAAAGGCGTAATTTTTTTTTTTAGCCGCTAACTCAAATAAAACAACATTTTCTATCAAAATTTCGAAAATGTTAGCAGGGATACAAAATTTTTTAAAAATAATTAAAAATTGCTTTGATCTTTCCTCTTAATAAAAATATAAATATTTTGATGGAAAAAGTTAGTTTTATTAAGTTTATGAACTTTTTTATTCATACTATGCTGTTTCATGCTGTTTTTTAGCGATATTTTGTACGTACCTAATATAAAACGTTTCAATTTAACAAGCTTCTTCAGAGATTCTTTAAGGACAAATGAGTAAAAAAATATTTTAAATATTTAAAAACATTTTTGTATCATTCTGAAGAACTTGCTAAAGCGAAACCTGTTAAAGACACTTTTTTCTTACCTGTTCTTTACTTATTCTTTTCATATATATATATATATATATATATATATATATATATATATATATAAACACACTGAGCAGATTCATGCCAACTTGGGAGTTTCGTGAGAATACCGTTATGATGTTCTCACTCATCAGGGCTGTTTGACAAATAACCTCTGACAAATGAGAACATCTTTATGGTATCCTCATAAAACTTCAAAGTGTGCATGAATCTGCTCAGTTAAAGTGACAAACTCTTCGTGCTTATCAATACTCCATCTCCACGCAGATATCGAGCACTTTATGATAGAAAACCTGCTTGCCTAAATACGTTTTACGAGCATAACCACAAAAAACAACCTTGGTGCTAAACACCATCACAATTAAAAACACACGCATAACATTTAATTTTTTTAAATCTGCCATTATTTATTATTATAAAAGTTATTTTTAGTGGGTGTTTCAGTTGATATCTCCCTGTTTTTGTTTTTTTTTAATTTAAGAAAATAAGAAAGATGTACAGGACCTTGCACATATGCATCCACTAAAACTAACATTTATAGTAATGATAGACAAGCAGAATATCTAAAAAACTTTCAGTTGGAAAGGTAAGAATTTTGAACTGTTCTTTTTTCAGTTTTTCTTTTATAACATATCACCCTAAGCAAGGCAATAAAGCCACTAAGATTGCAAGGGTCACTAAGTGTGAGACAATAAGAGAAAAAAAAACTTATAAAAGAGAGAGAACAAAAGAACAGTATATATATATATATATATATATATATATATATATATATATATAGCATTGATTTGTAATACTTACTGCCAAAATTGCTGTGTTTTTTGTTTGTTTTATGTTTTTCAGTTGTTGGTTGAAAGGCATTTTTGGAGAGCTGGTTTTTTGGGTGTGTGTTCTTTTTCTTTGTCATGAAGTGCTTGATATCAGGATAAAATGTTAATAGAATTAATGTAGAGAGATTTTCACTTAACTGGGCAGTGTTATTTCAGTCATTAAGACTTTGTTATTTTTTCTGCTGAACAGAAATAAAATCCCTGAAGATGGAAGACATCACAATATGAGCATCATGAAATTCACATGACTGAAAACAACACTGAGCATGACAAACTTCAACATATATATATAGTGCAATTTTACCCATTTTCTAACGTGAACAATTTGCAATGTAGACATTAACGCTCTATCCTAATTTTGACATTTTTTAAAAATTTACATGGAAATTCACTTTGTTTTATTCTTTTAAAATGATTTTTTTATTGTTATTTTCCTCTATTACCAAATTCCACCACATCAATTTTTTCATCAGCTGGAAATGGTTTTCTTTTTAAATATCGTTAAAAGAATGTTTCGTTTAAGGGAAAGAAACCCCCTCCAAAAATAAGCAGAGTTATTTTCCTTGGAATACTTTATATATTTTTCATTCTTTCTTTTTTTTCTCTCTCTCTCTCTCTCAGATGCTAAGAAAAAAATAGAAAAAGACAAAGAGAGAAAGAGAGACAAAAAGACAAAGAGAGAGAGGGTGATGAGTGAGAGAAAGAGTTAAAAACCGGATGATACAGACATGGTCTTGAATTTAAACTCGATTTATTGATTTTTAGAAGCTATTAATTGTCATCAATTCTAGAATTTTTCCCCTAAATTTAAAAAGATAGAATGAAATATCGAATTGTTGCTGGAAACTTCTTTCAAAAGTTTCCATCACCACAACCATGAAAAACCTCCTTGGAATTTCCGTCTGAAATTTTGGCCACAAAATACAATCATCCCAAACTTTTCTTTGCTTTTTGTCTTCAATTTATTATCAATTATCGGAGTGGAAATATATTTTTTAAAAATTTTAAAACTCTTTTTGACGGCAAAAAAAAAACAAAAAAAACAATAAGCAATAAACAAAAAAAAAAAAAATTAAGACATCACAAAAAAATTAACAGGCAGAAAAAAGTTCTAATAAAACCAACTTAATTTGCACATCTTCTGTCAACCATTGATGGTCGGAGTAAAAGGTTTAAAAAAAAATTGATCAGAATTCTTAGCCCCAGAAGAAGGCCGCAGATTACAACGGCTGAATCTTCGTACAAATAACAACAAAGATGAGGATAATCGTCCGAATAATGTAAATATTTCCTCATCTCAGAAATGTAGACATGATTTTTTGTCTTCATTCATTACGAAACATTAATTTTTTCCAATATTTTTAGCTCGACTCATATTTTGAAATCATAAAAAAGTTTTTAAAATTTCAGAAATAAAAAAATGAAAACAACACAAAAATTAAATTAAATTCATTTTATTTGCAAAATTAAAAATAAAATTCAATTTTTTAAATTCTTTTTTCTTAACGAATTTTGAAAATTTTTATGAAATTTTTTTGATCGTTTTGAAAATAAATAAACAATTTTTGTTGGGAAAGAAAAATATTTGCAATATTTTCTGATTCTTTTGGGAATTTGTACAGAACTTTTTCCGACAAAACGGAAAAAATTCCTTCGTTTGTAGCAAAATAAAAATGATGAAATTTATTTGGAGTTAAATTCAGAATTTTTTCTTTAATTTTTATTATTTTAAGAATTTCTCCCTTTTGACTAAAAAGGAAGATTTCTGACATAAAACGTCTCGTCCCCCACAAATTCCCAGTCGTCGGATCGGCACGAAGGAGGGGGTCAGGAATGAGGGGGTCAACACGCCCCCTCCTCCACCCCTCCCAGTCCCCAAGGTCAATTCTTTTGATTTCGGCTCCGGTTTCCGAAAAACAAACAATTTCTTTAAATTCCCAGTCACAAGTGAAAATTTGTTGTTGAAATTGACACAAAGAATAATATTCCTTTTCTGTGTGAATTGTTTTTTGTTTTTCTAAAAATGGGGGGCGTTTTTTCTCTCCAAAAAGAAAATTCTTCCCCCCCTCACCCTCACCCCGAGGACAACAGACGACGAAAATGTGTTGGGAAAGGTGACAAATGTCCGTGGGGTCGAAACTCTCTCCTCCGTCCGTCAATTCCCATCGGCCAATCAACTCCCCAAACTCATCGAATTCTTTCACCGACTCGTCGTTCCAATCGCAGACAAAGACATGATCGTCTTCGTCGGTGGCGAGAATCGAGGGAATCCACCGCAGGTTCGAATCGTGGAGACGGTATTCTTTTTGGAGCTCTAAATCCCCGGATGTTCCGACCCTCGTAAACTCTATTATTTCTTTTCTTAGTGACTCCAAAGATTCGTGACACCATTTTGAAAATGGAAATGTCACCGTCAATTCCGATGTTTGGTGGAGGGGGGCAAAGGATTGTGGGAGCCGCGATCTAAGCTCCGCTCCCACCAACCGTAAACCACAAACGACGTCCCCGTCTTCGGCGTCGTCCCCCAACAATTGGCCAACATTATGGCGCCAAATCTTGACCTTTTTCAAAAGGTCTTCTCCCTCCTTTCGGGAGAGGCGCCATTTTTCTAACGGCTTTCTCATATTGTCGGACAGCTCTTTCAAACACCGACGTGTCTCTTCCACGAACGTCTCGAACTCTTCCCACATTTTGGAACATTTCAAGTCGCAATCCATTGACAGTTGGTCAATGGATCGCCTCGTCTGTTCGTTCATTGCAAGGATCTGGGTTTCCAAATGACGAAGTTCTTGCTCCAGGGTGGTGGCGTCCGTTTTTGCCCTCGACGCCTCCTCCCTCACGGACAGCGGCCGAGGCGGACACTGGGGGGAAGAGATCACGTGATCCTTGTAACACGCGTCACACAGGCAAAGGTTGCACCGGTCGCAGAAGGCGTCCTTCCGTTTGCGGTGCAGGCGACATTCGGCCGTCATGAGGACCCCCACGGCCTCACCCCTCGACATGCCGCCAATGTCTTTTGATTTGTGTTCGGGAAGTAATCTCTTGTGACTTCTCAGACAATTCTGGCACAAGAGATTATCGCAATCCGGGCACAAAATCTTGGCGGCCGATTCGGTGCCGTCGTCTTCAAAACACCAATCGCATATCCAGTCTTTGGATTCCAGCTTTTGGCGTGTCATGATCCTCACCAAAAATGGTGAAAGTTTCAAACTGTCACGTGTCCCCATGGGGGTGTGACACTGGGGACATTTGACGTCGTCCTGTGTCGCTGCTTCAAACTGAACATCAAGGCATGACCGACACAAAGAATGAAGACATGCCAATGTCTTCGAGGAGAAATCCAAATTTTGGTCGCAGTTCGAACACAAAAATCTTTCTTCATTAAAATTGGCAGCCATTTTTAAAATTCCGTCAGAAAATCTGGAAAGAAAAATAAAAAAAGGTCAAAAGAAGGATAGAGTGATTATCAAGAAAGAAAGAAAGAAAGAAAAGGAAAAAAGGGTAAAAGCTATAGAGAAAGGGGGAAGGGATTTCCAATTTGACGCCTTCACAATCACTTTTAACTTTTTCATTTTATCCATTAAAATAATTATTTTTTTCTGTTTCTTCAGATGATTTTTACTTTCTTCGAAAAATACACGGACTTCAAATAATTTTTAGAAATTACCTTCACTTATCACAGCTTAGTATGGCACAAGGCCAATAAAAGCAACAAAGATCGTTATATTTATATATTATAATCTTTCCAGTTTTTATTGTCCTTGCGCCATACTATATATTACGTGTCCATCAAATAACTGAATATGGCGGCTGTTATTAGCTTATTAAATCTTTTTTAATTAAAAATTAAGCGCTAGGGATTTAGACAGACAGACAGATAAATAAATAGATCGACAGACAGCCTGATATAAATTGTTATTTTAGATTTGATTTTATTAATGAAGAAAAAAGATTCTCTGAAAGAGATTGATGGAGGGAGATTATTTTTCTTTTCTTTTAAATAAACAGACAGACTAATAAATTGATCGACAATCCGTTAAAGACAGACAATTATAATTCTTAAATATTTTTGACAATGATGGATTAAGAGATAAATAAATAAACTGTAAGTGAATGATAGAAATTGTTAGATTTTTACCAAAAAAATATTTTTTATTGATGCAGAAAAATTATCTGAAAAAAAAATTTCTTTGAAATAGACAGACGGATCATTTTATTGACCTTGTGCCATACTATTTATTATCAGATGTTAAATAATTTGTTGTGGCGGCCGGTTATCGTCTGCTTATTTGACAGACAGATAAAAAAAAATGATCTGAAAGAGAGAGTGGGTTTTTTTTTTCTTTTAATAGACAGACAGGACGATAGATTGATAGATAGACAGACGGATAGAAATTATTTTATTTTGACATTTTTTTTTAGATAAAAAGATTTTCATGAATGTAGAAAATTTTCAAAGAGAAAAGGCGGGATTTTTTTATGTTATACTAATAAACAGACAAAAAAATGTCCGTCTATAAAAAAGGGAAAAAGGAATTTCTTTTCTTTTAAATAAATAAATGGATAAACGGACCGAATTTTCCGAATTATTACAAATTTTGTCTAAGCGAAATAAAAACGACGAAAGAAAAGCAAACAATTTCGACGAATAAATAAAAACTAAAAATAAATAAGAAGAGAAAAACTTCTAGAAATTTAATTTGTTTGAAGAGTCAAAAATAATGCAGTTTTAATTAAAGAGATGACCCCTAAATTGTGATTTTGAATCCTTCCCTGATTTTCCAACGAAAAAACTAGAAAATGAAGACAGACAAAAAATAGGGCGGGGTTCCTTTTTTTCTTCCACAAAAATAAAAATGTCGCTTTATCTTTGCTTTTCTTGTGGGCGAAATGATGAAAAAAAATCTTGGTGAGTCTTGTTATGTCCAAGGAAACATTTAAGAAGATTGGATGATTTGGAAATGGAGAAAATTCTTACTTACACTTGATTTCGATTTCAATTTGGGTGAAAATTGGTTTTCGTCAAAAAAACGGGAGACAAAAATAAAAACAAGTTTCTTCGTCGAATTTTCTGGAAGGATTGTTAAAGCGCAAATGACGTTTGGATAACGTCACTGGAATATAAGGCATTTGATTGGACGAAACATAACACGTCACTGGAGTTTTGAATTACGTGTTATGAGTGGGAGGAAGAGTGGAGGAAGGGAGGACATAAGAACAATGAGAGAGGGGTGAATTCTTTTACTTTTTCTAACCTAAAATTTGAAGAGTGTGTGTAAGAGAGAAAGTGAGAGAGAGAGAGAGTGAAAATGTGGAGCACATCTTTTCAAAACAGGATTTAATTTCTGTTCAATCAAATGTTACATAGAAACATACACACTCAAACACACACACACGGAAACACACACACACGCACACACACATACACCTCCACAGATTTAATGATCAATAAATTTACAACTATTATAGACATACATACATACAAACAAAAATAAAATTATATTTATGTATACATATACTTAAATACATATGTATGTTCATACACGCTCACACACATATAGATACACTCACACATAAATGAAACAATAAATTTACAACTATACACACATATAGACGAGGGAAAGAGAGAAGCAAGGGAGAGAGAACATCTCTCGATTAAAGAGGGGAAAATTTTTATTTTCTAGTAAACTATTTATTTTAAAATTTCAAATAAATTAATAATTTGAAAAATAATTTCTACAACAAAAAGAAGAGGGGGGAAAGAGAGAAGCAAGAGGGGGGACAAGTAACCCTGAGAGTGGGGGATTCCCTTATTTTTCTAACCTAAATTGAAGAGAAAAATTGTGTTGGTATATGTGACAGAGAGAGAGAGAGAGAGAGAGAGAGAGATGAGGGGGAGAGAGAGTAAAAACATACACACTCAAACAGAAGCATGAAAACACACACACACACACACACATATATATATACACACAAATATAAGGATCAATAAATTTACATATATCATATAGGCGTACGTACACACATAAACTCATATATACACATATAATGATGTATATGTATATATATATACTTAAATACATATGTATGTCTATACATACACGCTCACACTCATATAGATAAACTCACACATCAATAAATTGTCTATTTTGATATTTTTTGGAAAAAATGATTGTCATTAATGAAGAAAAAATTGATAGATAGATAGATAGATAGATAGATAGATAGATAGATAGATAGATAGATAGAAAGAAAATGAACAGACTGAGATAGATAGATAGATAGATAGATAGATAGATAGATAGATAGATAGATAGATAGAAAGAAAGAAAGAAAGAAAATGAACAGACTGAGATAGATAGATGGATAGATAGATAGATAGATAGATAGATAGATAGATAGATAGATAGATAGATAGATATAAAATTAACCGACTGATATATATATATATATATATACACATATACACGAAAAAATCGCAAGATCGCCAAGACCTACCGCGGTTTCGCACAACGGCTCGTCAGGGCAAAGGCAGACCAAGGACTAATCAAATAAATAGACACCTAATGAGACTAACCCAATTAAGGAAGGGGTTGTTTAAAAAAAAAAAAATAAAATATAAAAAAAATTGGGGGGGGTTGATTTTCACGCTAAGTTCGAAACACTAAGCAAGAAATTTTATTTTTTGAATTCTACACTTATTTAGTATTTCTGTTCTAGCGTTAATCAGTTTGTTAGTAGGTTCAAATTTAGCTATTAGTACTAACAAACCGATTAACGCTAGAACAGAAATACTAAATAAGTGTAGAATTCAAAAAATAAAATTTCTTGCTTAGTGTTTCGAACTTAGCGTGAAAATCAACCCCCCCCCCCCAATTTTTTTTATTTTTTATTTTTTTTTTTAAACAACCCCTTCCTTAATTGGGTTAGTCTCATTAGGTGTCTATTTATTTGATTAGTCCTTGGTCTGCCTTTGCCCTGACGAGCCGTTGTGCGAAACCGCGGTAGGTCTTGGCGATCTTGCGATTTTTTTGTGTGTTTTTGCTCTGCGTTACTGCCTCTTTGTTTAGTTTTGTATCGAGCACTTTCCTTTCTTTGCGGTTCGTTCCGTTGGAGGGTTTTTTTTTCTTTGCTGTGAAGAACTGTATGTATTGTCGGTGCTACGCAGCTTTCTTTTTTTTCCCCTGATTGTCCAAAGCTTTATAGCCGAGGGCGATAACGGAGTTAGATTCTGCTGGTTATTCGTGGTCTTTAAAAATTACTGGTGTAACATTTTAAGATTTGATTACGTGCAGAGTCAATTTTTTTATTATTATATATATATATATATATATAGATAGATAGATAGATAGATAGATAGATAGATAGATAGATAGATAAAGCAAGTATTGTTTCTTTTTTTCATTATATAAATTACAATATTTCCTGTTTTTACTGGCCTTGTGCCATAATATATCTTACGTGTCCGTCAAATCAGTGGAGATGAATTTATTGTCTGCTTACTGAACGTATTTTTTTCATGAAAAAATTAGACAGACATATAAATAAAAAGATCAAAATATACAAATTCTGCCATTTTGGACTGAAAAAAAGGCCCCAAAAAATAAATAAAAGATCTATTTAATAAAAAGATGACCCCTAATTGTGATTTTGAATCCTTCCCTTAATTTAAAGCCAGACAAGTAAATAAAAAATGAAGACAGACAAATTAGAGCGTGGTTACATTTGAATTTGATTTTTCACTTTCGGTGAAAATTGGTTTTCGGCAAAAAAATGGGAGACAAAAATAAAACAAGTTTCTTTGTCGAATTTTCTGGAACGAATGTTAAAGCGCAAATGACGTACGGATGACGTCACTGGAATATAAGGCATTTGATTGGACGAAACATAACACGTCACTGGAGTTTTGGTTGACGTGTTATAAGTGGGTGGAAGAGTGCGGAAAGGGAGAAGCAAGAGGGAGGACAAGTAACCATGAGAGAGGGGCGAATTCCTTTACTCTTTCTCACCTAAACTGAAGAGAAAAAGTGTTTGTAGATGTGACACACACACACAAACACACACACACACACACACACACACACACACACACACACACACACACAAAGTGAGAGAGAGAGACAGGAGGGAGAGAGAGAGTAAAACATACACACTCAAACACAAGCATGAAAACACACACACGCACACACATATATATACTTAAACAAATATAAGGATCAATAAATTTACATCTATTATACAGGCATACGTACACACACGTACTCATATATACATATAAAATTATGTATATGTATATAGATATACTTAAATTCATATGTATGTTTATACACGCTCACACACATATAGATACATTCACACATAAAAAAAATCGTTTATTTTGACATTTTTTTAGACAAAATGATTGTCAATAATGAAAAAAAGATAGATAGATAGATAGATAGATAGATAGATAGATAGATATAAAATGAACAGACTGTGATATATATATATATATATATATATATATATATATATATATATATATTTAAAATGTGTGTATTTTGGCAGCATTTTTTCATTAATGCAGGTTTCATTGAATAATATAGACAAGTTTTGTCTATTAATTTTGTGTAGGATCCGTTCATACCGTCTGATATATTTGATGGTGATGTCGTTAAAAGACAACAAAAAATCACAGTATTTGTTGAATTTTTTATCGGGTCTAAGCTTTCGGCTCACATAAGCCATTATCAAAGATTAAACATTAACACACAGTAAACATAGAACATTTAAGCTATTAACAATAAAGATAATTGAATTGAAAATATAAGTCCATCCCTACCGTGGCGGATGGCCGATGACAGTGACAAAATAGTGGTGTTGTGGTCCCTGGTCTGATTACAGACATTTGAGTACGTTGTTGGAAATATCGAAATTGATTGTATTCAAACCAGGTTTAAATTGTTTAATGTAGAGTGCTTCGAGGATTTTTAGTTTCTGCTTATTATTTTCTTGTTTGAGTATGTACGTGTTATCAACAAGCGTTTTTCTCAGAAGTGTGCGTTGATAACCGTGTTGTTCTAAATGACGGAATATATTTGAATTTTTATTTAAGTGCAACGTCAGACGCCGTGAGAGCGAATTTGTGGTGTGGCCGATGTAGATATTATTGAGGTTGTTAGAGATACATTCTCTAAATGGACATATGAATTTATATACTACATTGGCTTTTTGCAAATCACTAACGGTGGGGGAAGAGTCGTTGCGGACAAATGAATTAGATGTAGTGGATTTAGTGTAATATATAATGAACTTAATTCTTTTGTTAGAGTCTGTCGGAGAAATATTAGTATTTATGAGTTTTTTTAGGATGTTTTCATCTAGTTGGTAGTTGGAGTGCATCTGGCTACGGTATAAGAGAGTGATATGTTTAGGATTGGTTGGGTTAGTATCATGTGTTGTTTTTTCCATGTTAAGCTTTTTAAGAAAGTAATGTATTTGTTCATCAACTATGTAGTTGGGAAAATTATTATTGATGAGTGTCTGTTTTATGTTTTTTAGTTCACTGTAGAAGATCTGATTTGTAGATGAATTGACTTTTGCACGGTATAATAGATTTTTTATAATGGCTATTTTGTAATAGTGGGGGCATTCACTAATATAATTGAGTGTGGAGGGATTTTTATTAGTGGGTTTTTGATACGGTGAGATAGTAAATTTATTGTTGTCAGTGTTAATTAATATATCAAGAAAAGGAATTTTGTTATCTTTGCTAAGTTCATAAGTAAATTTTAAAACTGAGTTATTTTGAAACTGTTTTTGAAGTTGTAAGATTTCATCAGTATTTTTAATTGATAGTAGGATATCATCAACATATCGTAGATATATTGATGGTTTTGTAAATTTTGCAAAGGTAGTATTTTCAAGGTTAGACATGTAGAAATTACTAAAAATCGGACCAAGCACTGAACCCATGGAGACTCCGTCACGTTGTATATATATAGTGTTGTTTGGATCAACAAAAGGCACTTCAGTAGTACAAGCTAGTAGAATTTTTCTTAGGATGTTGGGATTAATTTTGAGTGGGGGTAATGAAGGATTACTGTAAACATTTCTTATAATTATATCAATAGTTTCACTGACAGGTACATTAGTAAAAAGGTTTTCCACATCAAGTGAAGCTATGATTTCATTATTAGGTTTTTCACTCTTGAGGATTTGGATTGCCTCTAGGGTTGACTTTATGCTGTATTTACTCGGAAGGTAGGGTGTGATAAGCTGGTTAATATGTTTAGTTAACTGGTATACAGGAGTAGGAATTTGGGATATGATAGGGCGGAGAGGATAGTTAGGTTTATGAGTTTTTATGGTTCCGTATATGTAACCAGGTTTATAGTCACCAATAATTTTAGGGAGTTTTAAGGAATTCTGATCAGCGTTGTTGGCACTAATGAGTTTATTAAGTTTAGATTTTAGTTGGTGTGTCGGGTTTTTGTTAATTTTTTAAAATTTTGTGTGGTCATGGAGTATGTGGTTGAGTTTTGTGTTGTAATCTGATTTGTTAAGTACAACAAAGATGTTAGCCTTGTCAGCTTTTTTTACAATTATGTGAAGGTGGTTGTGTAGTTCGTGCGCGGCACTTTTTAGTTGTTTCGATAGAATTTTTGAGGAGCTTCTGCTTTTATCATGGCGATCTTTGATTGCCTCAGCCTTAAGTAGATCTTTCAGTTCGGGTTTAACGGTTATAAGTTTTTCATCTTGTAATTTAGTGATCTTCTACAGTGAACTAAAAAACATAAAACAGACACTCATCAATAATAATTTTCCCAACTACATAGTTGATGAACAAATACATTACTTTCTTAAAAAGCTTAACATGGAAAAAACAACACATGATACTAACCCAACCAATCCTAAACATATCACTCTCTTATACCGTAGCCAGATGCACTCCAACTACCAACTAGATGAAAACATCCTAAAAAAACTCATAAATACTAATATTTCTCCGACAGACTCTAACAAAAGAATTAAGTTCATTATATATTACACTAAATCCACTACATCTAATTCATTTGTCCGCAACGACTCTTCCCCCACCGTTAGTGATTTGCAAAAAGCCAATGTAGTATATAAATTCATATGTCCATTTAGAGAATGTATCTCTAACAACCTCAATAATATCTACATCGGCCACACCACAAATTCGCTCTCACGGCGTCTGACGTTGCACTTAAATAAAAATTCAAATATATTCCGTCATTTAGAACAACACGGTTATCAACGCACACTTCTGAGAAAAACGCTTGTTGATAACACGTACATACTCAAACAAGAAAATAATAAGCAGAAACTAAAAATCCTCGAAGCACTCTACATTAAACAATTTAAACCTGGTTTGAATACAATCAATTTCGATATTTCCAACAACGTACTCAAATGTCTGTAATCAGACCAGGGACAACAACACCACTATTTTGTCACTGTCATCGGCCATCCGCCACGGTAGGGATGGACTTATATTTTCAATTCAATTATCTTTATTGTTAATAGCTTAAATGTTCTATGTTTACTGTGTGTTAATGTTTAATCTTTGATAATGGCTTATGTGAGCCGAAAGCTTAGACCCGATAAAAAATTCAACAAATACTGTGATTTTTTGTTGTCTTTTAACGACATCACCATCAAGTATATCAGACGGTATGAATGGATCCTACACAAAATTAATAGACAAAACTTGTCTATTTTATTCAATGAAACCTGCATTAATATATATATATATATATATATATATATATATATATATATAGATAGATAGATAGATAGATAGATAGATAGATAGATAGATAGATAAAGGAAGTATTATTAACTGAAAGAAAAAACAATTAGGGCGTGGTTCTTTTTTTTTTTCATTATATAAATAACGATATTTCCTGTTTTTACTGGCCTTGTGCCATAATATATCTTACGTGTCCGTCAAATCAGTGGAGATGAATTTATTGTCTGCTTACTGAACGTATTTTTTTCATGAAAAAATTAGACAGACATATAAATAAACAGATCAAAAGATACAAATTCTTCTATTTTGGCTCGAAAAAAATAAAAAATAAAAAAGATCAATTTAATAAAAAGATGACCCCTAATTGTGATTTTGAATCCTTCCCTTAATTTGAAGCCAGACAAGTAAATCAATAATGAAGACAGACAGACAAATTAGGGCGTGGTTGTTTTTTCTTGAAACTAAAAAGCAAATAATTCTTATTAATTGGCTTTTCTCTCGGGGATGAAATGATTGAAAAATAAGAAGGGAAAAGAAGATTGGATGATTTGGAAATGGAGAAAATTCTTACTTACATTTGATTTGGATTTTTTCAATTTGGCTGAAAATTGGTTTTCGTCAAAATACGAGAGCGAATAAAACTTGAAGCTTCGTCTTTGAATTCTGGCGAAGAGACTGAAAATCGTGGAGGATTGGGCGGATGACGTCACCGGAATATAAGGCATTTCATTGGACGAGAAATTAAACGCCACTGGACATGAGAGTTTTATTACGTGTTATACGTTTCACAAAGAGAGGGAAAGAGAGAATTATTCCCGTGGGAGTTTTAATTTTGAAATTGAATTCGTATTTATTTTATTTCTTGTCAATTGTAAATGAAAGAAAATTCAATTAAATATTTAAAATATACGAAGATAAATAAAGATTTGTTTAATATATGAAAATCTAAATTTGAAACTGATAAGGAAACGGGAAAAAATTCAAAACAGCTCAATATTATAGATAGAAAATAAAAAATCAAATGAAATGAATAAAATGAAGCAAGATTATTAATTAGTAAATATAAAAAATAGTTATTAAAATAAGGAATAATTATTAGTAATATAAATAATATAAATGAAAATCACTACATAAATGTTTTTTTATTAATTAGTTTGAAACAACGACAAAGTGAAACTAGTTTTGTTGGTGAATTCGTGGAAATGTAAATTTCGCCAATTCGAAGTCAACAAATTATGATTCATCAGGAAATTCCGATTACCTTTGACCTCGATTACTTTCTACAAATAATTTCTTTTTATTAAAAGGATAATTTTGATTATGATACATCTTCATTTCTCTCTCTCTTTTTAACTCACACTCACTCTCTCTCAAAAATACAATTGTGTTCATTCAATTTAAGGATTGTCAGTTTGATTTTTTTTTTCATTATTTGTTTTTCAAGGCGGTACGTATAAGAAGTTAACAAGTAATTAAATATTAATTAGTAAAGATTTGTTAAGTTTTCATTCTTAAGTTGGCTGGATATTTAATCGGAATTAAAATCAACATTAACTTAGATTTCAAATTAAAAGCTAAAAGAAATTAGAAAGTAATTTCATGATGGCTGAACGAAGTGAAAGTTGTTTTGATCGGAGAAATTAAGAAAATTAGAAATTTAAGTCAGTTTTTTAATTAAACCTTCTAACATTTTTATATACGAAAATACTTGTAAAATGGCGAAACATGAAGACGTGGGGAAAAGAGTATTATTATTTATTATGTGGTTGACATGAGAGACAGTCAGTCAGTCAGTTAAGTGCCATGCGCGATACACGCTTTGGGCGATCATGTCTCGAAAGAGACATGACTGACTGGGCAGAAGATTATCCCGCAGTAGGTTGCCATTGCTTTCTGCGGTAGACTGGTTGCCGACCAAGGCTATAGAACCCAATCTGTCCTGCTATTTAACCCATAACTGGAAGGAAGAGACGGATTAATACCTTTCCCAAGGGTATTTGCGCGGAAGTGAATGCAAGGAAGTAAAATTGTGAGTTTGGAGTCAAATGTAGATCTGAATGATAAGATAAAGAGTAAGGAAGACCAAAATAAAGTTTTATTAAAAAGTACTCAATACTTATAATGCAAAGCATTAAATATAAAATAAGGTTATCATTTGTATAAAATAAATCCATTATTAATGATTTTCCTATAGGAATGCATTGAAAACCAGAAAGAAATAGATGCATTTTTTTAATTCCTAGAAAAAGTAAATTTAATCCTTTAGCTTTCAATTAAGATTTTTCATTTATAAATAAAATGCATTAAGGATAATATTGTCGTAAGATAAATTTTTCCATAAATAATGAATTTTTCCTAGAATTGTTTCCATTGTTTTAAAATTTTATATATAATCATATTTATTTATCAGAATTTCACAGACAAAAACGAGTTTCATTTTGTCTGTTCTGCAATTGAATCATTTTAGCTTTTGTGTTAAAATATAAGTTAATGTTTTCCAGAATTTTGTTCTGATTAAATAAACTCAACTTTCAAAAATTAAAACTTAATAAATCTTTACTAATTAATATTGAACTATTTGTTTTCTGCTTAAATATACGTTCCGCCACAAACTTTCTAAAAATATATGAGAAACTAATTTAAAAAATTTCAATATTATAATTAAATTTTATTTGAAAGATTATAACGCAAAATCCGAATTAAAATAAAATTAATTTCCCCGAATGAAAATAATTTTAGTTATTTTTAAACAATTGGCACGTTTTTTTTTTCTCGTCACTCATTCAGGCACCAGTTTACGCGATAAAAGCTAACAAATTTCTATTAACTTTTAAAAGCAAACAAATTTTTAAAAGTGGAAAACCTTTATTGACGTTTTAATTTTAGCTTTCACTGAAAGCTAAATGACTAATTTTATTATTTCCAGTAAGTAAAATGCTTCGATCCATTTCAAATAGAAATTATATCGATGGGAATTGGAATTTTACTATGATTACAATTACAATACATTATCCATAATAATTTAATAAAACACGTTATTTGCTTTCAGACTGGATCAGAAAAAATATTTTGAAGATATCAAGTAAGCTAGGATTAAATTTACTATTTCAAGTAAGGAACATACTGTGGTGTATTTGAAACCGAAATTATATTCATTAATCGATTTTTGTTCCTAAAATACTTGCCTATAACCCCTTATTTCAGTCGCTGTTTATCGCTATGCAATTTTCTGCATAAAACTATCTTCCAAAAATAAAATATACTTTTCTGAAATTTTATTTGGGAAATATTTTTTGATTTCAGTTATAACTAATCTGATTTGTAAAAAAAAATGTATGAAATTAACGATGAAAAGCGACGACAATTTACCCATCGTATAATATGTACAAACATTTTATTGTTTCAATATCGCCGAAAATAAGAAAATTTCAATCATGAAAAGATCTTGTTTTTATTGATATGTACTTCAGTTTCTGACACATTTCTTCACATTCAAGTATATTTGAAATTTTTGCCTCAAATTTTTTCAAATGTTTTCTAAGGCTTCAGAAAATTCTTAATTCTATTTGTTTTACAGAAGTTAAACAAAATTTTATACTAATATCTTTTTAATAACGGATCCGAATATAATTAGCATATTTACGATTAATTAGACTACTAATTAACAACTAATTCTAATTATGACAGCTATGGACAATCGATGACCTACATTTCTTCACAGTTTACGTAAGCAACTATTTTGTTGCCGAAAACAGGTTTCCAAAAAAGTGATCAACGGAGCATTGAAAAAGTTTTTTTCCACCCAAGCACAAATTTGGACACACCCTTATAGATATGCGTCTGTATATATGTTCATCTCTCTTTCTTTATATTTCGTTCTCTTTTGCTCTCTCCCCCTGGGCTAATTTTATTCAATCTATAGATAAAAATGTGTCTAAACTGAAATTGAAGAATGAAAGAGAGAGACAGAGAGAGGAGAGAAAGAGTTAAGTAATTTTTTGTTAATCAATAACGCAAATATTATTAGTTCAATATTGTAGATAAAATCCACAATCCACCTACATACACAAAAACTCATGCATATATATATATATATATATATATATATATATATATAGTATTGAGGCAGCAAATAATTTTCTAAACATATACTGTTAAATATAAGAGACAATGAATATCTATTATGTTTAATCATGAGCCGTTTTGGCTTTAATTTTAGTTGAAAATAAAAACAAAAATTCTCCAACATTTGGATATTTTTTTATTAATTTGGTTCTAAGCTTTCGGCTCACATGAGCCATCTTCGGAGAGGTTATTAAGACGGTAACACAATAAGCTTAGAACCAAATTAATAAAAAAATTATCCAAATGTTGAAGAATTTTTGTCTTTATTTTCAACTGAAATTAAAACCAAAATACGACGTTTAGAACGGCCCATGATTAAACATAATAGACACTTATATTTAACAGTATATGTTTTGAATATATATATATATATATAGTAAGAAAATGAAAGAACACGTAGATTCAAGTCCACTGTTCAATCATAATTTAATCTAGATTAGATAAAAATGTGTCTAAACTGAAATTCAAGAAAGAGAGAGATGCGTAATTTTTTTTTATAAATAATAAAGCAAATATATATAAATAATAAATTATTATCATCAAAATATTTAAAAAGTGAAAACTATTTTGCAAGTATTCTGATGTACTTCAATTTGTGACACATTTCTTCACATTGAAGTATATTTATAATTTTTGTCTAAAAGTTTTTCAAATGTTTTCTAAGGTTTCAGAAAATTCTTAATTCTGTTTGTTTTACAAAAGATAAACAAAATTTTATCCTAATTTCTTTTTATTATCGGATACAAATGTAATTAGTATAATTCCGATTAATTATTCTGCTAATTAACAACTAATATTTAACCATGACAGCCATGAACATTTGATGACATTCATTTTCTTCACTGGTTACGTAAACAACAATTTTCTTGCCGAAAACAGGTTTTCAAAAACGTGACAAGCAAAAAAGTGAAAGTGTTTCCACCCCAAACAAAGCAGAAATTTTCACACACCCTTCTCGGTATGAGTCAGAATATATGTCTATATCTCTCTAAATATATTTAATTCTCTTTCACATTTCACTCGCTCTCGGCCAATTTTATTCAATTTATATAAGAGAAAAAATGTCTAAATTGAAATTGAGGAGAAGAGATTAAATATATGTAACATTTTTTTTTTATAAACCCTAACGCAAATATTATTATATATTATAAAATATCCACAATATACATTGACACCTACATGCACACAAACTCACCCACATGTAGTTAGTTTGGTAGTTTTTGTTCATCATTAAATTTGACCAGGACTCAGTTTTATTAAAAATCCTGAGTAACATTAATTTATATTTTAAATTAAAAGCTAAAATAGGCAAAATTAATTTCATAATTTCAGAACAGAAAAATGAAATTAGTTTTTGTCGGTGAAATTCTGAGAAATAAAAAATAAATTATTATCATCAAAATTTTTAAAAAGTGAAAACTATTCTTGTAAATATTCATTATTCATCGAAAACATTTTTCTTCAGAAAATAGTGTCCCAACTAAACCTTATTTATTAATTAAGAATCTCTCTTTAAACTTCTTTTTAAGCTTTAAATTGAAAGCTAAAGGATTAATTTTACTATTTCCAGTAAATAAAAAAACCAAAAAAACTTGTGTATTCAAAGAAGAAATTATATTGATTGGAATCGATATTTCTTTCTTAAAATCGCCGTCTATCTCACTTTTCTTCTTTTTCATCGATATGTAATTTTCTGCACAAACAACATCTTACAAAAATAAAATATCTGTCAGTCAGTTAAGTGCCATACGTAATTAAGGCTTGGGCGATCATGTCTCGAAAGAGACATGACTGACTAGGCAGAAGAATTTCGCACAGTAGGTTGCCATCACTTTCTGCATTAGACTGGTTGTCAACCAAGACTATAGAACCAAATCTGTCCTGTTATTTGACCCATAGCTGGAGAAAAGAGACGGAATATCTTTCCCAATGGTATTTGCGTGTAAGTGAATGCAAGGGATTCAAATGGAATTCGAACTTGGCTCTCCAGTTTCTCTTTCCAAGTCGATATACTTTACTGAAATTTTATTTGAGAAATATTAGTTAATTTAAAGTGTAAATAATCAGATTGAAAAAAATATTTTTACGGTAAATTTAAATAACACATGAATGCATTTTTAAAACAAAACAGTTGAGAATGTTATTTTCGAATTACAAAGTGTGAATTGCGTCATGGAACTCATTTTCTCATACCGGTGCCCAACTGATCCTACTATTTCTGCAATCGACAAAATTAAAAACAAAAATAAAAAAATACCGTGAATTTAAAAAACAAAATCTAAAACGGCGACCAAAATATGATCACGATAGCAGAGAAAATGTTTCCATCCCAACCAAATATCAACAGACACTCATTATGACTGCCTCTGCATAAATATCAAATCTCTCACTCATTCTCTCTCTCTCTGTTTCTCAAGTGGCTTCAATCTATATTAAAGTAAAAATGTCATTTTTTTTCAAAACAGGAAGCAGTGTTTAAAGATAAAAACAATAAATACCACTCTACACACACGCAAATATATATGTAGTGTTTAAATGTAATATTATTTAGCGCCAAGGTTGTTATTTATCAGTGGTTATTAATTATAAAAGGTATTCTGGCGAGCAGGAATTTTATCGTAAAGTGCTCGATATCAGGGTAGAGTGTTGATAGGTACAAATCGTTATAATGTTCTCACTCGTACATAACGATGTCATCCCGAAACTTTGAAGTTTGCATGAATCAGCTCTTTTAAAGTTATAAACGCTTTGTATATATATATATATATATAATCATATCCCCCAAAGCAAGGCATTTTACTGCCACAGTTGTGCAGGGGTTTACATAGGAGGAATGTTACGAGAAAGAGTGACAAGTTATAGGGGGTGTCAGGAAGTGGAGCAGAATTTTCGTTTACATTTTATTGGTTTCACAGTAAAATGGTGGGACCTAGTTGCTAATCTTGTGGCTCGAGTAAATTCATATATAGGGGGCACCAGTGAGGTAAGTTCATCGGAGCAGAAGCCGTGAAAGTATTTGTAGAAGAGACACAGGGAAATCACATTGCGCCGGTGAGAAAGTGATTGTAGCTGAGCTGCCAAGTCGGGATCGATCACGTTACAGATTCTCCTTTGGATATTGTCGAGGACACCTAGGTGGATAGCAGGAGCACCCGACCAGATATGATAGCAATATTCAATGCACAGGCGGATGGTAAATTTATAAATGTGCAGAATTGTTTCAGATGGGAAAAACTTCCAGGCTTTACACAGAGAACCGACATTCTTAGCAGCGGATTTAGCTATAGATTCTATATAGTCTTTCCATTTGTGGTCTGTTGTGAGAGTTAACCCGTAGAGGCGCAGTGTTTCGCTTTCAGGGAGAGGAGTCTGATCCATGCTAATGAGGTGGGGGGTTAATAGGTAGCAGCTTCGTTATGGAAGCATTAAAATTCACGAGCCATTTCTTACCCCAGTCCGCCACGGATTGCAGGTCCTTTTCAAGCTCGGCAGCGAGATTAGCTTTGTCAGCCTCGGCAGATTTTTGATCGAGGCGAGAGTAAACCGTAGTGTCGTCAGCGTATATGCCTACTTGGGATTTTATTACATCGGGGAGATCGTTAATGTAGCTAAGGAAAAAGCATAGGACCTAGAATAGAGCCTTGAGGGACACCCGAGTTTGTATGATAGTATTGGGAGACATGTCCGTTCAATACTACCTTCATTGTGCTATTTGAAAGAAATGACCGGATTAGTTCAAACAATTGTCCAGTTATACCATAGACCCGCAGCTGGCATAGAAGGCCAGCATGCCAGACTCTGTCAAACGCTTTGGAGATATGTAGTGCAACAGTTTGGGATTCGCCTTTCTTGTCGAGAGCCTGGTGTATATACTCAGTGATGGTCGTGACCATATCAACAGTAGACCTTTTTGTCAGAGAAGAGTCTGTGGGCAGTGAGATGTTGAACCACCTCGGCGTTGATGATGGCTTCGAACACTTTGTCAAAAACATCTTAAACATTTTTTTAATCTCTTCTAACACGTTCGAAATTTTGCTAAAATAAATCTTGTTTTGGTTTTGATTTGAGTTAACGGGTAACCAAATCATTACGAGAGTTTATGGAAAACCTAATATTACATCACTCAGTTGTTTTCCGGTGACAAACACCTTAATTTAAAAATTCTTACAAAAATCAAATAATTGTTGGATTTTAATAAAAATTTCAGGACTTATTCACAAATGAATGAAATTATTTTTTAATCTATTATGTTTAAAAGCTCTTAATATTTTTTTTTACATTTGTTACCTCACTTTCAAGTAAATGCATGAAATTTTAAGAAATTAAATTTTACTGCGATAAATGGTTTTATGAGTTAAACGCAGTATTCATTAGGGAATGTAAGTCATCTATTATTTTTTTGAAAAAATTGCCTATATTTCCGAAAATCTACTCGGAATGGTGAAATAAAATGCAATATAATGATGACATTATTTAATTTGATAAGCTTTTAATTTCTTGAATAAATAATAAAAAATAGGGACATTATAGTCTGAAGAAAGAATGATTCAAAAGTATTTTTAAAATACATCAAAGATTTATTGGAGTTAGTTAAAAAACTTAAGCGAAGATTATATTTAGCAATCGAAAATTAAAAAGTTTAATACAAATTGTTCAGTCTCCCTATTTATTTAATATTTTTAATTTTTTTTTGTGTAATTGAAGTTTTTTTTTGTATGTTAATTTTTATGTGTAAATTAAAAGGTCACGTAATTCAGAATTTGTACAATTATGTCACTTGTGATCGCGATATACTTATCACTAATCTGTCCTTAATGATACTTGGCCCGGTGGATATAGACGTTGGTTAGTTCCTGTGACTTGACCCAAATAGTTATGAGTTCAGTACCAGGCTACAGCAGTAACTTACAGGGTTAGAGGGAGAAAACTCACGGCTACCAGAAGAGGCTCTAGGCAAGGAATAAGATTGATATATCCCAGTGTTTGTAATAAAGGGTTCGGTTCGAAATTCCTAGTCCTCGGCGCAAATATGAGGACAATAGTCCGAATGTCAGTCAGTTAAGTGCCATACGTTGTACACGGTTGGGCGATCATGTCTCAAAAGAGACATGACTGACCGGGCAGAAGATTGCCCGTAGTAGGTTGTTATAATGTAAATAGTGTAAATACAACCTCTTGTCAGAAATATAGACAAAGACTAAAGGATCGGTACGAACCCGATACGCCAAAAATATGGAGACGAATAGAAAAGTCCTACCTGAAGTTGGCACGAATATCAAATCACCTGAGATACCTATTCCGATGCAGGGAACTACGACTCATCCCTGAAGGCTTGGCACCAAGACTTGCCGTCAATTCAAGGAAAGCCCGTATAGTCGCTGAAAAAGCGGGACACGCTCTGGTCCATATCCAGTACAAACGATGGATAAAACAAAAATTACATTCCGATATTTCCCAGAGGCTCGAAGCATTCCTCATCAGGATCACTGATGAAGAAGACCGAAAAAGCATCTGGCACGCGTTGGACAGGCAAGATTTTTAAAAAATCTTATTAAAATATTTTTTTACATATGTTACCCCCACCATCAACTAATTTCCTGAAATGTCTATAAATTTGCGGGAGTTCGCCCATATACCTAATATTAATTAAATTCAGGAGTCTTTGGGGAATGCTAATCAACTGTTTTTTTTTTTTGTTTTTGCTTTTGTTTCAAAATTAGCCCTTTTTTTTAGAAAATCTGCACCGAAAACTGAAAACTGAAAACAAAAATACAATAAAACTATGCTATTTTTTTTATTTAGATAAACTTCCAGTTGGTTTTAATGATCTCTATTTTAATCAAGTATTAATGTTAAGGCCCCAATAAATTATTTTAATGTCTGCTCTTATATTCTTCAAATTAGAAATTCCTTTAATTTAATTGGTTTACTATGTAACAATGCCGCCCTGATTAGGGGTGTTTGGCTAGACTTGAACCTTTTAAAATTCTCCAACTTGAAATAAAACTCGAAACCATCATCAACGCCGAGTCTGTTCAACATCTACAGACTGAGAAGCAGTATGGTTTCCGCTTCACCAGGTTTACAGTTGATATGTTCACGACCATCACTGAGTATATACACCAGGCTCTCGACAAGAACGGCGAATCCCAAACTGTTGCCC
The DNA here is from genome assembly GCA_037127315.1 of Ascarosepion bandense. NCBI lineage: Eukaryota > Metazoa > Mollusca > Cephalopoda > Sepiida > Sepiidae > Ascarosepion > Ascarosepion bandense. Next base: position 334,390 of record JBBBDQ010001597.1, read on the forward strand.
TAGATATCTCCAAAGCGTCTGACAGAGTCTGGCATGCTGGCCTTCTATGCCAGCTGCGGGGCTATGGTATAACTGGACAATTGTTTGAACTAATCCGGTCATTTCTTTCAAATAGCACAATGAAGGTAGTATTGAACGGACATGTCTCCCAATACTATCATACAAACTCGGGTGTCCCTCAGGGCTCTATTCTAGGTCCTATGTTTTTCCTTAGCTACATTAACGATCTCCCCGATGTAATAAAATCCCAAGTAGGCATATACGCTGACGACACTACGGTTTACTCTCGCCTCGATCAAAAATCTGCCGAGGCTGACAAAGCTAATCTCGCTGCCGAGCTTGAAAAGGACCTGCAATCCGTGGCGGACTGGGGTAAGAAATGGCTCGTGAATTTTAATGCTTCCATAACGAAGCTGCTATCTATTAACCATCACAGACAATTGCTCCTACCCACCACCCCATTAACATGGATGAGGCTAGTCTCCCTGAAAGCAAAACACTGCGCCTCTACGAGTTAACTCTCACATCAGAACACAAAAGGAAAGACTGTATATAATCTATAGCTAAATCCGCTGCTAAGAAGGTCGGTTTTCTGTGAAGGGCTTGGAAGTTTTTCCCGTCTGAATGTGATCGATCTCGACTTGGCAGCTCAGATACAGTCACTTTCTCACCGGCGCAATGTGGCTTCCCTGTGTCTCTTCTACAAATACTTTCACGGATTTTGCTCCGATGAACTAAGCTCACAGGTGTCCCCTATATATGAATTTACTCGAGCCAAAAGATTAGCAACTAGGTCCCACCCTTTTAGTGTGAAATCAATAAAATGTAAACGCAAATTCTACTTCCACAGCTTCTTTTCTCGCAATTCCCGCCCGTGGAATTCACTTCCGTTTACTTGATTTTAAAAACAATTGAAAGTCTCAAGGTTAAACACATTATAAATATAGTTAAAGAAAAGAGAGAAAAGAAAAGTTCTCGGTAATTTATACTCATAAGATCGAATGTAAAGAATAAATAAATAAATAAATACATATATATATACAAAGTAAAAATTAAATTATAAAGGGTACTAGATAATAACGGATAGGTAGATGAAAAATATAAAGACAAAATAATGAAAAATGAGAAATAGAGCCATACAAATAGAAGAACATTAGTATATAATATTTATAACGTTCAAGATTAAGGATTAGCGTTTGAGATTTAACGATCACGGAAGTCAAACTTTAGCCCGTTATAACTATAGTTAGGGTAAATGGAGGGAAAGAAAAGTTACCGGTAATTTATACTTAAAAGTTAAAGTCCGCTCTAGGGAGTCTTATTGGTGAAAGTACCTTTAATCTCTTGGTACATTATATCCCTAGTCGCAGTGTGTTCCCACCATAATTAGAAAAATAACTTTCATTCGAGATTTTTCTTAAAATACTCTATTAAACCGCGATCTCAAAAATGTTCTAAGGTACGAGTCATATTAATAATAGGTAATGTTAAACCGGCGACACTAGTAATATCAAATGGAACCATAAGAGGGTAAGACATTTCTGCGTATCTACGTATATACGTATATAGGTTGTATATATAGGTATATAGTCGCACATAATCGATCCTCTGGATCCCGAGACTAAGGACCTTAGGGATAAAATTAATAGACACTAGGCTCCACACCTCCCCTGTAACCAATTGCAAAAATAATCGAGTTAATTTATAAGAATGAACGAAAGCCCTTCGGTATTTATGATATTGCTTGTAGTCCATAGTCAGACTGACACAACGGAAATTTGAAGACAAGAAACAATATGAACAATAGAAAGCGTTTATAACTTTAATAGAGCAGATTCATGCCAACTTCAAAGTTTCGGGATCATAACGTTATGTACGCGTGAGACCATTATAACGATTTGTACCTATCAACACTCTACCCTGATATCGAGCACTTCACGATAAAATTCCTGCTCGCCAAAATATCTTTTATCATCAATAACCGCTGACAAATAACAACCTTGGCGCTAAATAATATTACAATTAAACACTATATATATATATATATATATATATATATATATATATATATATATGCGTGAGTGTGTGTATAGGCGTATATATTGTTGTCATCTTTAAACAGTGATTACTGTTTTTAAAGAAAATAACATTTTTACTTTAATATAAACTGAATACACTTGAGAAACAGAGAGGGAGAGAGTGAGAGAGACTGGATATTTATGCAGAGGCAGTCATAATGAGTGTCTGTTGATATTTGGTTGGGATGGAAACATATTTTCTGCTATCATGATCATATTTTTGTCGCTATTTCATATTTTGTTTTTTTAAATTCACGGAAACATTTTTGTTTTTAATTTTGTCGATTGCAGAAATAGTCGGGTCAGTTGGGCACCGGTGTGAGAAAATGAGTACCATGACGCAATTCACACTTTGTACTTCGAAAATAACATTCTCTAATGTATAGTTTTAAAAATGCATCCACGTGTTATTTTAAACTTAACGTAAAAATATTGTTAACCCGATTATTTATACATTAAATCAACTGATATTTCTCAAATAAAATGTCAGAAAAGTATAACGACTTGGAAGGAGAAACTGGAGAGTCAAGTTCGAATTCCAGTTGAATTCTTTGCATTCACTTACGCGCAAATACCATTGGGAAAGATATTAATTTGTCTCCTTTCTCTAGCTATGGGTCAAATAACAGGACAGATTTGATTCTATAGTCTTGGTTGACAACCAGTCTAACGCAGAAAGTGATGGCAACCTACTGTGCGAAATTCTTCTGCCTAGTCAGTTATATCTCTTTCGAGACATGATCGCCCAAGCCGTAATTACGTATGGCACTTAACTGACTGACAGATATTTTATTTTTGTAAGATGTTGTTTGTGCAGAAAATTACATATCGATGAAAAAGAAGAAAAGTGAGATAGACGGCGATTTTAAGAAAGAAATATCGATTCCAATCAATATAATTTCTTCTTTGAATACACAAGTTTGTTTTTTTTTGTTTTTTTATTTACCGGAAATAGTAAAATGAATCCTTTAGCTTTCAATTTAAAGCTTATAAATAAGTTTCAAGAGAGATTTTTAATTTATAAATAAGGTTTAGTTGGGACACTATTTCCTTAAAAATTATGTTTTCGATGAATAATGAATATTTACAAGAATATTTTTCACTTTTTAAAAATTTTGATGATAATAATTTATTATTTATTTCTCAGAATTTCACCGACAAAAACTAATTTCATTTTTCTGTTCTGAAATTATGAAATTAATTTTGCTTATTTCAGCTTTTAATTTAAAATATAAATTCATTTTACTCAGGATTTTTAATAAAACTGAGTACTGGTCAAATTTAATGAGGAACAAAAACTAAAAAACTAACTATATGTGGGTGAGTTTGTGTGTATGTAGCTGTCAATGTATATTGTGGATATTTTATAATATTTAATAATATTTGCGTTAGTGTTTAAAAAAAAATTCTTACATATATTTCATCTCTCTCTCCTCAATTTCATTTTTTCTCTAATATAAATTGAATAAAATTGGCCGAGAGAGAGAGAGAGGGGAGAGGGAGAGAGAGAGAGGGTGAAAAGAGAAAGAGAATTAATTATATTTAGAAAGATATACGCGTATATTCTGACTCGCATCGAGAAGGGTGTGTGGAAATTTCTGCTTTGTTTGGGGTGGAAACACTTTCACTTTTTCGCTTGTCACGTTTTTGAAAACCTGTTTTCGGCAAGAAAATTGTTGTTTACGTAACCAGTGAAGAAAATGAATGTCATCAAATGTCCATGGCTGCCATGGTTAAATATTAGTTGTTAATTAGCAGAATAATTAATCGGAATTATTCTAATTACATTCGTATCCGATAATAAAAAGAAATTAGTGTAAAATTTTGTTTTCCTTTAAAACAAACAGAATTAAGAATTTTCTGAAGCCTTAGAAAACATTTGAAAAAATTTGAGACAAAAATTATAAATATACTTCAATGTGAAGAAATGTGTCAGAAACTGAAGTACATATCAATAAAAACAAGATCTTTTCATGATTGAAATTTTCTTATTTTCGGCGATATTGAAACAATAAAATGTTTGTACATATTATACGATGGGTAAATTGTCGTCGCTTTTCATCGTTAATTTCATACATTTTTTTACAAATCAGATTAATTATAACTGAAATCAAAAAATATTTCCCAAATAAAATTCCAGAAAAGTATATTTTATTTTTGGAAGATAGTTTTATGCAGAAAATTGCATAGCGATAAACAGCGACTGAAATAAGGGGTTATAGGCAACTATTTTAGGAACAAAAATTGATTAATCAATATAATTTCGGTTTCAAATACACCTCAGTATGTTCCTTACTTGAAATAGTAAATTTAATCCCAGCTTACTTGATATCTTCAAAATATTTTTTCTGATCCAATCTGAAAGCAAATAAGGTGTTGTATTAAATTATTATGGATAATGTATTGTAATTGTAATCATAGTAAAATTCCAATTCCAATCGATATAATTTCTATTTGAAATGGATCGAAGTATTTTACTTACTGGAAATAATAAAATTAGTCATTTAGCTTTCAGTTAAAGCTAAAATTAAATCGTCAATAAAGGTTTTTCATCTTTAAATATTTGTTTGCTTTTAAAAGTTAATAGAAATTTGTTAGCTTTTCTCGCGTAAAATGGCGCCTGAATGAGTGACGATAAAAAAAAAACGTGCCAATTGTTTAAAAATAACTAAAATTATTTTCATTCGGGGAAATTAATTTTATTTTAATTCGGATTTTGCGTTATAATCTTTCAATTAAAACCAATATTAAAATTTAATTATAATATTGAAATTTTTTAAATTAGTTTCTCATATATTTTTGTGGTGGTACGTATATTGAAGCAGAAAACAAATAGTTAAATATTAATTAGTAAAGATTTATTAAGTTTTAATTTTTGGAAGTTGAGTTTATTTAATCCTGGATAACATTTCTTTATATTTTAGCGTAAAAGCTAAAATGATTCAATTGCAGAACAGACAAAATGAAACTCGTTTTTGTCTGTGAAATTCCGATAAATAAATATGATTATATATAAAATTTTAAAACAATGGAAACAATTCTAGGAAAAATTCATTATTTATGGAAAAATTTATCTTACGACAATATTATCCTTAATGCATTTTATTTATAAATGAAAAATCTTAATTGAAAGCTAAAGGATTAAATTTACTTTTTCTAGGAATTAAAAAAATGCATCCATTTCTTTCTGGTTTTCAATGCATTCCTATAGGAAAATCATTAATAATGGATTTATTTTATACAAATGATAACCTTATTTTATATTTAATGCTTTGCATTATAAGTATTGAGTACTTTTTAATAAAACTTTATTTTGGTCTTCCTTACTCTTTATCTTATCATTCAGATCTACATTTGACTCCAAACTCACAATTTTACTCGGTACTACTGTCTCTCATGTCTACCACATAATAAATAATAAAACTCTTTTTCCTCACGTCTTCATGTTTCGCCATTTTACAAGTATTTTCGGATATAAAAATGTTAGAAGCTTTAATTAAAAAAATTGATCTAAATTTCTAATTTTCTTAATTTCTCCGATCAAAACAATTTTCACTTCGTTCAGCCATCATGAAATTACTTTCTAATTTCTTTTAGCTTTTAATTTGAAATATAAGTTAATGTTGATTTTAATTCCGCTTAAATATACACCCGACTTAAGAATGAAAACTTAATAAATCTTTACTAATTAATATTTAATTACTTGTTAACTTCTTATACGTACCGCCTTGAAAAACAAATAATGAAAAAAAAACAAAAAAAACAAACAAACAAAAAACAAAGGCATTTTAAATAATTTAAATGGCTTCATTGAACATAAATTTTTAGTTCTTTTTCAAAGATGCTAACCCAAAGGCTATCCGAATCAAAATTAAAATTAATTTACGTTTATGAATAATCATTTTAAGTATTTTAAAAACATTAGCGCGTTATTTCATTGCTTATCTATCTATCTATCTATCTATCTATCTATCTATCTATCTATCTATCTATCTATCTATCTCAGCCTGTTTAGTTTGAGATAGACACATTTGAACAGACTGATAGATAGATAGATAGATAGATAGATAGATAGATAGATAGATAGATAGATAGATAGATATGTAATGAAATAACGCGCTAATTTTTTAAATGCCCAGAATTTTTATTCCTGTTAAGCACACTCAACTTCCAATGAACAGGTTGCCATTACTTTCTACGGTCGACTGTCTGAGTGCCAACAAAGAACATCAAACCAAGACTGCTTGCCAACCAAATGAACCAAGTATGTCTTGCTATTTAACACATAGTTGGTGGGCTAAAAGACGGATTAGTAATTTTCCGACAGGATATAAATGCCACGAATTTCAACTGGAATTCGAACACGGCTCTCCAATTTTCCTTTTACGAGCTGATATCCACCGCACCACAATGTAAACTTCCGCCATGTCTATTTATCTGACATCTCACCCACAAAGTTCAATGGCACAAGGACAATAAAAAAAGATCGAACCATATGTGTTCCGTATATTTTTACGCATATAATACAATAATTCCTGTTTTATTGGCCTTGTGCCATGCTAAGCAAGGATTAGGTAATGAAATTAAGAAAGTTTTTATATTCTACACTAGCAGTATAGCCCGGCGTTGCTCGGGTGTAATGAAAGCTTTAAAACTAATCCATGGTCTTGGAGGACTTTGGCACGAAAGACTAAAAAGCAATAGTTGTTTCCAGTTAAAGCGAAACTGTAGACTGAAAGACAAAATGAATGGATCTAAGTCAAATTTTGATTTCCTGGTATCGATATCAAATAAGTTTTTTCGACGTAAACTGAATTTTGAAGGCTAAATAAGTCCTCTGAGTAAATGGTATCATGGCTGAGACTAAGAACTGCAATTATACCTACTTAGAGCCAAACCCGAAGCAAAAACTAAAATAAAAGGGCTGAAAGACTGATTTTGATCAGACCCGGTATCTTGCCTTTGATATATATCTATTATAGATTTTCTGCACTATTGTAAGAACTGCAACCCTGAAATTTCTGAATATCGTTTCTTATGTCTTTGAGTGTATCAAATGTGATTAAAATCGGACCACTCCTTCTATAACCCGATTTTTTCGATTATCGATTTTCGATATTTATCGGGGGTACCTCGACACAAAACCTAACTAAAAACACTCGCAGACTCCGATAGTCCAACTGTGTAAATTTTCAAGAAAATCGGTTCAGCCGTTTCGGAGTCTATAGGTAACGGATACACACAGACAAAGGTCCATTTATAAATAAGTTTAGATAACTAGTTTTTTAATTGACTTTTTTAAAAATAAAAAAAAACTTTTCCTGAAACTTTTATTTTACTTTTAATTGAAGGCAAAATTATTAAATTTACTATTTCCAATAAGCGAAATAAGCAGGCTGAATTAAAGTTTTCTTTGTGTGTGTGTGTGTGTGTGTGTGTGTGTGTGTGTGTGTGTGTGTGTGTGTGTGTGTGTGTGTGTGCTAAGAATCAGGATTTTGATATTTATGGTTTCCTAAGATACATGATAGATTAAAAAACAAAATTTAGTATTGTGTGGATCATTTATTTTGGTAAAATAATTTTAAGCTATCAATGAAACATTGCAATTAATAAAATTTAAAGTTTTATTCTTTTTTTAATTCAGCCTGCTGTAAAAGATTGCTGTCTGCCCATTTAAATAATCTATGTTCCCACAATGGATTTTATACACAAAAAATAATTCTATATTCATTTTAAAAAAACTACAATGTTTCATTTATAACTTATGCTCTATTATAACTTAAAAATTCATAATTATTTTACTAAATAAAAGACTAACACAAATTAGTTTTCTTAACTACAATATACTTTAATATACCATAATTACTTAATCATATTTATAGCATAAACATTTCAGCCCTTTTACTCATGAAGTAATTTTAAAAAAAGTTCAACTTGATGTTAAAAATTATTTACCTATTTAAGTATTATGTGGTCCCACTAGATACCTGACTCAGACAAAATAATTTTCTTTAAAATTTAATTAATAACTATGGTTTATTTATAACTTATACTCTAACATAAAAAATGAATATTAATTTAATAAAATAAAAAAACCCACACATACTAAATTGTTGTTCTAAATACAATATAACTAAGAATAATACAATTATTTACTCCTAATTCAGATTTAAACATTCTATCCCCTTTACTCATAGATAGTAGTTAAATAAAATCTATTGTTCAATAATAAAAAAAAAAACACACCTAAAATCCAACTTCCTGATAAAAATTATTGTCTATCCATTTAAAAAATCTAAGATCTCACTATGTATTTTACCCTTTTCTTAACCCAAATGTTTATCTAAGCATAACAGACAAGGAGATACGATGATATACATTTCACTTGTTACGTAAACAACAATTTTCTTCCTGAATCGATCAAGCAAGACAAGATAGATAGATAGATAGGTAGATAGATAGATAGATAGATAGATAGATAGATAGATAGATAGATAGATAGATAGATACCAACAAACCGAAATAGATAGATACGAACAGACTGAGAGAAATAGTTTTTTTTTCTTTTTTTTAATATACACGAAAGCAGGTTCTCAAAAACGTGATCGGAGGGCATAAAAAATTGTTTACATCTCAACCAAAGCAAAAATTTGGCAACAACCTCATAAATCTGTCTGTATACATGTATGTATTTCTCTTTCTCTCTCACACACTCTCTCACACCCGCTCAATCTCTCTCTCTCTCTCTCTCTCTCTGTCTCTTAAGCAATCGCATGCAATCTATGTTAGCTGAAGTGTCTAAAATTATATTGTAGAACTTTTGAATATTTTCCATTTTTAAAACGAGTTATTACACGAACTAGGTCTCTACCATGGGTGGTGTCTTCAGACGATTTGTAAAAATGTTATATATATATTTGGGCAGCAATCTCCATTTTATATATATATATATATATATATATATATATATATATAGGCAGGTTTCATTCAAAACGACAGACAAGGTAACATGGGTAAGTTTTTATTTAAATTTTCATGTGATCTTATTTTTTCTTTTGAAGGCATAAATTATATATATATATATATATATATATACGCTCTCACACCCTGATTGAGCACTCTGGAAGAATGTTAGACTTTGAAAAAGCAGTAGCTACTCTAGCTTCTACGCATCGTTCATTCAGTAATGAATTAGAACACTCTCAACTATTGGCTCGTGTTTACATGGTATATCACACGCTAAAAGCTTGCTTTCTTCTACCAAGCCCAGAGTTAAAATCACCGAATGATGTCAATTCGGTCGGGTTTCTATCCTGTCTAAAAGCAATCGTACTGATGATCTGTGATACAGCGAAACAGATTTGTCTGCGGATGACTATATATATATATATATATATATATATATATTTGGGTAGTAAAATATATTTCTGAGATGAGGTAGTATTTACAATATTTACATTATTCGAACTATTGTCCTCGTCTTAGTTGCCATCTGTACGACGTTTCGGCCGTTGTACGCTCCGGCTTTCTTCAGGTGCTAGGAATTTTGAACTCAACCCTTTATTCCAATCACTGGGGTATATGAACTCCATTCCTTGCGGAGTATTGCCTGTTTTGGAATAATTTATTTTCTTTCAGATTTGACCAGAAAGAATTTGTTTTTAATTTTGTGGATTGCACAATTTTGTAGGTTCAGTTAGGCACCGTGGGTGAGAAAATGCACACCATGATGCAATTCACTTCCACAAAAATTTAGAAATGCTGTGTTCTACTGTTTTCTTTTAAAAATACATATTTCTGTCATTTTAAATTTAATATGTTCCATATTTTTGCTCTCTCTCTATATCACTCTCTCTTTCTCTCTCTGTCCTCAATTTCAATTTAGATACTTTAGCTAAAATAGATTGTTTGCAACTGCTTGAAAAAGCGAGAGAGAGAGAGAGAGAGAGAGAGAGAAAGAGAAAGAGAGAGAGGATGTGAAAAAGTGAGAGAGAAATGGACATGTATACTGACAGATTTATGAGGTTGTGTCCAAAATTTTGCTTTGGTTGGGATGTATACATTTTATTTTTGACCCCTCTGATCACGTTTTTGAAAACCTGTTATCGCATATATTAAAAAACTATCAGTCCCAGTTTGTTCATATCTACCTATTTCGGTATGTTCGCATCTATCTATCTATCTATCTATCTATCTATCTATCTATCTATCTATCTATCTATCTATCTATCTATCTAACATGTCTTGCTCGATCGAATCAGGAAGAAAATTGTTGTTTACGTGACTAGTAAAAATGTATGGCCCTGTCTGTCACGCTTCGATGGAGCGCGACACAGCAGTCGTTAAATGAGTTATCAGCTTTGATTGCATTTGAAATGAGGACAATGACTAAAATTTTCTTATTGCTATATATCTATATAAAAACTTCTTTTCTATATTCAAAACGGAGTCAAAGTTAAAATAATTTCTGAAAAAGTTTTTCAAAGTTATATATCTTCTACAAATCTTTATTAATTTTCAAATGTAAATCGAAAAAATCTATAAAATATTTCAAATGTTCGATGGTAACTTTGTAAAGGTTTGTTTAAAAATGTAAGAAGATCTACAATCATTTGAAATTGAGGAGAAAAATGAAATAAAAATCAATCCAGCACGATTAAAATAAAATGTAAAATGATATAATACAAAGACTAAAGTTATTAGTTAGTAAATATGAAAAAAATAAAATAAAGAGAAATTATTAGTAATATAAATAATATAACACTGACTAGAAGACTGACTAGATAAAGTTTTTTTTTTTTTTTGAAACAACGACAAAAAAGTGAAACTAGTTGTCTTGGCAAAATTCAGAGAAATATGCGGTAAACCAAATTTAGGTACCTTCATTAAATTACTGAAAAAATGCTTAGTATGAACATAAAAGGCCCAGACTTAATAAAAATGAATTTTTTCCGTCACAATGTTTATGTTATTATTATTATTTGACTCCAAACTCACAGTTTTACTCGGTATTAGTGTCTCTCATGTCTACCACATAATAAATAATAAAACTCTTTTTCCTCACGTCTTCATGTTTCGCCATTTTACAAGTATTTTCGTATTTAAAAATGTTCGAAGGTTTAATTCAAAAATTGAGCTAAATTTCTAATTTTCTTAATTTCTCCGATCAAAACAACTTTCACTTCGTTCAGCCATCATGAATATACTTTCTAATTTCTTTTAGATTTTAATTTGAAATATAAGTTAATGTTGATTTTAATTCCGATTAAATATCCAGCCAACTTAAGAATGAAAACTTAATAAATCTTTACTAATTAATATTTAATTACTTGTTAACTTCTTATACGTACCGCCTTGAAAAACAAATAATGAAAAAAAAATCAAACTAACAATCCTTAAATTGAATGAACAAAATTGTATTGTTTGAGAGCGAGTGAGTGTGATTTAAAAAGAGAGAGAGAAATGGAGATGTATCATAATCAAAATTATCCTTTTAATAAAAAGAAAATATTTGTCAAAAGTAATCAAGGTCAAAGGTAATCATTGAATTTTCTTTCATTTACATTTGACAAGAAATAAAATAAAAATACGAATTTAATTTCAAAATTTTTTTCGACATTTTCGTTTTATTTGCATATAAAATTACATGTTGCTTCTCTCTTTCCCTCTCTTTGTGAAACGTATAACACGTGATAAAACTCTCATGTCCAGTGGCGTGTTATTTCTCATCCAATGAAATGCCTTATATTCCGGTGACGTCATCCGTCCAATCCTCCACGATTTTCAGTCTCTTCGCCAGAATTCAAAGACGAAGCTTCAAGTTTTATTCGCTCTCGTATTTTGACGAAAACCAATTTTCAGCCAAATTGAAAAATCAAATTCAAATGTAAGTAAGAATTTTCTCCATTTCCAAATCATCCAATCTTCTTTCCCTTCTTATTTTTCAATCATTTCATCCCCGACAGAAAAGACAATTAATAAGAATTATTGGCTTTAGTTTCATGAAAAAGCAACCACGCCCTAATTTGTCTGTCTGTCTGTCTTCATTTTTGATTTACTTATCTGGCTTTAAATTAAGGGAAGGATTCAAAATCACAATCAGGGGTCATCTTTTTATTAAATAGATCTTTTTTATTTTTTATTTTTTTCGAGCCAAAATAGCAGAATTTGTATCTATCGATCGATTTATTTATCTGTCTGTCTAATTTTTTCATGAAAAAATACGTTCAGTAAGCAGACAATAAATTCATCTCCACTGATTTTACGGTCACGTAAGATATATTCTGGCACAAGGCCAGTAAAAACAGGAAAGATTGTAATTTATGTAATGAAAAAAAAAAAACCACGCCCTTATTGTTTTTTCTTTCAGTTTATAATACTTCCTTTATCTATCTATCTATCTATCTATCTATCTTTTTTTCATTATTGACAATCATATTGTCTAAAAAATGTCAAAATAAACAATGTTTTTATGTGTGAGTATATCTATATGTATTTGAGCGTGTATAAAAATACATTGTGTCTTTTCGTACTTCTGTTTGAGTGTGTATGTTTTACTCTGTCTCTCTCCCTCCTCTCTCTCTCACTCTGTGTGTGTGTGTGTGTGTGTGTCTGTGTGTGTGTGTGTCACATCTGCAAACACATTTTTCTCTTCAGTTTAGGTGAGAAAGAGTAAAGGAATTCGCCCCTCTCTCATGGTTACTTGTCCTCCCTCTTGTTTCTCTCTTTCCCCACTCTTCCTCCCACTTATAAACACGTAATTCAAAACTCCAGTCGCCTGTTATGTTTCGTCCAATCAAATGCCTTATATTCCAGTGACGTCATCTGAACGTCATTTGCGCTTTAACATTCGTTCCAGAAAATTCGACAAAGAAACTTGTTTTATTTTTGCCTCCCATTTTTTTGCCGAAAACCAATTTTCAGCCAAATTGAAAAAATCCAAATCAAATGTAAGTAAGAATTTTCTCCATTTCCAAATCATCCAATCTTCTTTCCCTTCTTATTTTTCAATCATTTCATCCCCGACAGAAAAGCCAATTAATAAGAATTATTGGCTTTAGTTTCATGAAAAAACAACCACGCCCTAATTTGTCTGTCTGTCTTCATTTTTGATTTACTTGTCTGGCTTTAAATTAAGGGAAGGATTCAAAATCACAATTAGGGGCCATCTTTTTATTAAATAGATCTTTTATTGATTTATTTTTTTGCCTTTTTTCAGTCCAAAAAAGCAGAATTTGTATCTTTTGATCTTTTTATTTATCTGTCTGTCTAATTTTTAATGAAAAAAATACGTTCAGTAAGCAGACGATAAATTCATTTCTAATGATTTAATGGACACGTAAAATATATTCTGGCACAAGGCCAGTAAAAACAGGAAAGATTGTAAATTATGGAATGAAAAAAAAAAGAACCACGCCCTCATTGTTTTTTCTTTCAGTTTATAATACTTGCTTTATCTATCTATCTATCTATCTATCTATCTATCTATCTATCTATCTATCTATCTATCTATCTATCTCAGTCTGTTCATTTTCTATCTATTTATCTATCTATCTATCTATCTTTTTTTCATTATTGACAATCATTTTGTCTAAAAAATGTCAAAATAAACAATTTTTTTATGTGTGAGTGTATCTATATGTGTGTGAGCGTGTATAAACATACATATGAATTTAAGTATATCTATATACATATACATAATTTTATATGTATATATGAGTGCGTGTGTGTATGTATGCCTGTATAATAGATGTAAATTTATTGATCCTTATATTTGTGTAAGTATATATATGTTAGTGCGTGTGTGTGTTTGAGTGCGTGTGTTTGAGTGTGTATGTTTACTCTCTCTCTCTCTCGCTCACTCTGTGTTTTTGTGTGTGTTTTGTGTGTGTGTGTGTGTCACATCTACAAACACACTTGTTCTCTTCAATTTAAGTTAGAAAAAAGAAGGGAATTTACCCCTCTCTCATCGTTACTTGTCCTCCCTCTTGTTTCTCTCTTTCCCCACTCTTCCTCCCACTTATAAACACGTAATTCAAAACTCCAGTCGCCTGTTATGTTTCGTCCAATCAAATACCTTATATTCCAGTGACGTCATCTGTACGTCATTTGCGCTTTAACATTCGTTCCAGAAAATTCGACAAAGAAACTTGTTTTATTTTTGTCTCCCATTTTTTGGCCGAAAACCAATTTTCAGCCAAATTGAAAAAATCCAAATCAAATGTAAGTAAGAATTTTCTCCATTTCCAAATCATCCAATCTTCTTTCCCTTCTTATTTTTCAATCATTTCATCCCCGACAGAAAAGCCAATTAATAAGAATTATTGGCTTTAGTTTCATGAAAAAACAACCACGCCCTAATTTGTCTGTCTCTCTTCATTTTTTATTTAATTGTCTGGCTTTAAATTAAGGGAAGGATTCAAAATCACAATTAGGGGCCATCTTTTTATTAAATTGATCTTTTATTTATTTATTGTTTTGCCATTTTTTCAGTCCTAAAAGCAGAATTTGTATTTTTTTCTTTTTATTTATCTGTCTGTCTAATTTTCTCCTGAAAAAAATACGTTCAGTAAGCAGACAATAAATTCATTTCTAATTATTTAATGGACACGTAAAATATATTATGGCACAAGGCCAGTAAAAGCAGGAAAGATTGTAATTTATATAATGAAAGAAAAAAAAAGAACCACGCCCTAATTGTTTTTTCTTTCAGTTTATAATACTTGGTTTATCTATCTATCTATCTATCTATCTATCTATCTATCTATCTATCTATCTATCTATCTATCACAGTCTGTTCATTTTCTATCTATCTATCTCAGTCTGTTCATTTTCTATCTATCTATCTATCTATCTATCTATCTATCTATCTATCTATCTATCTATCTATCTATGTATCTCAGTCTGTTCATTTTCTATCTATCTATCTATCTATCTATCTATCTATCTATCTATCTATCTCAGTCTGTTCATTTTCTATCTATCTATCTATCTATCTATCTATCTATCTATCTATCTATCTATCTCAGTCTGTTCATTTTCTATCTATCTATCTATCTATCTATCTATCTATCTATCTATCTATCTATCTATCTATCTATCTCAGTCTGTTCATTTTCTATCTATCTATCTATCTATCTATCTATCTATCTATCTATCTATCTATCTCAGTCTGTTCATTTTCTATCTATCTATCTATCTATCTATCTAGCTATCTATCTATCTATCTCAGTCTGTCTATCTATCTATCTATCTATCTATCTATCTATCTATCTATCTATCTATCTATCTCAGTCTGTTTTCATTTTCTATCTATCTATCTATCTCAGTCTTCGTTTTCTATCTATCTATCTATCTATCTATCTATCTATCTATCTATCTATCTATCTATCTATCTATCTCAGTCTGTTCATTTTCTATCTATCTATCTATCTATCTATCTATCTATCTATCTATCTCAGTCTGTTCTATTTCTATCTATCTTATTTTCTCTATCTATCTATCTATCTATCTATCTATCTATCTATCTATCTATCACAGTCTGTTCATTTTCTATCTATCTATCTATCTATCTATCTATCTATCTATCTATCTTTTTTTCATCATTGACAATCATTTTGTCTAAAAAATGTCAAAATAAACAATTTTTTATGTGTGAGTGTATCTATATGTGCGTGAGCGTGTATAAACATACATATGAATTTAAGTATATCTATATACATATACATAATTTTATATGTATATATGAGTGCGTGTGTGTACGTATGCCTGTATAATACATGTAAATTTATTGATCCTTATATTTGTGTAAGTATATATATGTTTGTGCGTGTGTGTGTTTGAGTGCGTGTGTTTGAGTGTGTATGTTTTACTCTCTCTCTCCCTCCTGTCTCTCGTTCACTCTGTATTTGTGTGTGTGTGTGTGTGTGTGTGTGTGTGTGAGTGTGAGTGTGTGTGTGTGTCTGTGTGTGTGTCACATCTACAAACACACTTTTTCTCTTCAGTTTAGGTGAGAAAGAGTAAAGGAATTCGCCCCTCTCTCATGGTTACTTGTCCTCCCTCTTGTTTCTCTCTTTCCCCACTCTTCCTCCCACTTATAAACACGTAATTCAAAACTCCAGTCGCCTGTTATGTTTCGTCCAATCAAATGCCTTATATTCCAGTGACGTCATCTGAACGTCATTTGCGCTTTAACATTCGTTCCAGAAAATTCGACAAAGAAACTTGTTTTATTTTTGTCTCCCATTTTTTTGCCGAAAACCAATTTTCAGCCAAATTGAAAAAATAATCCAAGTCAAATGTAAGTAAGAATTTTCTCCATTTCCAAATCATCCAATCTTCTTTCCCTTCTTATTTTTCAATCATTTCATCCCCGACAGAAAAGCCAATTAAGAAGAATTATTGGATTTTTAGTTACATGAAAAAACAACCACGCCCTAATTTGTCTGTCTGTCTTCACTTTTGATTTACTTGTCTGGCTTTAAATTAAGTGAAGGATTCAAAATCACAATTAGGGGTCATCTTTTTATTAAATAGATCTTTTATTGATTTATTTTTTTGCCTTTTTTCAGTCCAAATTGGCAGAATTTGTATCTTTTGATCTTTTTATTTATCTGTCTGTCTAATTTTTAATGACAAAAATATGTTCAGTAATAAGTCGATAAATTCATTTCTAATTATTTAATGGACACGTAAAATATATTCTGGCACAAGGCCAGTAAAAACAGGAAAGATTGTAATTTATGGAATGAAAAAAAAAGAACCACGCCCTCATTGTTTTTTCTTTCAGTTTATAATACTTGCTTTATCTATCTATCTATCTATCTATCTATCTATCTATCTATCTATCTATCTATCTATCTATCTATCTCAGTCTGTTCATTTTCTTTCTATCTATCTATCTATCTATCTATCTATCTATCTATCTATCTATCTCAGTCTGTTCATTTTATATCTATCTATCTATCTATCTATCTATCTATCTATCTATCTATCTATCTCAGTCTGTTCACTTTATATCTATTTATCTATCTATCTATCTATCTATCTATCTATCTATCTATCTATCTATCTATCTATCTATCTATCTATCTCAGTCTGTTCATTTTATCTATCTATCTATCTATCTATCTATCTATCTATCTATCTATCTATCTATCTATCTATCTATCTATCTCAGTCTGTTCATTTTCTATCTATCTATCTATCTATCTATCTATCTATCTATCTATCTATCTATCTCAGTCTGTTCATTATCTATCTATCTATCTATCTATCTATCTATCTATCTATCTATCTATCTATTTTTTCTTCATTAATGACAATCATTTTGTCCAAAAAATGTCAAAATAGACAATTTATTGATGTGTGAGTTTATCTATATGACTGTGAGCGTGTATGTATAGACATACATATGTATTTAAGTATATATATATATATATATATATATATATATATATATATATATATATATATCATTATATATGTATATATGAGTGCATGTCTGTACGTACGCCTATATGATAGATGTAAATTTATTGATCCTTATATTTGTCTGTGCATATATGTGTGTGTGTGTGTGTGTGTGTGTTTTCATGCTTCTGTTTGAGTGTGTATGTTTTTACTCTCTCTCTTACCCTCCTCTCTCTCTCTCTTTCTCTCTCTCTGTCACATATACCAACACAATTTTTCTCTTCAATTTAGGTTAGAAAAATAAGGGAATTCGCCCCCCCCCCTCTCATGGTTACTTGTCCTCCCTCTTGCTTCTCTCTTTCCCCGCTCTTCTTTTTGTTGTAGAAATTATTTTTCAAATTATCAATTTATTTGAATTTTTAAAATAAATAGTTTACTAGAAAATCAAAATGTTCCCCTCTTTAATCGATAGATGTTCTCTCTCCCTTGCTTCTCTCTTTCCCTCGTCTAAATGTGTGCATAGTTGCAAATTTATTGTTTCATTTATGTGTGAGTGTATCTATATGTGTGTGAGCGTGTATGAACATACATATGTATTTAAGTATATGTATCCATAAATATAATTTTATTTGTGTATGTATGTATGTCTATAATAGTTGTAAATTTATTGATCATTAACTCTGTGGAGGTATATGTGTGTGTGTTTGTGTGTGTGTTTCCGTGTATGTGTGTTTGAGTGTGTATGTTTCAATGTAACATTTGATTGAACAGAAATTAAATCCTGTTTTGAAAAGATGTGTTCCACATTTTTACTCTCTCTCTCTCTCTCTCTCTCTCTTTCTTTCTCTCTTACACACTCTCTTCAAATTTAGGTCAGAAAAAGTAAAAAAATTCACCCCTCTCTCATTGTTCTTATGTCCTCTCTTTCCCCACTCTTCCTCCCACTTATAAACACGTAATCCAAAACTCCAGTCGCCTGTTATGTTTCGTCCAATCAAATGCCTTATATTCCAGTGACGTCATCTGAACGTCATTTGCGCTTTAACATTCGTTCCAGAAAATTCGACGAAGAAACTTGTTTTATTTTTGTCTCCCGTTTTTTTTGACGAAAACCAATTTTCACCCAAATTGAAATCGAAATCAAGTGTAAGTAAGAATTTTCTCCATTTCCAAATCATCCAATCTTCTTAAATGTTTCCTTGGACATAACAAGACTCACCAAGATTTTTTTTCATCATTTCGCCCACAAGAAAAGCAAAGATAAAGCGACATTTTTTATTTTTGTGAAAGAAAAAAAAGGAACCCCGCCCTATTTTTTTGTCTGTCTTCATTTTCTACTTTTTTCGTTGGAAAATCAGGGAAGGATTCAAAATCACAATTTAGGGGTCATCTCTTCAATTAAAACTACATTTTTTTTTTATCTTTACCAAACAAATTAAATTTCTAGAAGTTTTTCTCTTCTTTTTTTAATTTTTTTATTTATTCGTCGAAATTGTTTGCTTTTCTTTCGTCGTTTTTATTTCGCTTGGACAAAATTTGTAAGAATTCCGAAAATTCGGTCCGTTTATCCATTTATTTATTTAAAAGAAAAGAAATTCCTTTTTCCCGTTTTTATAGACGGACATCTTTTTGTCTGTTTATTTGTATAACATAAAAAAATCCCGCCTTTTCTCTTTGAAAATTTTCTTCATTCATGAAAATCTTTTTATCTAAAAAAATGTCAAAATAAAATAATCTATATCAGTCTGTCTATCTATAAATCTATCGTCCTGTCTGTCTATTAAAAGAAAAAAAAACCCGCACTCTCTTTCAGACAATTTTTTTATCTGTCTGTCAAATAATCAGACGATAACCGGCCGCCATAACAAATTATTTAACATCTGATAATATATAGTATGACACAAGGTCAATAAAAAAGATCCGACTGTCTATTTCAAAGAAATTTTTTTTCAGATAATCTTTTCTGCATTAACAAAAAATATTTTTGGTAAAAATCAAACAATTTCTATCATTCATTTACAGTTTATTTATTTATCTCTCAATCCATCAGTGTCAAAAATATTTAAGAATTATAATTGTCTGTCTTTAACGGATTGTCGATCAATTTATTAGTCTGTCTGTTCATTTAAAAGAAAAGAAAAATAATCTCCCTCCATCAATCTCTTTCAGAGAATCTTTTTTCTTCATTAATAAAATCAAATCCAAAATAACAATTTATATCAGGCTGTCTGTCGATCTATTTATTTATCTGTCTGTCTGTCTAAATCCCTAGCGCTTAATTTTTAATTAAGAAAGGTTTAAGAAGCTAATAATAGCCGCCATTTGATAGACAAGCAATATATAGTATGGCACAAGGACAATAAAAACTGGAAAGATATATATATATGACGATCTTTGTTACTTTTATTGGCCTTGTGCCATACTAAGCTGTGATAAATGAAGATATTTTTAAAAATGATTTGAAGTCCGTGTATTTTTCGAAGAAAGTAAAAATCATCTGAAGAAATAGAAAAAAATAATTATTTTAATGGATAAAAGGAAAAAGTTAAAAGTGATTGTGAAGGCGTCAAATTGGAAATCCCTTCCCCCTTTCTCTATAGCTTTTACCCTTTCGTCCTTCCTTTCTTTCTTGATAATCACTCTATCCTTCTTTTGACCTTTTTTTATTTTTCTTTCCAGATTTTCTGAAGGAATTTTTACAAATGGCGGCCAGTTTTACTGAAAGATTCCCGTGTTCGAACTGCGACCAAAATTTAGATCTCTCCTCGAAGACATTGGCATGTCTTCATTCTTTGTGTGAGTCATGCCTTGATGTCCAATTCGAAGCAGCGACAAAGGACGACGTCAAATGTCCCCAATGCCACGCCCCGGTGGGGACACGTGACATTTTAAGACTTTCACCATTTTTGGTGAAGATTATGACGCGCCAAAACCTGGAATTAAAAGAATGGAGATGCGACGTGTGTTTTGAAAACGACGGCACCGAATCGACCGTCAAGATTTGGTGCCCGGATTGTCAAAAACTGTTGTGCCAGAATTGTGCGAGATTCCACGAGAAATTTCAAACAACACACGAAAGCAGGGACGTGAGCGGCATGTCGAGGGGTGAGGCCGTGGGGGTCCTCATGACAGACGAGTGTCACCTGCACCGCAAACAGAAGGACGCCTTCTGCGCCCGATGCAACGTTTGCCTGTGTGACGCGTGTTACAAGGATCACGTGACCTCTTCCCCCGGGTGTCCGCCTCGGCCGCCGTCCGTGAGGGAGGAGGCGTCGAGGGAGAAGACGGCCGGCCCCACCCTGGAGCAAGAACTCCGTCAGATGGAAACCCAGATCCTTGCAATGAACGAACAGACGAGGCGATCCATTGACCAACTGTCAATGGATTGCGACTTGAAATGTTCCGAAATGTGGGAAGAGTTCGAGACGTTCGTGGAAGAGACACGTCGGAGTTTGAAAGAGCTGTCCGACAATATGAGAAAGCCGTTAGAAAAATGGCGCCTCTCCCTAAAGGAGGGAGAAGATCTTTTGAAAAAGGTCAAGACTTGGCGCCATAATGTTGGCCAATTGTTGGGGGACGACGCCGAAGACGGGGACGTCGTTTGTGGATTACGGTTGGTGGGAGCGGAGCTTAGATCGCGGCTCCCACAATCGTTTGCCCCCCTCCACCAAACATCGGAATTGACGGTGACATTTCCATTTTCAAAATGGTGTCACGAATCTTTGGAGTCACTCAGAAAAGAAATAAGAGAGTTTACGAGGGTCGGGACATCCGGGGATTTAGAGCTCCAAAAAGAATACCGTCTCCACGATTCGAAACTGGAGTGGATTCCCTCGATTCTCGCCACCGACGAAGACGATCATGTCTTTGTCTGCGATTCGAACGACGGTTCGGTGAAGGAATTCGATGAGTTTGGGGAGTTGATTGGCCGATGTGAAATGACGGACGGAGGAGAGAGATTCCAGCCCTCGGACATTTGTCGCCTCTCCCAAGACATTTTCGTTGTCTGTTGTCCTGGGGGGTGGCGTGAGGGGGGAAGATTTTTCTTTTTGGAGAGAAAAAAACGCCCCCCATTTTTAGAAAAACAAAAAATAATTGACACAGAAAAGGAATTTTTTTCTTTGTGTCAATTTCAACAACAAATTTTCACTTGTGACTTGGAATTTGAAGAAATTGTTTGTTTTTCGGAAACCGGAGCCGAAATCAAAAGAATTCACCTTGGGGAGTGGGAGGGGGAGAGGGTGGGGTGCCCCCCTCCTTTTTGCCCCCCTCCTTCGCGCCGATCCGACGACTGGGAATTTGTGGGGGACGAGAATTCAAATGTCGAAAATCTTCCTTTTTAGTCAAGAGGGAGAAATTCTTCAAAAAATAGAAATTAAAGGAAAAATTCTGAATTTCACTCCAAATAATTTTCAACATTTTTATTTTGCTACCAACGAAGGAATTTTCTCCGTTTTGTCGAAAAATGTTCTGTACGAATTCCCACAATCACAATATTATGCAAATCTTTTTCTTTCCCAACAAAAATTGTTTATTTGTTTTCGAAACGATGAAAAACATTTCATAAAAATTTTCAAAATTTAAGAAAAAAGAATTTAAAAAATTGAAATTTACTTTTAATTTTTCAAATAAAATGAATTTAATTTAATTTTTGTGTTGTTTTCATTTTTTATTTCTGAAATTTTAAAAACTTTTTTATGATTTCAAAATATGAGTCGAGGTAAAAATATTGAAAAAAAAGTGATGTTTCGTAATATGAATGAAGACAAAAAGTCATGTCTACTTTTCTGAGATGAGGAAATATTTACATTATTCGGACGATTATCCTCATCTTTGTTGTTATTTGTACGACGTTTCAGCCGTTGGACTCTGCGGCCTTCTTCAGTGGCTAAGAATTTCGAACAAAATTATTTATTTTAACATCTTTTACCGCCAACATGGGTAAAACAGTGACGATTTAAACTGGCGAATATCCGAGTTGTTAAATAATATCTCCTTCTAAGTAGTCGTGGCTCTCCCCAGCTTCCATTTCTTAGCTTCTCAAATATTTTCCTTATATATCTCTCTTAATCCCCTTTGTGCAATGCATCAACTGAGACTCTCTATCTGGGTTACGCATTCCTCAGTTCTGCCTCTCACGTTTTCGGTCAGTCTTCTGTGTGAAGATTCGCGAAAAATGAGGCGGTCATGGCTCTCGACGACATCTCTTTTTTATTAATTACATACATGGTCATGGCTCTCCCAATCGTCTATTTTTCGTCTCAAACATGTACACGGTTCTCCACAACTTCCCCTTATAATGTATCGTGCGATAGATAAAATGTCGCAATTGTTTATTTTCACTTGAAAATATAGAGTGCGATAAATAAATTGCCGTAAGTATTAAATTTTCATTTTCCTGTTCGTTTCCACGGAATGTTGCCTTGTGCCAGTCGCATTGTTCTTCCAATTTTTCTAACTTCATGTGTTTCATGACAATCCTCAGTGCGATTCATAAATTGCCGCAATTATTTCTCGTAAAAGAAAATCGACAGTGCGATAAATAAATTGTCGTATTTATTATTTTTCGTTTCTCTTTTCCACGGACTGTTACTTTGTAACAGTCGCATTAGAATTAGTACAAGATAATAAAGACGGGGATCAGTTTTCTATTGTTGTTAAGTAATAAACTGATCCCCCCTAGCATTAACACCCCTCAATATAATTGGTATTTTTCTGACGACAATGGTGTCCTTAATAATTCCCATTTATAAATAAAGTATTTTATTAAATTATCTAAGCCACAAATTACTAAAAATATCAATTTCCAGTTATTTTAATCGAATTATTTTCGGAACGGGACGAATTTTCAGTCTGCAAATTTGTTTTTTTAATAACAGATCCGAAATTATTGGAATTTTCTTTTCAATCCGATAATTTCTGATCTTTAACGACTTTTTTCGAACAGGAGTAGCGATTTTGACTTTCATTTCGGTGACACCAATAATATTATATCTAAAAAGTAACTAATAAATGTCTATGGTATTGCTTTCATGTTGAAATCCTATCCTTATAGAGTGAACTGTTTATTAATGACTACATAATGACAGCAACTCAACAAGACTGTTAGCTTATGCCTTTCCCGTTAGGCGTTAGCTTGTACCAACACATCAGAGTGTTAGCTTGTTCCATTCCAACAGATTGATACATTTTTAAAACTCAACTAATCGTCTTACTCGGCAAATGTTTTCTCCCCAACCATGGGTAAAACAGTGACGATTTATACTGGCGAATATCCCAGTTATCAAATAGTAACACCTAAGAATTATTGATTCTCCCCATCTTCCATTTCTTAGCTTCTCAAATGTTTTCCTTATATATCTCTCTTAATCCCCTTTGTGCAATCCATCAACTGAGACTCTCTACCTGGGTTACGCATTCCCCAATTCTGCCTCTCACGTTTTCGGTCAGTGTAAATATTCGCGAAAACTAAGGCGGTCATGGTTCTCGACGTCATCTATTTTTATTAATAACATACATGTTCATGGTTCTCCCAATCGTCTACTTTTATGTTGAAACATGTACATGTTACCCCCCCGCCACACACCATCTTCCCCTTATAATGTATATTGCGACAGATAAAATGTCGCAGTTATTTCGTTTCATGTGAAAATCAAGTGTGCGATAAACAATTTGTCGTAAATGTTTATTTTTATTTTCTTGTTCGTTTCCATGGACTGTTACTTTGTACCATGGGGATCAGTTTTCTATTGTTGTTAGTTAATAAACCGATTCCCCTAGAATTAGTGCGCATTAATATCATTGGAATCGAATACAATTAAAGCTTCTATTACGTCTAAAGACGGGGACCAGTTTTCTATTGTTGTTCAGTAATAAACTGATCCCCCTAGAATTAGTACACAATAATATCATTGGAATCGAATACAATTAAAGCTTCTGTTACGACTAAAGGCTGGGGGTCAGTTTTCTATAGTTGTTTAGTAATAAACTGATCCCCCTAGAATTAGTACACAATAATATCATTGGAATCGAGTACAACTAAATCTTCTATTACGACTAAAGCCTGGGGATCAGTTTTCTGTTGTTATTAAGTAATAAACTGATCCCCCTAAAATTAGCACATAATAACATCATTGGAATCGAATACAATTAAAGCTTCTATTACGACGACAAGTTGGGGATCAGTTTTCTATTGTGGTTAAGTAATAAACTGATCCCCCTAGAATTAGAACACAATAACATCACTGGAATCGAATACAATTAAAGCTTCTATGACGACTAAAGCCTGGGGATCAGTTTTCTATTGTTGTTAAGTAATAAACTGATCCCCCTTGAATTAGTACACAATAACATCATTGGAATCGAATACAATTAAAGCTTCTATTATGACTAAAGGCTGCAGATCAGTTTTATATTGTTGTTAAGTAATAAACTGATCCCCCTAGAATTAGTACACAATAATATCATTGGAATGGAATACAATTAAAGCTTCTATTACGACTAAAGCCGGGGGTCAGTTTTCTATTGTTGTTAAGTAATAAACTGATCCCCCTAGAATTAGTACACAATAATATCATTGGAATCGAGTACAATTAAAGCTTCTGTTACGAATAAAGCCTGGGGTTCAGTTTTCTGTTGTTATTAGGTAATAAACTGATCCCCCTAAAATTAGCACATAATAACATCATTGGAATGGAATACAATTAAAGCTTCTATTACGACTAAAGCCGGGGGTCAGTTTTCTATTGTTGTTAAGTAATAAACTGATCCCCCTAGAATTAGTACACAATAATATCATTGGAATCGAATACAATTAAACTTCTGTTACGACTAAAGCCTGGGGGTCAGTTTTCTATTGTTGTTTAGTAATAAACTGATCCCCCTAGAATTAGTACACAATAATATCATTGGAATCGAGTACAATTAAAGCTTCTGTTACGAATAAAGCCTGGGGTTCAGTTTTCTGTTGTTATTAAGTAATAAACTGATCCCCCTAAAATTAGCACATAATATCATCATTGGAATCGAATACAATTAAAGCTTCTATTACGACTAAATACTGGGCATCAGTTTTCTATTGTTGTTAAGTAATAAACTGATCCCCATAGAATTAGTACACAATAATATGATTGGAATCGAATACAATTAAAGCTTCTATTACGACTAAAGGCTGGGGATCAGTTTTCTATTGTTGTTAAATAAAAAACTGATCCCCTTAGAATTAGTACACAATAACATCATTGGAATCGAATACAATTAAAGCTTCTGTTACGACTAAAGGTTGGGGATCAGTTTTCAATTTTTGTTAAGTAATAAACAGATCCCCCTAGAATTAGTACACAATAATATCATTGGAATCGAATACAATTAAAGCTTCTGTTACGACTAAAGGTTGGGGATCAGTTTTCAATTTTTGTTAAGTAATAAACAGATCCCCCTAGAATTAGTACACAATAATATCATTGGAATCGAATACAATTAAATTTTCTATTACGACTAAAGGTTGGGGATCAGTTTTCTATTGTTGTTAAGTAATAAACTGATCCCCCTCGAATTAGTACACAATAACATCATTGGAATCGAATACAATTAAAGCTTCTATTACGACTAAAGTCTGGGGGTCAGTTTTCTATTGTTGTTAAGTAATAAACTGCTCCCTCTAGAATTAGTACAAAATAACATCATTGGAATCGAATACAATTAAAGCTTCTATTACGATTAAAGACTTGGGTTCAGTTTTCTGTTGTTATTAAGTAATAAACTGATCCCCCTAAAATTAGCACATAATATCATCATTGGAATCGAATACAATTAAAGCTTCTATTACGACTAAATCCTGGGCATCAGTTTTCTATTGTTGTTAAGTAATAAACTGATCCCCATAGAATTAGTACACAATAATATGATTGGAATCGAATACAATTAAAGCTTCTATTACGACTAAAGGCTGGGGATCAGTTTTCTATTGTTGTTAAATAAAAAACTGATCCCCTTAGAATTAGTACACAATAACATCATTGGAATCGAATACAATTAAAGCTTCTGTTACGACTAAAGGTTGGGGATCAGTTTTCAATTTTTGTTAAGTAATAAACAGATCCCCCTAGAATTAGTACACAATAATATCATTGGAATCGAATACAATTAAAGCTTCTATTACGACTAAAGTCTGGGGGTCAGTTTTCTATTGTTGTTAAGTAATAAACTGCTCCCTCTAGAATTAGTACAAAATAACATCATTGGAATCGAGTACAATTAAAGCTTCTGTTACGAATAAAGCCTGGGGTTCAGTTTTCTGTTGTTATTAAGTAATAAACTGATCCCCCTAAAATTAGCACATAATATCATCATTGGAATCGAATACAATTAAAGCTTCTATTACGACTAAATCCTGGGCATCAGTTTTCTATTGTTGTTAAGTAATAAACTGATCCCCATAGAATTAGTACACAATAATATGATTGGAATCGAATACAATTAAAGCTTCTATTACGACTAAAGGCTGGGGATCAGTTTTCTATTGTTGTTAAATAAAAAACTGATCCCCTTAGAATTAGTACACAATAACATCATTGGAATCGAATACAATTAAAGCTTCTGTTACGACTAAAGGTTGGGGATCAGTTTTCAATTTTTGTTACGTAATAAACAGATCCCCCTAGAATTAGTACACAATAATATCATTGGAATCGAATACAATTAAATTTTCTATTACGACTAAAGGTTGGGGATCAGTTTTCTATTGTTGTTAAGTAATAAACTGATCCCCCTAGAATTAGTACACAATAATATCTTTTGAATCGAATACAATTAAATCTTCAATAACGAGTAAAGGTTGGGGATCAGTTTTCTATTGTTGTTAAGTAATAAACTGATCCCCCTAGAATTAGTACACAATAATATCATTGGAATCGAATACAATTAAAGCTTCTATTACGACTAAAGCCTGGGGGTCAGTTTTCTATTGTTGTTAAGTAATAAACTGATCCCCCTAGAATTAGTACACAATAATATCATTGGAATCGAATACAATTAAAGCTTCTCTTACGACTAAAGGTTGGGTGTCAGTTTTCTGTTGTTGTTAAGTAATAAACTGATCCCCCTAGAATTAGTACACAATAATATCATTGGAATCGACTACAATTAAAGCTTCTGTTACGACTAAAACCTGGGAGTCTGTTTTCTATTGTTGTTAAGTAATAAACTGATCCCCCTAGAATTAGTACACAATAATATCATTGGAATCGAATACAATTATAGCTTCTATTACGACTAAAGGTTGGGGATCAGTTTTCTATTGTTGTTAAGTAATAAACTGATCCCCCTAGAATTAGTACACAATAATATCATTGAAATCGAATGCAACTTAAAATTCTATTACGACTAAAGGCTGGGGATCAGTTTTCGATTGTTGTTAAGTAATAAACTGATCCCCCTAGAATTAGTACACAATAATCTCATTGGAATCGAATACAATTAAAGCTTCTATTACGACTAAAGGTTGTGGATCACTTTTCTATTGTTGTTAAGTAATAAACTGATCCCCCTAGAATTAGTACACAATAATATCATTGGAATCGAATACATTTAAAGCTTCTATTACGACTAAATGCTGGGGATCAGTTTTCTATTGTTGTTAAGTAATAAACTGTTCCCCCTAGAATTAGTACACAATAACATCATTGGAATCGAATACATTTAAAGCTTCTATTACGACTAAATGCTGGGGATCAGTTTTCTATTGTTGTTAAGTAATAAACTGTTCCCCCTAGAATTAGTACACAATAACATCATTGGAATCGAATACATTTAAAGCTTCTATTACGACTAAATGCTGGGGATCAGTTTTCTATTGTTGTTAAGTAATAAACTGTTCCCCCTAGAATTAGTACACAATAACATCATTGGAATCGAATACAATTAAAGCTTCTAACACGACTAAAGTCTGGGGGTCATTTTTTTATTGTTGTTAAGTAATAAACTGATCCCCCTAAAATTAGTACAAAATAACATCATTGGAATCGGAAACAATTAAAGCTTCTATCACGACTAAAGACGGGGATCAGTTTTCTATTGTTGTTAAGTAATAAACAGATCCCCCTAGAATTAGTACACAATAGTATCATTGGAATCGAATACAATTAAAGCTTCTATTACGACTAAAGATGGGGATCAGTTTTCTATTGTTGTTAAGAAATTAACTGATTCCCCTAGAATTAGTACACAATAACATCATTGGAATCGAATACAACTAAAGCTTCTGTTACGACTAAAGACGGGGACCAGTTTTCTATTGTTGTTAAGTAATATACTGATCCCCCTAGAATTAGTACACAATAACATCATTGGAATGGAATACAATTAAAGCTTCTAACACGACTAAAGACGGGGACCAGTTTTCTATTGTTGTTAAGTAATATACTGATCCCCCTAGAATTAGTACACAATAACATCATTGGAAACGAATACAATTAAAGCTTCTATTACGACTAAAGGCTCGGGGTCAGTCTTCTATGGTTGTTAAGTAATAAACTGATTTCCCTAGAATTAGTACACATTAATATCATTGGAATCGAATACAATTAAAGCTTCTATTACGACTAAAGACGGGGACCAGTTTTCTATTGTTGTTAAGTAATAAACTGATTTCCCTAGAATTAGTACACATTAATATCATTGGAATCGAATACAATTAAAGCTACTATTACGAGAAAGGACGGGGGTCAGTTTTCTATTGTTGTTAAGTAATAAACTGATCCCCCTAGAATTAGTACACAATAATATCATTGGAATCGAATACAATTAAAGCTTCTATTACGACTAAAGACGGGGGTCAGTTTTCAATTGTTGTTAAGTAATAAACTGATTTCCCTAGAATTAGTACACAATAATATCATTGGAATCGAATACAATTAAAGCTTCTATTACGACTAAAGACGGGGGTCAGTTTTCTATTGTTGTTAAGTAATAAACTGATTACCCAAAAATTAGTACACAATAATATCATTGGAATCGAATACAATTAAAGCTTCTGTTACGACTAAAGACGGGGGTCACTTTTCAATTGTTGTAAAGTAATAAACTGATCCCCCTAGAATTAGTACACAATAATATCATTGGAATCGCATATAATTAAGGCTTCTATTACGACGAAAGTTTGGGGATCAGTTTTCTATTGTTGTTAAGTAATAAACTGATCCCCCTAGAATTAGTACACAATAATATCATTGGAATCGAATACAATTAAGGCTTCTATTACGACGAAAGGTTGGGGATCAGTTTTCTATTGTTGTTAAGTAATAAACTGATCCCCCTAGAATTAGTACACAATAATATCATTGGAATCGAATACAATTGAGGCTTCTATTACGACGAAAGGTTGGGGATCAGTTTCCTATTGTTGTTAAGTAATAAACTGATCCCCCTAGAATGAGTACGCATTAATATCATTGGAATCGAATACAATTAAAGCTTCTATTACGACTAAAGGCTGGGGGTCAGTTTTTTATTGTGGTTAAGTAATAAATAGATCCCAATAGAATTAGTACACAATAATATCATTGGAATCGAATACAATTAAAGATTCTATTACGACTAAAGACGGGGGTCAGTTTTCTATTGTTGTTAAGTAATAAACTGATTCCCCAAAAATTAGTACACAATAATATCATTGGAATCGAATACAATTAAAGCTTCTGTTACGACTAAATGCTGGGGGTCATTTTTTCTATTGTTGTTAAGTAATAAACTGATCCCCCTAGAATTAGTACACAATAATATAATTGGAATCGAACACAATTAAAGCTTCTATTACGACTAAATGCTGGGGGTCATTTTTTCTATTTGTTGTTAAGTAATAAACTCAAGATCCCCCTAGAATTAGTACAATAATAAGATCATTGGAATCGAATACAATTAAGATTCCTTCTATTACGACTAAAGACGGGGACAAGTTTTCTATTGTTTGTTAAGTAATAAACTGATCCCCTAAGAATTAGTACGCATTAATATCATTGGAATCAAGACAATTAAAAACTTCTATTACGATAAAGATGGGGATCAGTTTTCTATTGTTGTTAAGTAATAAACTGATCCCCTAAATTAGTACACAATAATATCATTGGAATCGAATACAATTAAAGCTCCTGTTACGACTAAAGACGGGGACCAGTTTTCTATTGTTGTTAAGTAATAAACTGATCCCTAGAAATAGTACGCATTAATATCATTGGAATCGAATACAATTAAAGCACTATTACGACTAAAGACGGGGACCAAGGTTTTCTATTATGTTTGTTACGCTAATAAAC
Source organism: Ascarosepion bandense (assembly GCA_037127315.1). NCBI lineage: Eukaryota > Metazoa > Mollusca > Cephalopoda > Sepiida > Sepiidae > Ascarosepion > Ascarosepion bandense. The sequence continues at coordinate 365,189 of JBBBDQ010001597.1, forward strand.
TTGATCCCCCTAGAATGAGTACGCATTAATATCATTGGAATCGAATACAATTAATGCTTCTATTACGACTAAAAACGGGGACCAGTTTTCTATTGTTGTTAAGTAATAAACTGATCCCCGTACAATTAGTACAAAATAATATCATTGGAATCGATTACAATTAAAGCTACTAACAGACTAAATAAGGGGATCAGTTTTTCTATTGTTGTTAAGTAATAAACTGATCCCCCTAAGTAGTACACAATAATATCATTGGAATCGAATACAATTAAAGCTTCTGTTACGACTTAAAGACGGGATCAGTTTTCTATATTGTTGTTAAGTAATAAACTGATCCCCCTAGATTGAGTACGCATTAATATCATTGGAATCGAATACAATTAATGCTTCTATTACGACTAAAAACGGGGACCAGTTTTCTATTGTTGTTAAGTAATAAACTGATCCCCGTACAATTAGTACAAAATATTATCATTGGAATCGAATACACTTAAAGCTTCTAACCGACTAAAGACGGGGATCAGTTTTCTATTGTTGTTAAGTAATAAACTGATCCCCCTAGAATTAGTACGTATTAATATCATTGGAATCGAATACATTTAAAGTTTCTATTACGACTAAAGACGGGGACCAGTTTTCTATTGCTGTTAAGTAATATACTGATCCCCCTAGAATTAGTACATAATAGCATCATTGGAAACGAATACAATTAAAGCTTCTGTTACGACTAAAGACGGGGACCAGTTTTCTATTGTTGTTAAGTAATAAACTGATTTCCCTAGAATTAGTACACATTCATATCATTGGAATCGAATACAATTAAAGCTTCTATTACGACTAAAGACGGGTCAGTTTTCTATTGTTGTTAAGTAATAAACTGATCCCCCTAGAATTAGTACAAAATAATATCATGGAATCGAATACAATTAAAACTTCTATTACGACTAAAAACGGGGACCAGTTTTCTATTGTTGTTAAGTAATAAACTGATCCCCGTAGAATTAGTACAAAATAATATCATTGGAATCGAATACAATTAAAGCTTCTATTACGACGAAAGGTTGGGGATCAGTTTTCTATTGTTGTTAAGTAATAAACTGTTCCCCCTTGAATTAGTACACAATAATATCATTGGAATCGAATACAATTAAAGCTTCTATTACGACTAAAGTTTGGGGATCAGTTTTCTATTGTTGTTAAGTAATAAACTGATCCCCCAAGAATTAGTACACAATAATATCATTGGAATCGAATACAATTAATGCTACTATTACGACAAATGACGGGGGTCAGTTTTCTATTGTTGTTAAGTAATAAACTGATCCCCCTAGAATTAGTACTCAATAATATCATTGGAATCGAATACAATTAAAGCTTCTATTACGACTAAAGCCGGGGGTCAGTTTTCAATTGTTGTTAAGTAATAAACTGATTTCCCTAGAATTAGTACACAATAATATCATTGGAATCGAATACAATTAAAGCTTCTATTACGACTAAAGACGGGGGTCAGTTTTCAATTGTTGTTAAGTAATAAACTGATTTCCCTAGAATTAGTACACAATAATATCATTGGAATCGAATACAATTAAAGCTTCTATTACGACTAAAGACGGGGGTCAGTTTTCTATTGTTGTTAAGTAATAATCTGATTCCCCAAAAATTAGTACACAATAATATCATTGGAATTGAATACAATTAAAGCTTCTGTTACGATTAAAGGCTGGGGGTCAGTTTTCTATTGTTGTTAAGTAATAAACTGATCCCCCTAGAATTAGTACAAAATAATATCATTGGAATCGAATACAATTAAAGCTTCTATTACGACTAAAGACGGGGGTCAGTTTTCTATTGTTGTTAAGTAATAAACTGATCCCCCTAGAATTAGTACACAATAAGATCATTGGAATCGAATACAATTGAAGATTCTATTACGACTAATGTTTGGGATCAGTTTTCTATTGTTGTTAAGTAATAAACTGATCCCCCAAGAATTAGTACACAATAATATCATTGGAATCGAATACAATTAAAGCTACTATTACGACAAATGACGGGGGTCAGTTTTCTATTGTTGTTAAGTAATAAACTGATCCCCCTAGAATTAGTACACAATAATATCATTGGAATCGAATACAATTAAAGCTTCTATTACGACTAAAGACGGGGGTCAGTTTTCAATTGTTGTTAAGTAATAAACTGATTTCCCTAGAATTAGTACACAATAATATCATTGGAATCGAATACAATTAAAGCTTCTATTACGACTAAAGACGGGGTCATTTTTCTATTGTTGTTAAGTAATAAACTGATCCCCCTAGAATTAGTACAAAATAATATCATTGGAATCGAATACAATTAAAGCTTCTATTACGACTAAATGCTGGGGGTCATTTTTTCTATTGTTGTTAAGTAATAAACTGATCCCCCTAGAATTAGTACACAATAATATCATTGGAATTGAATACAATTAAGGCTTCTATTACGACGAAAGTTTGGGGATCAGTTTTCTATTGTTGTTAAGTAATAAACTGATCCCCCTAGAATTAGTACACAATAATATCATTGGAATCGAATACAATTAATGCTTCTATTACGACGAAAGGTTGGGGATCAGTTTCCTATTGTTGTTAAGTAATAAACTGATCCCCCTAGAATGAATACGCATTAATATCATTGGAATCGAATACAATTAAAGCTTCTATTACGACTAAAGGCTGGGGGTCAGTTTTCTATTGTTGTTAAGTAATAAATTGATCCCAATAGAATTAGTACACAATAATATCATTGGAATCGAATACAATTAAAGCTTCTATTACGACTAAAGACGGGGGTCAGTTTTCTATTGTTGTTAAGTAATAAACTGATTCCCCAATAATTAGTACACAATAATATTATTGGAATCGAATACAATTAAGGCTTCTATTACGACGAAAATTTGGGGATCAGTTTTCTATTGTTGTTAAGTACTAAACTGATCCCCCTAGAATTAGTACACAATAATATCATTGGAATCGAATACAATAAAAGCTTCTATTACGACTAATGACGGGGATCAGTTTTCTATTGTTGTTAAGTAATAAACTGATCCCCCTAGAATTAGTACACAATAATATCATTGGAATCGAATACAATTAAAGATTCTATTACGACTAAAGGCGGGGACCAGTTTTCTATTGTTGTTAAGTAATAAACTGATCCCCCTAGAATTAGTACACAATAATATCATTGGAATCGCATACAATTAAGGCTTCTATTACGACGCAAGTTTGGGGATCAATTTTCTATTGTTGTTAAGTAATAAAGTGATCCCCCTAGAATTAGTACACAATAATATCATTGGAATCGAATACAATTAAGGCTTCTATTACGACGAAATGTTGGGGATCAGTTTTCTATTGTTGTTAAGTAATAAACTGATCCCCCTAGAATTAGTACACAATAATATCATTGGAATCGAATACAATTAAAGCTTCTATTACGACGAAAGGTTGGGGATCAGTTTCCTATTGTTGTTAAGGAATAAACTGTTCCCCCTAGAATGAGTACGCATTAATATCATTGGAATCGAATACAATTAAAGCTACTATTACGACAAATGACGGGGGTCAGTTTTCTATTGTTGTTAAGTAATAAACTGATCCCCCTAGAATTAGTACACAATAATATCATTGGAATCGAATACAATTAAAGCTTCTATTACGACTAAAGACGGGGGTCAGTTTTCAATTGTTGTTAAGTAATAAACTGATTTCCCTAGAATTAGTACACAATAATATCATTGGAATCGAATACAATTAAAGCTTCTATTACGACTAAAGACGGGGTCATTTTTCTATTGTTGTTAAGTAATAAACTGATCCCCCTAGAATTAGTACAAAATAATATCATTGGAATCGAATACAATTAAAGCTTCTATTACGACTAAATGCTGGGGGTCATTTTTTCTATTGTTGTTAAGTAATAAACTGATCCCCCTAGAATTAGTACACAATAATATCATTGGAATTGAATACAATTAAGGCTTCTATTACGACGAAAGTTTGGGGATCAGTTTTCTATTGTTGTTAAGTAATAAACTGATCCCCCTAGAATTAGTACACAATAATATCATTGGAATCGAATACAATTAATGCTTCTATTACGACGAAAGGTTGGGGATCAGTTTCCTATTGTTGTTAAGTAATAAACTGATCCCCCTAGAATGAATACGCATTAATATCATTGGAATCGAATACAATTAAAGCTTCTATTACGACTAAAGGCTGGGGGTCAGTTTTCTATTGTTGTTAAGTAATAAATTGATCCCAATAGAATTAGTACACAATAATATCATTGGAATCGAATACAATTAAAGCTTCTATTACGACTAAAGACGGGGGTCAGTTTTCTATTGTTGTTAAGTAATAAACTGATTCCCCAATAATTAGTACACAATAATATTATTGGAATCGAATACAATTAAGGCTTCTATTACGACGAAAATTTGGGGATCAGTTTTCTATTGTTGTTAAGTACTAAACTGATCCCCCTAGAATTAGTACACAATAATATCATTGGAATCGAATACAATAAAAGCTTCTATTACGACTAATGACGGGGATCAGTTTTCTATTGTTGTTAAGTAATAAACTGATCCCCCTAGAATTAGTACACAATAATATCATTGGAATCGAATACAATTAAAGATTCTATTACGACTAAAGGCGGGGACCAGTTTTCTATTGTTGTTAAGTAATAAACTGATCCCCCTAGAATTAGTACACAATAATATCATTGGAATCGCATACAATTAAGGCTTCTATTACGACGCAAGTTTGGGGATCAATTTTCTATTGTTGTTAAGTAATAAAGTGATCCCCCTAGAATTAGTACACAATAATATCATTGGAATCGAATACAATTAAGGCTTCTATTACGACGAAATGTTGGGGATCAGTTTTCTATTGTTGTTAAGTAATAAACTGATCCCCCTAGAATGAGTACACAATAATATCATTGGAATCGAATACAATTAAAGCTTCTATTACGACGAAAGGTTGGGGATCAGTTTCCTATTGTTGTTAAGGAATAAACTGTTCCCCCTAGAATGAGTACGCATTAATATCATTGGAATCGAATACAATTAAAGCTTCTATTACGACTAAAGGCTGGGGGTCAGTTTTCTATTGTTGTTAAGTAATAAACTGATCCCCCTAGGATTAGTACACAATAATATCATTGGAATCGAATACAATTAAAAATAAAGAAAAATTTAGGATTTGTTACATGATACCTAACACATTTTGACGTACCAAAATGGCGGACTGAAATTTGGTGTCCTGGCGTTGTGGCGTACTGGCGTACCAAAAAAATTGTTACCTTTTCTATTCCGACTGAAGACGGGGGATCAGTTTTCTATTATAGTTAAGTAATTGAGTGATCCCCCTAGAATTAGTGCACAATAATATAATTGGAATCGAATACTATTAAAACTTCTACTACGGCTAAACTCGGAGGATCAGTTTTCTATTGTTATTAAGTAATAAAGTGGTCCCCCTAAAAGTATTAAACCTTCATATATTTCGAAACGAATACAATGAAAGCTTCTATTGCAACTAAATTTATGCAGTAATTTACGATTTCTATTTTTGTTGTCCTTGTGCCATATTGTACATTGTGTTTCTAATAACAGAAGATGTCGGATATTTATCGTATGCTTCGTAAATGTTTTCAGTTCAAAATGTTCAGCGCTATCGATCTAGACAGACGTGGAGATAGCCAGAGATAGATTGATATATATTGTTTCAATTTCACAAAGGCATATTCAATATTCAAGAAAAAGCTTGTCCGAATGAGAGCGGAGATTATTTTTTAAATATATATTGGCCTTGAGCCATACTATATTTTCTGTTTCAAACAACGGATCATGGCGGCAGAGAAACTCTGATTACTAAAACTTGATCTGATTAAAAATATTAAGCACTAATATTTAGATAGATAGATAGATAGATAGATAGATAGATAGATAGATAGATAGTCTTTATTTTTGTGTATTGGCCTTGTGCCATACTATATATTGTGTTTTAAGTCACTGAAGTTAGCCGTACACACCTGGCCAAAAAGAGTCACTGGCGCACTCGATCTTACAAATCTATTTCAAATCATTTGGCCGACTTCAAAAGAAATTATGAAAAAGTCCATGAATGAAACTTTGACCGAAATCGAGAAACCGTTTTGCCGTGTGTCGCACCACGCGATCGTGTTGTCACCATAAGGACCTGGGTCGATCTCGTTGCCGTCGTTGGACGAACGTCGGACACAAATTCGTTGTGTCAGACGAGATCGAATAAACACCGCGAACTTGATCCTCTTTCCACCAAGGCTTTTTCTTAAAATTAAACCCGACGAATCTAAATATACTTTGTTTTTAATTTGGGCCATTATTCATTAATGAAGAAATTGTTGTCTAACCCCTAACCCCTAACCTCTAACCCTAACCCTAACCAATAACCCTAAACATAAACCTAACCCTAACACCTAACCCGAACCCTAACCCTAAACACTAACCCTAACACTAAGCCCTAACCCCTAACACTAACCCTGATCCTAAACAAATAACCTAACCCTAACCATAAGCCTAACCCCTAGCCCTAACCCTAATGCCTTGTGCCATACTATATTTTACACGACTGTGTGAGATTGTCTAAAAATAGTAGTTAATCAGCTTAAACAGGTATGTAGAGTATAAAGACTTTCTTAATTTGATTCATTAATCATTGCTTAGTATGGCACAAGGCCAACAAAAAAGGAATTATTGTATTATATGTATGTATTTATACATAGCAATATACGGAATACATATGTTTCGATCTTCTTTTTATTGTCCTTGTGCCATAGAACTTTGTGCGTGAGATGTCAGATAAACATGGCGCAAGTTTACATTGTGGTGCAGTGGATATCAACTCGGAAAAGGAAAATTGGAGAGCCGTGTTCCAATTCCAGTTCAAATTACTTGCATTTGTAGCCTTTCGGAAAATTACTAATCCATCTCTTATCCAACCAATTATGGGTTAAATAGCAAGACATACTTGGTTCACACGGTTGGCAACCAGTCTCGGTTTGATGTTCTTTGTTGGCAATCAGACAGTCGACCGTAGAAAGTAATGGCAACCTATTTATTGAAAATACTTCAGCCCAGTTAGTCATGTCTCGAAAGAGACACGCTTGGGCAATCGTGTCTTCAGGCATCGAAGCTCAGTATGGCACTCGCCTATAAAGAGGCAAGAAGAATAAAAGGTCTTTCGCGAAAACAAAATGGAAATCTGTGACAGGTTCTTTGTGGAAAAATAGAAAATTAAAAATAACCCGACTAGAAACAAGTCAGATTGATTGTTTATAGCATTTTGTGTAGTATAGAAGCATTTCTACAATACGGAGGTCTTGTTTTACTTACATATGTCGATAGATTACTGGGCAGCTTGTAGTGTTGAAACATTAAGTATTGATAACAATGTTCGACACATGAATAGTAAGTGATATAGGAATTTCAAAAAAAAAAATAAATAAATAAAACATGATTTACAATTTTTAACTAATGACCATTTTTTTGTTTTTTACAACTACATAATTTCACGAAATTATGTTGGAACGGGAGTTAATGTTTAAAAACTAAGGATAAAATTTAAAAATAAATAAACATATATATCTTTCATTACATTGGCCTTGTACCATGCTATATATTTTAAAACGTACGACGCTTTTCAATGGTGGGAGGGGGGTCTGTCACTCCCATCCATCCACACCGCACGCGACCAAGAAAGACACACACTTGTGCCGTACTAAGCAAGGATTAAGGAATTAAATTAAGAAAACTTTTATATTCGACACTAGCAGTATAGCCCGGCGTTGCTCGGGTAAAATGAAAGCTTTAAAACTATTCCATGGTCTTGGAGCTCAGACTCTGCCTAAAGAATATTTGTGTGAAGTTTGGTGAGAATCGCATAAAAATTGTGGATTTGTATAAAGGACATACAGACAGATATACAGACACACACACAAGCATCTTGCCTGATATATATATATATATATATATATATATATATATATATATATATATATATATATATTATCGATTTTCTGCACTATTGTAAGAACTGCATCCTTGAAACTTCTGAATATCGTTTCTTATGTCTTTGTCTCTGAGTGTATCAAATTTGATTAAAATCGGGCCACTACTTCTATAACCCCATTTTTTCGATTATCGATTTTCGATATTTATCGGGGGTACCTCGACACAAAACCTAGCTAAGAACACACGCAGACGCTTATAGTACAGCTGTGTAATTTTTAAAGAAAATCAGTTCGGCAGTTTCGGAGTCTATAGGTAACAGACACACACACACACTCAGACACACACGCACACACACACACACACACACAAAGTTCCATTTATAAATAAGTTTAGATAGATTAGATATCTGTTTAAGCTGATTAACTCCTTTTTGACATCAGATATTTGACACAATCTCCCAAAGTCACGTAAAATATAGTATGGCACAAGGCTATTAAAAACAAGACAACTAAAGAAATCGTTGTCATGGAAACAATGAATGCGACAATTTATAAGTTGTCGCGTAAACAGAAGGAACGCGGCAATATATTAATCGCACACTACGATGCCATGGAAACAGAAAGTATGCGGCAATTTAAAATAGGAAGATGTGGAGCACTATGAACATGTTTGAGACTACGAATGGACGATCGGAGAGATATGACCCTGTATGATATCAAAAATTGAAGATCGATGTGGAGAGACATGACCGGCTTGCCTTTCTTGTTTATTAGTTACGCAGAAAACTGACCAAAAGACGGGAGGCAGAAAATAGAGGAAGGCGTAACCCATCTAGAGAGTCTCAGTTCATGGATTTCACAAAATTGATTAGGAGTGACGTATATTTGTAATAATTCGGAAAAAACGGTCGCTTTATCTATAAAAGAAAAGAAATTCCCATTTCCCTTTTTTATTGGTCTGTCTGTCTGTCTGTCTGTCTATGCAAAACATGAAAAAAATCCCTCTTTTTCTCTTTCATAGTTTTCTTCATTCATGAAAATCTTTTTATCTAAATAAATAAAATGTCAAAATGAAACAATTTATTTATCAGTCTGTCTATCTATCAATCTATCGGCCTGTCTGTCTATTAAAAGAAAACAAAAACCCGCTCTCTCTTTCAGACAATTTTTTTATCTGTCTGTCTAATAAGCAGACGATAACCGGCCGCCATAATAAATTTTTATCTGATAATATATAGTATGGCACAAGATCAATAATTTTTCGAAGAAAGTAAAAAAAATCATCTGACGAAATAGAAAAAAAAATTATTTTAATGGATGAAAGGAGAAAGTTAAAAGTGATTGTGAAGGCGTCAAATTGGAAATCCCTTCCCTCTTTCTCTCTTTCTGTTTCTTTTAATCTTTCTTTCCTTCCTCCCTTTCTTTCTTGATAATCACTCTATCCTTCTTTTGACACTTTTGTTTTTCTTTCCAGATTTCTTGAAGGAATTTTACAAATGGCGGCCAGTTTTAATGAAGAAAGATTTTTGTGTTCGAACTGTGACCAAAATTTGGATTTCTCCTCGAAGATATTGGCATGTCTTCATTCTTTGTGTCGGTCATGCCTCGATGTCCAATACGAAGCAGCGACACAACACGACGTCAAATGTCCCCAGTGTCACGCCTCGGTGGGGACACGTGACAGTTTGAGACTTTCACCATATTTGATGAAGATTATGATGCGCCAAAACCTGGAATTAAAAGAATGGAGATGCGACGTATGTTTTGAAGAAGACGGCACCGAATCGACCGTCAAGATTTGGTGCCCGGATTGTGAAAAACTCTTGTGCCAGAATTGTGCGAAATTCCACAGGCGATTCCACCCAACACACGAAACAAGGGACCTGAGCGGTATGTCGAGGGGTGAGGCCGTGGGGGTCTTCATGACGGACGAGTGTCGCCTGCAGCGCAAATGGAAGGACGCCTTCTGCGACCGGTGCAACCTTTGCCTGTGTGACGCGTGTTACGTGGAACACGTGACCGTTTCCCCCCAGTGTCCGATTCGGCCGCTGTCCGTGAGGGAGGAGGCGTTGAAGGAGAAAACAGTCGGCCCCACCCTGGAGCAAGAACTCCGTCAGTTGGAAATCCAGATCCTTAAAATGAACGAACAGACAAGGCGATCCATTGACAATTGGTCAATGGATTGCAAGTCAAAATGTTCCGAAATGTGGAAAGAGTTCGAGACATTCGTGGAAGAGACATGTCGGAGTTTGAAAGAGCTGTCCGACAATATGAGAGAGGCGATCTCCGGACCGTTAGAAAAATAGCGCCTCACCCTAAAGGAGGGAGAAGACCTTTTGAAAAAGGTCAAGATTTGGCGCCATAATGTTGGCCAGTTGTTGGGGGACGACGCCGAACATGGGGACGTCGTTTGTGGATTACGGTTGTTGGGAGCGGAGCTTAGATCGCGGCTCCCACAATTGTTTGTCCTCCTCCAAGAAAAAATCGGAATTGACGGTGACATTTCCATTTTCAAAATGGTGTCACGAATCCCTGGAGTCACTAAGAAAAGAAATAATAGAGTTTACGAGGGTCGGGACATCCGGGGATTTACAGCTCCAAAAAGAATACCGTCTCCACGATTCGAACCTGGGGAGGATTCGCTCGATTCTCGCCACCGACGAAGACGATCATGTCTTTGTCTGCGATTGGTTCAACTTTTCGGTGAAAGAATTCGATGAGTTTGGGGAGTTGATTGGCCGATGTGAATTGACGGACGGAGGAGGAAGATTCCGTCCCTGGGACATTTGTCCGATTTCCGATGGCACTTTCGTCGTCGTCTGCGATCCTTGGGGGACTGGTGAGTGGGGAAGGATTTTCTTTTTGGAGAGAAAAAAACGCCCCCCATTTTTCCAAAAACGAAAACTAATTTACACAGAAAAGGAATTTTTTTCTTTGTGTCAATTTCAACAACATATTTTCACTTGTTACTGGAAATTTAAAGAAATTGTTTGTTTTTCGGAAACCGGAGCCGAAATAAAAAGAATTGACCTTGGGACCTGACCGGAGAGGAAGGGTGGTTGTGGTGATGGTTACCCCCTCCTTCGTACCGATCCGACGACTGGGAATTTGTAGGGGACGAGATATAATATGTCGAAAATCTTCCTTTTTAGTCAAGAGGGCGAAATTCTTCAAAAAATAGAAATTAAAGAAGAAATTATGAATTTCACTCCAGATAAATTTCAACATTTTTATTTTGCTACCATTGAAGGAATTTTTTCCGTTTTGTCGAAAAAAGTTCTGTACAAATTCCCAGAAAATTCAATAAGAAAATTTTTCTTTCCCAACAAAAATTGTTTACTTATTTTCAAAAGGATGAAAAGATTTTAATGAAAATTTTCAAAATTCGTTAAGACAAAAGAATTTTACAAATTGAAATTGATTTATAATTTTGCAAAAAAAATTAATTGGTGTTGTTTTCATTTTTTAATTCTGAAATTTTAAAAAACTTTTTATGATTATAAAATATGAGTCGAGGTACAAATATTGAATAAAAAGTAATGTTTCGTAATATGAATAAAGGCAAAAAATCATGTCTACTTTTCTGAGATGAAGAAGTATTTACATTATTCAGACGATTATCCTCATCTTTGTTGTCATTTGTACGACGTTTCAGCCGTTGTACTCTGCGGCTTTCTTTTGGGGCTAAGAATTTCGAACAAAATATTTTTTTTTTTTACATCTTTTACTCCGACCAGAAGATGTGCAAATAAAGTTGGTTTTATTAGACCTGTTTTCTGTCTGTTCATTTTTTTGTGATGTCTGTCAATTATCTTAAATTTTTATTTATTTATTTGTTTATTTTGCCGTCAAAATAGATTTTAAAAAATTTTAAAAAGATATTTTCACTCCGATAATTGATAAGACATTGGAGAGAAAAAGCAAAGAAAAGTTTGGGATGATTGTATTTTGTGGCCAAAATTTAAGACGGAAATTCCAAGTAGGTTTGTCATGGTTGTGGTCATCGAAACTTTTGAAAGAAGTTTCCAGCAACAATTCGATATTTCATTCTATCTTTTTAAATTTAGGGGAAATGTTCGAGAATTGATGACAATTAATAGCTTCTAAAAATCAATAAACCGAGTTTAAATTCAAGACCATGTCTGTATCGTCCGGTATTTAACTCTTTCTCTTCTCTCACTCCCCCCCTCTCTCCTCTCTCTCTTCCTCTCCCTCTATCTCCCTCTCTCTCTATCTATATATATATATGTTTTTTTTCTTAGCATTTGAAAGAGAAAATAAAAGAATAAAAAATATAAAGTATTCCAAGGGAGGTAACTCTGCTTGTTTTCTTTTTGCTGGCTTGGATTCTTTCCCTTAAACGAAACATTCTTTTAACAATCTTTAAAAAAAAAATATTTACTGCTGATTTTTTTTTTTTACTTTTTTTTAATCATTTCACCCCGAGCAAGGCGGAAACGCCACTGATGTGCAGGGGGTTACATAAATGTAAAAAGATTAATTAGAAAAGAGTGAGGAGTACAAACTAGTTAGAAAGAAACAATAGAAAGCTGGTGCGATGACAGATACATAGGTGGAGAGAAAGGGAAGGTTATACAGGGGTGGGGAGAGAGCTAGAGGCCAGTGGTTAGTAGATGAGTATTGACTTTGCATTTAAATTTCTGGAGGTTGTAGCCGTCAGGAAAGCAAGAATACGGGAGCGAGTTCCACAAGCGGGAAGTGTGAGAGAAGAAGCTGCAGGAGTTGAATTGTCGTCTGCATTTGGCTAACCTGACTGTGAATGGGTGGGACCCAGTTGCCAGTCTGGTTGCACGAGTAAACACCTGTTGAGGAGGCATCAGTGACTTAAGCTCGTCCGAGCAGAAGCCATGAAAGTATTTATAGAACAGACAAAGGGAGGCCACATTTTGACGATGGGGAAGTGGCTGCAGTCGAGCCGCCAGATCAGTACCTATCACGTTACAGACTCTCCTTTGGAACTTGTCAAGAACACTGAGGAGAACGGCAGGGGCACCTAACCATAAATGGCAGCAGTACTCCATGCACGGACGGATGGTTGACTTGTATATATGCAGGATGGATTCAGGTGGAAAAACATCCTGGATCGACATAGAGACCCAACCTTCTTAGCAGTAGATTTTGCTATGGATTCAATATAGTGGTTCCATTTGAGGTCTGAGGACAGGGTAAGTCCGAGGAGGCGTAGTGTATTACTCTCAGGGAGAATCACTTGGTCCATGCTTATGGGAGGCAGGAGAGGTTGCCTGTAATGGTTGACAGACAACAGCTTTGTCTTAGATGAATTGAAGTTGACAAGCCACTTCTTGCCCCAGTTCACCACAGAGTGTAGATCCCGCTCAAGGTCAGCAGCGAGATTATGTCTGTCCGCCACAAGAGGTTTCTTACTGGTGCGGGAGTATATTGTAGTGTCATCTGCTTAGATGCCTACTTGGGACTTGATCAAATCTGGAAGGTCGTTAATGAAAATAAGGAAAAGCGTTGGGCCCAGGATAGAGCCCTGTGGGACACCATCATTCGTGCTGTAGGACGAAGAGGCACGCCCATTCAGAACGACCTTCATTTTGCGGTTATTTAAGAAAGATTGGATTAGGTCAAGCAGGCGACCGGTAATACCATAACCGTGTAGTTTGCATAGGAGGCCAGAGTGCCAAACCCTGACGAAAGCCTTGGAGATGTCCAGAGCAACCGCGCGAGCCTCGTCAGATTCATCAAGGGCCTGTAGCATTTACTCCGTTACGGTTGTTAGCAGGTCGGCCGTGGACCTGGCAAAGCGGAATCCATATTGCCTGTCGGAGAACAGTTTGTGGGCAGTGAGATGATGAACTATTTCAGCATTGATTATAGCCTCGAATACTTTCCCGAATATCGGTAGAAGACTGGATGGGTCCGAGGTTTCACCACAATTCTTAAATACAGGAACGACTGAAGAGAATTTCCAGCATGCAGGAAAGCAGGAAGCAGAAAGGCAGTAGTTAAATAGTTTAGATGAAAAAATTGATGTGGTGGAATTTGGTAATAGAGTAAAATAACAATAAAAAATCATTTTAAAAGAATAAAACAAAATGAATTTCCATGTAAATTTTAAAAAAAACAATTTTTATTTCATATTTAACAATATTAATATAATTGGAAACAAATATATTAAAAGCTTCTATTACAAATAAAGGCGGGGGATCTGTTTTCTATGGTTATTCAATAATAGACTGATCCCCCAGAATAAGTACACAATAATGTAATTGGAAATGAATAAAATTATGTATATATAAATATATATATATGAAATGATTTGTTTGAACATTATTTTTTATCAATATTCATATTTAAGTAGATATTCTGTTTTTTAATTAAACTGTATTATAAATTTATATCTACCGACCTGATTATTTATGATAAATTTTTATTACGAAAATGTGTGTCATTCGGCAGGATTCGTGGTCGAGAGGTTTAAGACGTTGCCAGATCAAATGTTAGCTTACCTTATGTGGATAGGGGTGGCAGGTTCGAATCGTCCCGAATTGACTGCAACATTTACAGAGCCATTTCTCTACTCTGCGTTGTTGGCAAAGTCTTTGCTCGGGTGAACTTGTTCCGTCTGCAGAAACTTGTTGAACATGTTTACCCAGAGTCGCAATGTGGCTGTTGATTAGAACGATCAACAGTAGACATGATCTTCTCGCTTTGTCAACTCCAGGAGAAGTGCAGAGTACAGCAGATGCCCCTGTACGTCGCATTCATTGGTCTGACCAAGGCATTCGACCTCGTTAGTAGGGTAGGCCTCTTCAGAATCTTGCCCAAGTATCGCTGCCCACCCAAGCTGCAGAGCTTCATCAAGTCCTACCATAACAATACACGGGGTACTGTGCATTTCAAAGGCAACACGTCGGAGCCCTTCAACATCTGCAGCGAGGTCAAACAGGGTTGGGTCCTCAGAAGTATCCGACGTACATTGGGAATCTCATGGCAACACAATATGACTAACACTGAGGTCCTGTCTTGTGCGGGTCTGCCTACCATGTTCACACTCCTTAAACAGCGCAGACTTTGCTGGCTAGGCCATGTCCACCGCATGCCAGACGGTCACATTCCAAAAGACCTTCTGTATGGAGGGCTGGCCTCTGGAAGAAGACCTAATGGGCGGCAACAGCTGCGATATCGCGATATGAAAGCTGTGGGCATCGACATAGAGTCATGGGAGGACGTAGCAGTCAACCGGACGACCAAATAGAGAGGAACCCTGGCAAAATGACTTAAATCAAGGGAGAAGCAACTGACACAAGATGCCATTGAGAGGCGGGTTCGCAGAAGGCAAAATGACAACTCTGACAGATAAAAAAAAACATAAATGCAGCCTCTGCAACAAAGACTGTTACTCCCGCATCGCTTTTTACAGTCACAGACAACGATACTCCTGCTAAGCAGACAACTAGGATACTACCCTAAGCCAACTACAAGTACCCAATATAAGACCTAAGAGCCACTCAAAGTAGAGCAAGAACTGAAGTTCTTGGAGTAGATGACGGAAAGATGACACCTACGTCTAGACTCGAAGAGGTCAAGAATGTGATTGGAAAAACACAACAGAATGAAAATTGTTTAGAAGGAACTCAAAATCCAACCAGGAAACAAGGGATAAAATTATTCTTGTCCAAAAGACAAAAGAGAAACGTCAACTGGATGATAGCCAAACTTATCTAATCCTATTGAGAGGAAAATAAATAAAAATAACTAGCGATTAAAATTTTGGAGTTCAGGTGGAGACGTTGGGAGTGTAGTGCTGAAGTAAATTTTGAAAGGAACCGGAAACCCAATCCTAATCAGGAAACAAGTCACGTGACTTTTGGGATATTCATGCCAGTACTTTGAAAAAGTGTTGTCAAAATTTAGATTGGCGTTGCTCCTACAGTTTTCAGTCTCGAATCTTCCCGCATTTGGGTCTACATCCTTTCGCTCTGGAGACTTCTGGATAATATCATCTTCATCTTCTGAAATATGAAACATTAAATCAAAGTTAGCAACACGACAAACAAAAGATGAATAATTTTAGAAATCATTCCATAAAGTGAACCTGCAAAGTCATTTTCTTTTATAATCATAAATAATGTTCTACATTTTTTGTCAAATTCTCTGCATAGAGGAGTTATCATTATTTACATTTGAACATAAGTATCTTAATTAGTGTCTCTCATATCATATTTATTTGTATAGTAAGCCTATCTGAAAAGGCTCATATAATCTTCCATAGAAATATCATATGGGATTTATTAATAAGGAGAAATGATGACAAAGCTTCATCCGCAGAAGCAACAAGATAAATGGATGTCGTCATTTGTGGATTTAGATTTTTCACAGTGGTTTTAAATTGTCTATTTTTTCTTTTAAATATTGTATTAACTTACGAAAACAATGCCTTACAGATGTGTTGTACCAAATTGCAAAGGGTATTATTAAAAACGGCCCAAAAGTTTGTGTATTTTCTTTTCCGAAAGATAAAGAATTATATTAGGATTCGTACTTTCATAAAACTGACATTTTTTATTACTTAATTCAGCAGAGTGAGAAGATTTTTTTGTATTAAAAATAAGTATATTTAACATTCTTAACAGTCAAATCCAACCCCAACATCACCTAAAATTAGAGCCCCTCCCCCTATAACTAAATCACTGCCAATAACCCCGACTAAACTGACTCCCCTTAAAAAATGCTCTCCAACAAAAAAAGAACATTGAAAACTTTCCTGGTCCCTCAGCTTCAGCCCCTCACGGGAAAAAGTTAAACCCCGGACAAGAACACGTTCACTCACACCTACACCCCAAAATGTGTCCTCCTTAACTGAAGTGCCCATTCCCTCATTATCACCGCCCTCTCCTGCCTCATACTCTGATATATCCCCTGATCCATCCCCAGTTCCATCTCCTGCTAGGAGTACGAATCAAAAACGGCAGAGGAGCCCTAGTATGGAGAGGAAAGAAGAGACAGCAGCTGCCATATAATACAGGAAAGATGTATGTAAAATCAATCCCAACCAATCCGAAAGAGCCAAGCAATATGGAAATCGGATACAGGCGCTAAAATACCTGCTATCCTTTCAGAAGCTTGGCGACAAAGCAATAGACAATCCAAGAAATTTCCCCTTTGCCCAAAGGATCCTGTCGGTAATCCGAACTGGTCCGGGTTCCCGACAGGCCTGGGCAATGGTGGATGAGGCACTAAAAGCCTACAAGGACATGAATCCACAAATCATCATAACGGACAATGAGCAAACCAAAACCTAAGACAATTTTGCTCGGGGAGGCTCCCAGTTTTCGTTCATCCCTCCCTTTATAGAGCATTAAAGTTAACATTCCCCTGGAATATCGGCGGCCTCGCCCAAAAGGGCCGTATTGACACTGAAATGGGTGGAGGATCCATGGGCGAAGCCGTCGGTATCCTTTCCACGGTCATGTTTAATGGAGGTGCCCAACCCTAGTGTTGTTAACAATGGATCTCTTTCTAGCCAGTTTGAATGCCCTGGGGCTGAGGTCGGAGTCTTGCAGGGCGAAACTCGTTCGCGACCTCCAGCGCCTGGGGGTGGATATGTATTTTGCAAGAGACTCGTTTCCATTCTTGTGACCATGATGATATTCTGTCAAAGGGGTTTCACCTCTTCTCAGCATGTTATGATGGACACTCTAGGGGAGTTTCTTGGCTGGTTAAACGTTCTTTGAATGCCGACTGTACACTTGTCTTCGCGGATACTGAAAGCAGGCTTTGTGTCTTGGATGTTACCATAAACGAGCAGGCTTTCCGTTTCATTGGGGTTTATGCGCCCAACGCCGGTAGAGAGCGGACCGACGTTTTTCGGCGGATCGATCCCTTTCTAACGACATCTCGACGGGTAGTTTTAGCGGGTGACTGGAATGCCGTCCTCGATCCCGATATAGATCGTACGGGTAATAGATTGGGTACTAACAACCCGGATGTAAAACTATTTCGGGACTTTATCGACAGGCTTGATCTTGTCGATAAGTACCAGAATGAGCTTCCCCGGGAATTAGCATGGACCTGGACTAATAGGGGCAGCTCGGCTTCAGTGTTGCGTACAAGCTACATCGACCGAGTATTAGGAGAGTCGACTTAGGGCTCTTAGGCTGTCCAAGTTTTCATAGTATAGTTTATTCGGACCATAGGCTCGTCCGGGTTCGTCTAAACTTAGATAAGGCTAGGATTAGAATGGCTGGCTACTGAAAATTTAACACATTGTTGTTCGATGAGAAGGATTTTCAGGACCAGCTACGACTAACCATGAAGCGGGAATTGACGGGGGCCGTGGTTGCGAATAAGTAGTGGGGACACCTTTAATCAACCATTAGGTCGTTTGCCGCTGAATATAGTAAGCGACTCAACCGAGATAGATTAGCAGCGCAGACGGCACAAGAAACTAGATTAGAAAGGGCTATCAAATCGGGAGATATTGAGGAAATAGCCGTAGCTAGGGCAGAGCTGGCCTCCTTGCTTATCAAGAAGGATCAAGCTCTGGTAGCTAGGCTAAAAAGAATGTCTTCCGAGGCGACAAATATGGCCGCTGAACTGCGGACTGAACAAATCCGAAATATCGCAAATCGATACATCGACAGCGTCACATTGCCGGATGGGCGGACCGTGACTACAAACGATGGCATATGTGAGGCTTTTAGGTCTTATTTTCAGGATCTTTTCACCAAGGAACCTGGTCTGAGCGAAGCTCAGTTCGCCACCTATTCAGCTGACTTTCCTCGCCTTGAGGCGGCTGAATCGGCTGGGTGCGAGGGTCCGATAAGAGGCGGAAATCTGGGACGCGCTGAAGCAGGTCGGTCGTGACAAGACTCCGGGTATTGATGGTCTTCCCTACGAACTGTACTTGAGGCAGTCGCACATGCTTGTCCTTCTGCTGGCAGTGATGTTCAACCACTGGATGAAGAACGGGAGTATTCCCGATCGCTTCACCAGAGGTGTGATCAAGATGCTTCGTAAGGATAAGCACGGAGGTGATGAGATTAGTAATTTTCGGTCCTTAACTATGTTAAATACAGAGTTAAAGATTTTGGCCAAGGTCTTAGCCAACCGTTTGCAGGCTGTCCTGCCTAGTCTGATTGGCCCCGAGCAGACTTGTGCTGTGAAGGGTAGGACTATCCAGAACAACCTTCATACGGTGCGCTTGATCTTAGAAAAAGTAACGGGAGCCAAGATCAACCGTGATAAGTCTGTGGGCTTGCGGTTGGGTTCGTGGAAAAGAGTTTCCCTTCCCGGGCCCTTCTGCAGGACAGACGGGCCTGTTAAGATACTCGGCGTCTTTTTTGGCCCCGACCTCCAGTTGGAGATGAATTGGTTGGTCCGAGAAAAGGCTGAGGCTGCAGTTCGTCTGTGGTCTCAGAGGAATCTTTCCTTGAAGGGGAGGGCGGAAGTTTGTGCTTCGCACATCTACCCCCTCCTACTTTACCGGCTCTCGGTTCTTCCCCTCCTGTCCAAAGAACTAGTTTTACTAGTGAGAATCTTGTTCCATTTCTTATGACACAAGAAAGCTCCTATGGTGCGTCGCGAGGGCTGTTGCCTCCACCCTACTGAGGGCGGTCTAAGAATGCCCAACGTTGAGATTCGTCAACATACGTTGCGGCTGAGATTCTTCGATCAAATGTGTGCGCAAGACGAGGGTAACGGCCTCTTCTGGAAGGAAGACGCTAAGAAAGCTTTTCCAGCTTTGAGAAGTGTGCATGAGGGAGAGGAGGCCCTGCGCAATCCTCGTGCTGAGTGCTCCTTCTATCGCGAGTGTCGACGTGCTCTGGACTTTTTCACACGGGTCAAGGAAAGCCTCTCCGACACCCGACTATCTCCTAAGGCATTATATCGTGTGTTAGTACGGTGGGGGGCGCCATAGATGATCTGAGGGAAGTTAGGTTTGACGAATGAGGAGTTTCGCTCTCTCTGGCCTTGGACGCCCGGGTGGAGGTGTCTCAATAACGACGAGGCATCGCTTTACCTGGCTCGTGTTGCGAAAGGCTCTCTGGGTCGGCAAGAGGCTCCACGCAGCGGCGTTGGCAGTTACGCCAAAGTGGTGTGGGGGTGGAGTCTTTGGACCACATCTTCTTTCACTGCAGGGTCATACGGCCGTTGTGTGAGTTAATTGAAGGCTACATGGTTCGCGTCTTGAGTGGAAAGTTTTTTGTCCTTGAAGCCAGTGCCGTTTGTAGCAATGTTGTGCCCCAGTTGAAAAAGAATGAACACTGTGTTCTTGTGTTTACTCGGCATTATGAGAGTCGTGATTTGGACGACGCGACAGAAGGAATTTTATGAAGGTGAGAAGTTTTCCTCTTCTCAACTGGTTTTGTTTTTTAAGCATCAGCTTAAAATCAAAATCAGGGCGGAAAGGAGGTGGCTCTCTTCATTAAAATTTGGCGAAAGGTGGGTGACTGCTTCGCGTTTAGTGAGCGTGAAAGGGGCTAGATTAGATTTCCACTTGGAGGTGACCTAGGCTAGAGGAGATTGGTCACCTGCTTTAAACGTAATCAGCCCAGCCCAGTGTTAGTTTAGCTTAAGGCATTTTTTCGTTTAGTTTTTGAACAATTAATTTTAACTTAGCTAGGGTATGAATGGTCATAGCCCCTCCCCACTTTTATTTTTGTCCCCTTTATCTTTGGTTAATATTCCCCATCCCCTCCCCATTTAGGTGACAGTGATGGCGGTTCTCTGGTAACTGTGGGATGCCTTTTCGTTTCGAGTGTGTGATTTCGTATTTGTTATCGTGTCTAAATGTGTGAGTGGATATGTAATTGTAGATTGTATGAATGATTCATATTTATTTATAATCCCGCAGTATTTTCGTCCAGTTAACCGTTTTCATTGCCACATTTAGACTGTGAGGGCTTTTCCATACTGACATCAGTTTTGTTTAGTTCTATAAATATTTGAATCAAGAACATTGGGGATTGTTATTTTGTCATCCCAGCCCCTACAAATTGTACATAATTAATTTAGGTAGGAGGTCCCAGAGAGAGTGTGGCATTGTGGTGTTTGTGTAAGATAGTGTTGTGTGACTGGATTGTTTTGGTGATAAAAATATAAGAACGATTGGGTCAGTGATAGAGGCTAGTTAACGATAGGACAGATGATGACCAGCCCCTCCCCCCAATCCCCATTTTAGGCCTAGTGCCATATTTATACATTTGTACCATACTTTCTCGCAAGTGCTAGCTGAATTCATGCTGGTCACGGTCAACACCCTCGACCAGCCGCACTTCACTTTCGCGCGCTATCTTTCTAAGTGCTAATGGATTCTGGGGTCACTCACTTCATTCTTCACAGACTGAAAGACCTTCCTCTCTACCGTCAAGAACATTACCCACTTGCTTTAAAAATATTCATTGACTATTTCTCGACCACCGATATCTTTAATCTCCGTGAAAAGTTTTATTCAGACATGTATTCATATTAATATTGATTACCTTTTATGTAACACTCAAAAATGAATATTGAATTTTCTTACTGTAAAAAGATTAAGATATTTCGTTTACTTCAAATATTTTCATCAAGGTACGTAAATCTCATTTCTATTTCTACGACCCACTCTACGTGCAAATCTATGAACACTCATC
Organism: Ascarosepion bandense; assembly: GCA_037127315.1. Classification (NCBI taxonomy): domain Eukaryota; kingdom Metazoa; phylum Mollusca; class Cephalopoda; order Sepiida; family Sepiidae; genus Ascarosepion; species Ascarosepion bandense. The sequence continues at coordinate 386,866 of JBBBDQ010001597.1, forward strand.
ACACTGCAATTCGGTTGTATTATAGCGGGTGTATCTTATTTATTCTTTTCTAGTTGTAGTAGGATTCCGTTCTAGCGAAGGGTAATTGTATACCGTTGCAGGTTAACGGAATTTGGCCTTGTGGGAAGATAGCCCAGTATAATTCATAAAATTATTATAAAATCAAGAAAGGCAATTTGAGTATAAAATAACATTTATATATATACATTTCAATTAATGTTTTACAGTGAAAGCAATACTTGAAATAAAGGTCCAACGGAGGTTAGAATGTTCATGGAAAATAATAATGCTGAAAGAGATTAAATGCTTAGGAGTGTGGAGAGCGGAGGTATGTTGAAGTTGCCGCTTCTAAAGTCAGTAAGTTGGTTTGTGTGGAATGTCTTTGAAGAGGTCACTCCTGAGGTCAGTAAGTACTTTTGAGACAGGGAGAAGGAAAGAGGTCAGCATAGTAGCCGCTCGACTTAAGTCAAGGGGAGACAGGTAACTCTATCCTATCGGTCCTTCTGTCTGATGATGCTTTTTGTCTCGGCTTTTTATATCTGCCTTTTGGATCAAAAGCAGCTCGTTTCGAATTTCATCCTCGTATTTGATTCCGGGCTTCCCATTGGCTGGTAAATAAAATTCACGTCGGCTCGCGAAATCGAAATTTGATATTTGATTAATTTATTTTTCAATCGGAGCATCTGCATGTACTCGGATGCTCGCAACGAGTTTTATTCATTTGCCTTTTTGTTGTGAGAGCAAACATCCGGTTCATCGCTTTTGTTCAGTCGGTATCACCACACGATCTTTGTAACGAATCGAACGTTCGTCACTCAATCATTTACGATACTTCATTCTTGACTATTTCATGTGAAAACTCATATTAACATTACTTGTCATTTTGACATCACAGGTCTGTCTTCATATGTGAATTTAATTGTATTTCTTGAACTGTTTAAATTGTTTTTTCTTCGTTCATATAAAATTTTGTTTGCACAAGCAGTTGTTTGAGTTAATCATTTCTACATTTTGTCTTGTCAATTCTTGTGAAAGTCAATTAAAAATAATTGTGAACTTGGTTAAGAACACAAACACAGCCTTACTAAACTTTACTCCTTCAACCACAAGTTCCGCAATAGATGTTCTCATGTCTGAGAGGAAGAGTATGCTTATTGTAGACGGGCAGCACTGTGTGAAACAGGTTTGGTTCACATTCAAACATGAACACTGACGATAGGGTGAGGAGGTAGTAGAGGGCTACTCTCACGGGCTCACAACGTTATGAATAGACATTTAACCGGGAGCATCAACATCCCCATACTTGGCCTATATTGATTCTGTACCTCAAGACTGGTTTCTTAGAAGTACAATGTGACTAATATTATAATTTTAGTAATGAGTTTATTAGTTTAAATTAGTGGAACTTAACAGTTTCTTTTGACTATATTTTTTTACATTTAGGGAGAAATCTGGCTGATTAAAGTGTGTTGGCAATAAGAGAAGAAAAAATTGAACCTCTAGTCTAAGTATGTATTATATATTATAATGTTAGTAATGAGTTTATTACTCTTTTTGTATACATGAAGGGGGAAATATAGGTGAATACATTCTGTATTGGGGACAATTAGGGAAGAAAAGTGTTTGAATCTAAGTTTGTTCTGCCCTACTTGGCCTTTTTTGCCTCCCTTTGATTACCTTTAGTTCAGGAGGAACTTGTTTAGGAAAACACCGTTTTCTGGTTCGTTTAACTTCCGTTCCGTAGAAACGTGTATCATCTCTTCTTTTTGATTCCTGCATCTCGCCAATTAGGTGCCATCAACGGTAGGTTTTTGTTTAACATTCCGATTAAGGACATTTATTCTCTGCACTATTTTTATAAAAGGACATTTTATTTACATTTTACATTATTGTTTACCTTATAATGTGACATTTTTTTGTCTTCATTTCTTTGCTCTCTTCAAGTCTCATTGATATTTAATTTGTGTCTGACTGTCTCCTTAGCTTCTTTCCTTACATCCTTTTTACTTAACGGGACTGTAACCTTAAACTTTATATACTGTTTCTCTTATTTGTAATTATCGTTTATATTCTAAGACGTATCGTTTTTTCGTTTTTCAATTTTTCTTTTTTCCATAAATCATATCTGTTGATGAAACAATGTCTCCAACCAGTTTTTTTTAATTTCAAATGTTGTATGAGAAATTGATCCCCCACAGAAAGTGCTTAAATATTGAATTTTTTCATTTTTTTTTGTCAATCGTAAAGCTAAGGGGGTCATCGATAGGACTGCGCTGAAAAAAAGTAAAAAAACGAAAAACAACGAAATTAAACGTGGTGGTAGTTTGCTTCAGGTCCGCTAAAAGGGACGATTTTGTTTCAATCTTTTAATACATAGACTCAGTGTTTCTCAAACTAATTTCTTCTCTTATTGCCTCCAACACAGATTTAATCACCCAGATTTCCCCACTTCATGTGTACAATAAAAAGAGTAATAAACTCATTCCTAAAATTAATAGATATTTTTTTGTGCTGTCGCCTGAGTTGTGACAGTCAGTTTAAAGGAACTTCCATTACATAACAAAAATCCAGCATAGTATGTATGATTTAAAAAAAGTTCAAAACTTAATAAAACATTTTTTCTATCGAAATGTTTATAAAATTAAGAGGAAAGATCAAAGCAATTTTGATTTTTATAAAAATTTTTTTAATCCCTTTTGACATGTTCGAAATTTTGGCAGAAAAAATTGTTTTGATTTGAGTTCGCGTGGTAGAAAATATTACGACTGTCTTACAATCGATTACGTAAAAAATTATATAACTCACTTTTTCGGTGACACACATTAATTTGGAAATTCTCGCAAAAATCAAATAATTGTCGGATTTTAATGAAACATTCAGTACTCATTCACAAATGAATAAAATTATTTTTGAAATTATTACATTTGTAAAATATTGAAGAATTTTTTTTTTTTATTTTTTTAACTGTTACCCCGCCCTTCACGTAAATTCATGAAATTTTAATAAATTAATTTTCTGCTATTTACTTTATTAGTAAAACGCAGAACTCATCGGGAAATATAAATCATCCATTTTTTTTTTATTTAAAATTATCATTCACTGTATGAAAATCTCCTCCGAAGAGAAATATAAAAAATGAAATAGAACTTTGATATAATTTAATTTTAAATTTGATAAGCTTTAAATTGCTGGAATAAATAAAAATTAAGGACATAGTCTGAAGAAAAAAATTTTCGATTACTAATAAAATTTTAAAAGAATTGTTTTCATTTTTTATTATAATAATTCATAAAGTTTTAAAAATATTTCAAAAATCTTTTAAAGAACTGACTTTTTTTATTAGTTAAGAATTGATTATACTGCCTATCAAAAAAAAAAACAAATTAATTTTTCTCCCCGTATATTTAAAAAAAAATTTATTTGTACAAATATGTTAAATTTATAAAGTACGGTGTTCCATATGGGTCAAATTGATTTTATAAGTTAACAAGTGTTCTGGTTTATTCCTCCTTACATAGCAAAACAGAAGAATGCACTTTCATTTTTAAGATATTTTACGTTTCTAAAATTTCACAGACTGTTTTGCAACATTTAAAGTATTTTTTTTCAATTCCTCAATTTTTTTAATTTTAACTAATTTATGATAATTAAAAAAAAATGTATTGTACAGTCCAAGAAAATGTGAAAATTTATATCAGTGCTGAAATTGAAGATTTACTATTAGTTAAAAACAAAAAAAAAACAAAACATGCAGACTTGTTCATTATCAAAATTTTTGGACTTCTTTCAGTGCAATATTATCTTTAACACCTTAAACTTTACAAATGACAAAACTTTTGCAAAACTTTAAATATTTAAACGATTGGTTGTGGGTGGTAGGCAGTTTCTCATACAACCTATTTGATAGTTAACTTAAAAAAATTCTACAGCCCAAAAACAAAGAAAAAAACAAATACACGCAACTTTCATCGGAACTTGGCGGAACTTGAGTTCCGAAACAAAAATTGCGTAGTAATTGCACAAAGGAAGTAAACTGACTGAAAGTAGCTTCCTACGCCTAAAGTCATTCAACACTGAATTAGATATGAGAATGGTGGTTTGGGGTGAGATAAAGAGCGAAGTTCAGTTTTTTTTAAAAATCTGTACGTTAACATTAATAAAGGTGGAGTTTCTTCAAAAAATAGTTATCGATTTGAGTTCAGCATAAACATTTGCACGGGAATAAGGATGTTTTGGAAAAATTTGAAGGGATAAAAGCCTTCGGGTGCTAAATTTGGAATTAGGTATATGCTGAATTCTAATCAGCAAATAGATATTTTAGAAACCTCCCTTTTTTTTTTTTATGTTAATTACCAGAAAATAATCGTACTTTTTCTCGCTCTTTTTGTCACCCTCAACCATCTCAGAAGACATTCGCTGCAGAATCACTTTAAGCGTAGGAAGCTAATTTCGGCCTTTACTTCCTTTACAGTAAAATTACTATGCTACTTTTTTTTTGTACTTAATTTCAGAAGAAAGTTAATTTTCTAATATATGAAAATAAGTAATAAGTGTAGTTGTATTTAACCTTCAAATATATGAAGAAAAAACAAGTCGTACAGTAAGCATTTTTTATACTTAACATTGAAAATAAAACAATTACATCAATTGAAAAAATGAGACAATTTTTAAAAATTCAGTGTTTTTTACTTAATTTCAGAAGAAAGTTAACTTTAAAATATATGAAGATAAGTGGAGTTTTACTTAACCATAAAGTTACTTTCCTTTCAAAAAAAAAAATTTTCATGTATTTCAAAGTTAACTTTTGTCTGAAAAATTAAGTAAAACTACAATTATCACTTATTTTCATATATTTGAAAGTTAACTTTATTCTCAAATTAAGTACACGCAACTTTAAATTAATTACCAACAAAAAGGTAAAAAAAACTTTATTAAAGGAAGTAAATAGGCCAAAATTAGCTTCCTACGTCTAAAGTGATTCTGAACAGAATATCTTCTGATTGAGGTGATTGTGGGTGACAAAAAGAGCGAGAAGTTTATCGATTGTTTTTTTTTTTTTTTTACTCCACAAGCAAATTAAATTTCTAGAAGCTTTTGTCAGTTTTTTTTTATTTATACGTCGAAATGGTTTGCTTTATTTCGCTTGGACACAATTTGTAATAATTCAGAAAACTCAGTCGGTTTATCCATTTATTTATTTAAAATAAAAAAAATCCTTTTTCTCTTATGAACGGAAATCTTGCTTAAGTAAAACAATTTATAGTTTCTGTTGAGATTTCCCGAATTTCCTTTAATTTATATTTTTCTTTTCCAGCATTGAATTTGTAGTTGGCAACAAGCCCGTGAAGGATTTCCGCATGATTGAGCGGCATTATTTCCGAGAAAAGCTCCTGAAAAGCTTTGATTTCCATTTTGGCTTCTGCATTCCAAGCAGCGTAAACAAGTCTGAACATGTATACGAGTTCCCAACATTATCACAGTGTGTAAATAAGTAGCTTGATTTCATTTGCAGTCACTTCTCTTTAGAAAAAGAAAATTATAATATGGCACTACCCGGCCAGTCGCTGTTGGTTTCGATCCAGATAGATGGTCGTAGATTAACTCTGTCACGGTGATCTCCCTTGTCCCAAGTTGTTGATTAATCACAAGGTAGTCATTTCAGTTCTCCACTAGCTGTCTCTTTGCCGAGTTAAACCAAACCGGGAAGCGTGCACATAATTGAGTAATAAAAGAAATATAGCAAACGGCACCAAACATGCCCTGTCCGGCCAGTCAACCAAACCGGGACACTGTCACCACAATTGGGAAAGAAAGAAACTTGCGCCTAGAAAAATAAGTGGTTGTATTGCCAGTGAATATACACAAGTCTCTTGGGTAATTCCCAATCACTGCTTCTATCAAACGGGTAGCGGAACAGAAATTTCTTAAGCAAATCGAATTATTCTCCTAAGCAATGACGACAAATCTGGCTGACCGCAGCTCGATGCTCCGAACAGTTCTAAGTTTGTTATAAGTTTTGTCAACTTGATTCTTGTTTTCCGGAATGTCGCGGAAATTGCCGAAGTGCTGAGTTACTCTCTTCATTTGGCAATTTCAAACTTTGTCTGCAAAGTCTCTTCGTGTCTGTCTATTAACTCTGGTTGGTTGACTGGCGACAGGTTTCTCTACGGTCGGCACCCAATGGCATGTCCATCATCTCTCTGTCTCCTACATATTCTGCTGGGAACACTTTGGCAGGTGGCGATTTTCTATGGTTGGCACCCAACTGTGTGGCAATTATCTCTGTCATTACGTCTCTGGACTGGGAACTCTGCCACTCGAGCTGCAACTCAATTCCAACTCAAAACTTTGTCTGCGAATTCTCTTGTCTGTCTTTAACTCTGGTTGGCCAGCATCAGGCCTCTCTCCGGTTGGCACCCAACAACATGTCGCCTATCTTCGTCGTTACATCTCTGGACCGGGAACTGAAACTGCGAACTGTCTCGAACCGCCGCTGAAACTTCTACTCTAAACTCCAACTGATTTTGGTTCCTCGGGACCCTGTGTTTATGCCCATGCCATAGTGTGGGGCTGACGGTTACTGGGTGTCTAATCCCTCATCTCAGTAACCAATAGAATGCCAGGGTTAGCTGCTACTTGTTGTTGCCTCTGGTTTACCCACTGGGATTAGTCTTCTTTCTATGGTGTCAATTGTTGGTCGTCTCCTCCTTTCGGAGCTTGTTTATAGGACCAATGGAATTCCTCTCAGTCTTATGACGTCATCTTCCCATAACCCTTTTTCTGGGATAGATTTAACCAGCGAATTTTTTTCTCAGAATTTTCTTTCTCACAAAACAATTTCGGGGATTTTTTTTTCTTAAACAATCGCTATTAACCTTTTTGAACTGGTTTCGCCCAAAACAAGTTGACAATGGTCCATTGACATTGTTACTTAGATAAGAATTTTTCCGCACCTTTGTTTTTAATATCCATTTCTGAGTCGCCGACATTTTCAGTCGACGGAAAATATTTTTGTTATCTGGTCTGAGCCTGATGTCAAGTGAAAATGTTTCTTCTCTGAGTTACTTCAACTCGTGACCAGATATTTGTTATCTTAATTCTTTTCACAATTCACGCTAGCAGAACCATTGGATGCCATAACAAAAGAGAAATTTCTTTTTCGGCTATTACAAATGCCCAGAGAAAAAATAACAATTGAATTTATCTCTTTCAGGTTTAGAATGACAATTGTTAGCCTTGATAGGTGGGCCGAAACTAACATCTATTGTTCCTGGCATTAAAACAATTCTAAGTCTTTTCCTTCTTCTTTCTCTTCTTTCTCCGGTTTAAAATAACAGAAATACCGTTTCTTAATTTTGTTTTGTTTCCTTTTCCTTTATTCGGAGAATAAAGAAAAATTTCATTCAGTACATTTTCCTCTGACTTATAATAGTAATTATAATATTTTCCAGTTATAGTTAATAATTAATAAAATTAATTACCTCCGTTTTCCTTCACTCATATTCGGAGAATAAGGGAAATTTCTTTTAGTACCTTTTCTCCTGATCTATAATAGCAATTATATTTTCCAGTTATAGTTAATAATTAATTAATAAAATAAATTACCTCTGCTCCGCACCAAAATATTGTTATATATCACTCTTTACCCTATTGTTAATTTTTCGAAGAAAAATTGACAATATAATTCCCAATACAATATTTTGCATGCAGAAAAACCAAAAAAAATTATGAAATTTCTTTGAGTTTCTGCAAATCATTCGAGAAAAGTCTTTTTCCTTTTCTTTTTCTTTTTTTTTTTTTAACTATAACTACAGATTTCTCATGCAATGAAAGTTCTTTTTTCCACTTCTGGTTATACCTGCAATAAAAGAAAAATGGTTATACATAGGTGTGTGTATATGTGACATGGAAAGTCTATGGTTTGTTTTTCTTGATACAGTTCTTCTCTGCTCCATTGAGCTCATGGGTTTGGTTGCCACTGGCATTGTCTGCTTTTCCACTTCGTACGTTGAGGTCAGCACCGCTTCCTCCTTTTCTGGTGTTGTATTGCCAAGGAAAGGAACATCTTCCTGTAACTCCCCCTCTTTGTCGTGGCGTTTTGCCAAGATACCGTTAACCGATCTCCTTCTATATACAATAAATTTCCATATGGCTGCTGCTAATACAGCAATAACTATTCGAGTCCCCAATACGACTGACCAATTTATTACTATAGTCTTACCATCTTTCCATGATATGCCCCCTTCTCTTGGCATCTCTAGCTGGTCCCTTGGTTGCTTCATATTTATCTTTTCAACTTTCAGTTCCTCTTTTTTTCTTTATTGCTTTTAATTCTCTTTAAATAAGTGAAAATCCAAACACTGCTACATTTACTCTAACTATTCTGTTATTGGGTCCCTTGTAACGGGTTGCTGCTCCATTTCCCTTTCTTTTTTTCATAATTTTTATATATTCACAGCCCTTCTGGTTCCACAGAGTCGCTTCCCGTGTTATCTCCCTGACTTTTGGGCTCACTTATTTCTCCATTAGCAACCTCAGCTAATTTTATGACACTGGACCAATTTCTCTTGTCCAGACTTTCTTCTTTCCAATGAATATTGTAGTACACAGGCTCTCCAACCCAAATTTTTAACACCTTCCTACTGGCATTCACCCCACCATTCCTCACCCTGTTTCGGGCTGTTTTTAATCAATCAACTCTTATTTAGTTCAGCAACCACATTACGTCTGACCCCGCAACAAATCCCTTATATTAATCTTAGAGTTCTCAATGGCTAATATTTTCTTCATTTGAATAGAGATCTACCCTCTTTAAGCCTTCTTTCCTTTCTTTAGTTTAACTGTCTTAGCGGCTTCGCTCACCAACAACATGGGAACTATTTCTGCCGCATGTATTACTTCGTTTGGGCCTATAAAAACTTCTGTGTGGGATTTTTTCCAGGTCCCTCTGCCTAGCTATCTCTCTACCCACTTCTTGTGTATTATAAGTTTCTACATTATTCCGTAGCCTGTCCGATTGTTTTAATAATCAGCCTATAAATTCAGACGGTTTCGAATGAAGACTCTGGACCTCCTCATTCTCTGTCAAATGGCAGTCCAATACTCTTTCATTCCTCCATTTTTCTCAGAGTTCGGAGAGGAGTATCTCCTCCTCCTCCTCCTCCTCCTCCTCCTCTTCCCAATCACTTGATTCGGTCTCTGTTTCCTGTCTGTGAAGTTTCGACCTTGATGGTTGGACCTCTTCATAGATTCTTTTCGCCATTCTTTTGTTAGACCTTCGAGGTGGGGTGGTGTCGTTGCAAGGTTTCCTTCGTAACGACACAGACGACGAATGAACGCCACTGGCCGCCACTGATGGATGTTGCTCCGACACGCAACCCGTCCTGTCTGGCTCCCCATGAATAAGTCGGCTACATTTTTAGCTTTCTTATCGGGTACGGGGAAGGCTTCTACACAATTCGTCAACCAATTCCTTAACTCTCTTACATCTTACTAGGATTACCATAAAAAAGGGTCCCCTGGACCATTCAAGGAAATCTGTCCCCAACTAACAGGTGCATGCTGGGAGACAAGGAGAAGGGACTTCCAGCAGAGGCGAGCAAACATGGCAGGATGAGATTTACCACGCTCTCGATAAACACACGGTGGTTCAACATCTACAACTGTTCACTGTACTCATGATTCCACAATAATAAATTCCACTAGTTATTTCCAATACTCGATGAGTGTGTCATTTTTCCATAACCATTTTATTTTGTCATGTTAAAAACATAGCATATCTCCCCGAAAGCCCAGCACCCTTGGTTCCTCTAATAAACCTCTCAACTCTGTGGACATTCTCTGTTCTAATTCGTCGTCTTTTGAACCCACCATTTCTTGTTGGTTGAACATTTAATTACGTTCAAAAAGAACCAATCAACAAGAAGGAAATCGGTTTTTAGAAAATGGCAAGCAACAACAATTTCAGGAGAAACCAAAAAAGTGTCTTACCTATCTCCAGCTCAGGGTTGGTCCTTTCTATCTTTGGTTCATGTGGCTGTCTCTTTTTGAGCGTTATGAACCAGATAGTCACAAGTGATTAAAGTCCTTTTGGTTCTTGCTCTTTTCCTTGGTCACTGTCACCAGTTAAGTTGCACTTATTCTCGTCGACTTTACCTGCGGTCACTCTCGGGTCTAATTCTGGTCACGGCACCAAATATGGCACTACCAGGCCGGTCACTGTTGGTTTCGATCCAGATAGGTGGACAGAGATTGACTCTGTCACGGTAATTCCCCCTTGTCCGGCGTTGTGTTGATGAATCAAAAGGTAGTCACATGAGTTCTCCACGAGCTGCCTCTCTGCCGAGTTAAACCAAACCGGGAAGCGTGCACATAATTGAGTAATAAAAGAAATATAGCAAATGGCACCAAATATGCCCTGTCCGGCCGGTCAACCAAACCGGGACACTGTCACCACAATTGGGAAAGAAAGAAACTTGCACCTCGAAAAATAAGTGGTTGTATTGCTAGGGAATATACACAATACACACAATAGACTCTTGGATAATTCCCAATCCCTGCTTCTATCAAACTGGTAGCGGAACAGAAATTTCTTAAGCAAATCGAATTATTCTCCTAAGCAATAACAAGAAATCTGGCTGGCTGCAGCTCGCTGCTCTGAACAGTTCTAAGTTCCTTATAAGTCTAGTCAACTTGATTCTTGTTTTCCGGAATGTCGCGGAAATTGCCAAAGTGCTGGATTACTTCATTTGACAATTTCAAACTTTGTCTGCAAAGTCTCTTCGTGTCTGTCTCTTGACTCTATTTGGTTGATTGGCGACAGGCTTCTCTACAGTCGGCACCCAGTGGCATGGCCATCATCTCTCTTACTTCTTCAGCTTGGAAATGTCTTTGGCAGGCGGCGATTTTCTATGGTTGGCACCCAACTGTGTGGCAATTATCTCTTTGTCATTACGTCTCTGGACCGGGAACTTGAACACACTGCCACTCGAGCTGCAACTCAATCCCAACTCATAACTTTGTATGCAAATTCTCTTCTTGTCTGTCTTTAACTCTGGTTGGCCGGCATCAGGCCTCTCTACGGTTGGCACCCAACGAGATGGCGCCTATCTTCGTCGTTTCATCTCTGGGCCGGGAGCTGGAACTGAAACTGCAAACTGTCTCGAACCGCCGCTGAAACTTCTACTCCAAACTTCAACTTATTTTGGTCCCTCGGGACCCTATATTTATGCCGATAACATGGTGTAGGGCCAACGCTCACTGGGTGTCTAACCTCTTATCTTGGCAACCCATAGAATGCCGGGGTTAGCTGCTACTCGTTGTTGCTTCTGGTTTTCCCAATCGATTAGTCTTCTTTTCAAAGAAAAAGTAACTATTGAATTTATCTCTTTCTTTTAGGTTTACAATGGCAATTGTTAGCCTTGATAGGTGGGCCGAAACTAACATTTATTGTTCCTGGCATTAAAACAATTCTAAATCTTTTCTTTCTTCCTCTTTCTCTCCTTCTTTCTCCGGTTTAAAATAACAACAGAGAAATACCATTTGTTATTTTTATTTTTTTTCATTTACTCCTATTCGGAGAATAAAGCAAATTTATTTTAGTACGTTTTCTCCTGATCTAAAATAGCAATTAGATTTTCCAGTTATAGTTAACAATTAATTAATAAAATTAATTACCTCCGCTCCGCACCAAAATATTGTTATAGTAAAATAAACACACATACCTGGCAATGATTCTGTTAGAACTGATTTTTTCTTTGATTTTAAAATATTTTCATGGTAATAATTGTGATAAGCTTATCTCTTTGGTACTTCAACTTACAAATTAAAGTGTAGTACATAATTGGTGGTTAGGTCTCATTGTTTTAAATTGAAATGGCTTGATGTTACTAAAATATTTCAATGTGATAAAACAAAAGTGAAGGAATTAAAAAAACCTAAAAATAAGAAAAACAAAAAAAAATTCACTTTGTTTGCAAAAACCCTCCCTCTAATAATTTCTTGCTTTTTTTTTTCTCCTGCCTTTGTAATTTCCTGTCCAATGCCATCCCCTCTCCGCCCTATATTAGTCTTTTTCTCGCCTCATATATCGAAAATAATTAGAAATATTTTACATCAAGAGAAAAAAATATTTTTAATCGGAAAATGTTTTGGTCACAAATGGAAGATTAAAAAATATATATATATATATTTAGCAAGGGCAAAAACTCTTTAACAAATTAAAGATTTGTTTCCCTACATTAGATTTTTTTTCTTTTATTAATGATGGCTCCACGAGAAACTGATCTAGTAAATGCCAACCAGAAAGAAAGAAAAAAGACACTTTTAAATAATTTTGCACCGTAATTGAATTATTAAAGCATAAAAGATGGGGTTGGTGTCTATAGTTGAAATGTGATCACTTTGTTGAAATTGACACAAAGAATAAAAATTATTTTTGTGTGAATTTTTTTTTTTTTTCTACAAATGGGGGTAGATTTTTTTCTCTCCACAAGGAAAATTCTTCCCCTCTCCTTACCCCAAGGACAACAGACGACGAAAATGTCATTGGAAATGCGACAAAATTTCCTAGGGCCGAATCTTTTTTTCTGTCTGTCAATTCACATCGGACAATCAACTCCCCGGACTCATCGAATTCTTTCACCGAACCGTCGTTTCGATCGCAGACAAAGACATGATCGTCTTCGTCGGTGGCGAGAATCGAGAAAATTCTCTTCAGTTTCGAATCGTGGAGACGGTATTCTTTTTGGAGCTGTAAATCCCCGGATGTCGTTAATGCGATTACTTCATTTTTCAAAGCCTCCAGGGATTCGTAACACCATTTTGGGAATGTCACTGTCAATTCCGCTTTTTCTTTGGGGAGAAACAATTGTGGAAGCCGCAATCTAAGCTCCGTTTCTAGCAACCTCAGCCCACGAAGGACGTCATCGTCTTGGTTGTCGTCCCTCGAAAGATGACCCGCTTGATGGCTCACCAAGCCGGTTACGTGTCTCTTCAAACAACGCCTCAAACTCGTCCCACATTTCGTGTTGCAAACTGCTGGTAGTTTTGCCATGGATTCCTTCATCTTCATGTTCCTGAAATGGACTCCTCCAGGGTGGGGCCGCTTAGTTTCTCCTTCGACGCCTCCTTCCTCACGGAGAAAGGCCGAGAGGGACACTGCAGGGGAGGCGGTCACGTCATCGTAACACTCGTCATAGAACTGTACCGGTTGTAGAAGGCGTCCTTCGGTTGGCGGTGCATGTGACACTCGTCTGACGCCATGACCCCCACAGTCTCTACCAACGAAATGCCGCCCAGGTCAATGGTTTGGTGTTTTGGTTGAAAATTCTTGTGGGATCTCCAGCAGACCTTGCACAAGAGTTTCTGGCAATTCGGGCACCAATTCCGTGCCGTAAAATTTGAAACACCAGTCATGCAACATTTCGGTAGATTTTAGATATTGACACGTCAGAATCTTCACCAAAAATGGTGAAAGTCTCAAACGATCACATTTCCCCATGTGGCACGTCGTATCGTGTCGCTGCTTGGAATTGCTTATCCAGACATGACACACACAAAGAATGAAGACATGGTAATGTCTTCGAGAACATGTCCAAAAATTCGTCACAATTCGAACAAAATTTTTCTTCATTCATCGACGCCCTCTTGAAATTTTCTTCACAAAATCTGAAAAGAAAAAAATAAAGAAATATAAAAAATAGTCCGAAAAAAAAATAGGAAATGGCCCGAAATTTTAGTTGAAGAATAAAAAATTTCTTTCATGAAAAAGTTGGCATCTAAAATCTCAAAAGAAGGAAGATTAATGAGAAAATGGGTGAAGAAATCAGAGAGAGAGAGAGAGAGAGATTATCAAGAAAGAAACTTGCGCCTAGAAAAATAAGTGGTTGTATTACCAGGGAATATACACAATATACAGAATAGTCTGGGCCGGGAACTGAAACTGCGAACTGTCTCGAACCGTTGCTGAAACTTCTACTCCAAACTCCAACTGATTTTGGTCCCTCGGGACCCTATATTTATGCCCATGACATGGTGTAGGGCCGACGCTCACTGGGTGTCTAACCCCTTATCTCGGCAACCTATAGAATGCCATGGTTAGCTGCTACTCGTTGCTTCTGGTTTACCCAATGGGATTTTTTTTCTCAGAATTTTCTTTCTCACGAAACAATTTCGGGGATTTTTTTTTTCTTAAACAATCGCTTTTAACCTTTTGGAACTGGCTTCGCCCAAAACAAGTTGACAAGGGTCCATTGACATTGTTACTTAGATAAGAATTTTTCCGCACCTTTGTTTTTAATATCCATTTCTGAGTCACCGACATTTTTCAGGCGACGGAAAATATTTTCGTTATCTGGTCTGAGCCTGATGTCATGTGAAAATGTTTCTTCTCTGAGTTACTTCAACTCAGGACCAGATATTTGTTATCTTAATTCTTTTTACAATTCACGCTAGCAGGACCATTGGATGCCATAGCAAATCTGAAATTTCTTTTTCGGCTATTACAAATGCCCAGCGACAAAATAACAATTGAATTTATCTCTTTTAGGTTTACAATGGCAATTGTTAGCCTTCATAGGTGGGCCGTAACTAACATCTATTGTTCCTGGCATTAACACAATTCTAAGTCTTTTCTTTCTTTCTCTTTCTCTCTTTCTTTCTCCGGTTTAAAATAATTTTTATTTTTTATTTTTTTTCATTTACTCCTATTCGGAGAATAAAGCAAATTTAATTTAGTACGTTTTCTTCTGATCTGTAATAGCAATTAGATTTTCCAGTTATAGTTAATAATTAATTAATAAAATTAATTACCTCCGCTCCGCACCAAAATATTGTTATAGTAAAATAAACACACATACCTGGCAATGATTCTGTTAGAACTGATTTTTTCTTTGATTTTAAAATATTTTCATGGTAATAATTGTGATAAGCTTATCTCTTTGGTACTTCAACTTACAAATTAAAGTGTAGTACATGGTTGTTTTAAATTGAAATGGCTTGATGTTACTAAAATATTTCAATGTGATAAAACAAAAGTGAAGGAATTAAAAAAAAAACTAAAAATAAGAAAAACAAAAAAAAATTCACTTTGTTTGCAAAAACCCTCCCTCTAATAATTTCTTGCTTTTTTTTTCTCCTGCCTTTGTAATTTCCTGTCCAATGCCATCCCCTCTCCGCCCTATATTAGTCTTTTTCTCGCCTCATATGTCGAAAATAATTAGAAATATTTTACATCAAGAGAAAAAAATATTTTTAATCGGAAAATGTTTTGGTCACAAATGGAAGATTAAAATATATATATATATATATATATATATATTTAGCAAGGGCAAAAACTCTTTAACAAATTTAAGATTTGTTTCCCTACATTAGATTTTTTTTCCTTTATTAATGATGGCTCCACGAGTAACTGATCTAGTAAATGCCAACCAGAAAGAAAGAAAAAAGTCACTTTTAAATAATTTTGCACCGTAATTGAATTATTAAAGCATAAAAGATGGGGTTGGTGTCTATAGTTGAAATGTGATCACTTTGTTGAAATTGACACAAAGAATAAAAATTATTTTTGTGTGAATTTTTTTTTTTCTACAAATGGGGGTAGATTTTTTTCTCTCCACAAGGAAAATTCTTCCCCTCTCCTTACCCCAAGGACAACAGACGACGAAAATGTCATTGGAAATGCGACAAAATTTCCTAGGGCCGAATCTTTTTTCTGTCTGTCAATTCACATCGGACAATCAACTCCCCGGACTCATCGAATTCTTTCACCGAACCGTCGTTTCGATCGCAGACAAAGACATGATCGTCTTCGTCGGTGGCGAGAATCGAGAAAATTCTCTTCAGTTTCGAATCGTGGAGACGGTATTCTTTTTGGAGCTGTAAATCCCCGGATGTCGTTAATGCGATTACTTCATTTTTCAAAGCCTCCAGGGATTCGTAACACCATTTTGGGAATGTCACTGTCAATTCCGCTTTTTCTTTGGGGAGAAACAATTGTGGAAGCCGCAATCTAAGCTCCGTTTCTAGCAACCTCAGCCCACGAAGGACGTCATCGTCTTGGTTGTCGTCCCTCGAAAGATGACCCGCTTGATGGCGCCAAATCTTCACCTTCTTCAAAAGGTCGTCTCCCTCTTTTAGGGGGAGACGCCATGTGTCTAACTGAACGGACGTCGCCTCTATCATATCGTTGCACAGCTCACCAAGCCTGTCACGTCTCTTCAAACAACGCCTCAAACTCGTCCCACATTTCGGAACATTTCGTGTCGCAATCTGCTGGTAGTTTTGCAATGGATTCCTTCGTCTTCATGTTCCTGAAACGAACTCCTCCAGGGTGAGTCCGCTTAGTTTCTCCTTCGACGCCTCCTTCCTCACGGATAAAAACGGTGGGGATGCTGTCACGTGATCGACGTAACATGCGTCACAGAAGCGCACGTTGCACCGGTCGTAGAAGGTGTCCTTCGGTTGGCGGTGCAGGTGACACTCATCTGACGCCATGACACCCACAGCCTCTACCAACGAAATGCCGCCCAGGTCAATGGTTTGGTGTTTCAGTTGCAAATTCTTGTGGGCTCTCCAGCAGACCTTGCACAAGAGTTTCTGGCAATTCGGACACCAAATCTAGCCTGTCGATTCCGTGCCGTAAAATTTGAAACACCAGTCATACAACATTTCGGTAGATTTTAGACGTTGGTGAAAGTCTCAAATGATCACGTGTCCCCATGTGGCACTGGGGACATTCCACGTCATATGGTGTCGCTGCTTTGAATTGCTTATTCAGACATGACACACACAAAGAATGAAGACATGGTAATGTCTTCGAGAACAATTCCAAAAATTCGTCGCAATTCGAACAAAGGAATTTTTCTTCATTCATCGACGCCATCTTGAAATTTTCTTCAAAATCTGAAAAGAAAAAATAAAGAAATATAAAAAAAAGTCCAAAAAAAAAAACAGTAGGAAATGACCCAAAATTTTAGTTGAAGAATAAAAAATTTCTTTCATGAAAAAAAGTTGGCATCTAAAATCTCAAAAGAAGGAAGATTAATGAGAAAATGGGTGAAGGAAATCAGAGAGAGAGAATGAAAATGAAGAAAAGGAGGAGGAAGAGCGATTGGATAAACGAAAAGATAGAAAGGGTAAAAGAAACAAAGAGAGGGGAGGAGAGCGGTTACATGAAGAAAGGAAGGGAAAGAAAGGATGAGAGAGAGTAGATCCAATTTGTCGACTTCATAATCACTTAACTTTACCATTTTATCCAATGGAATATTTTAATCTTTTACTCTATTTTAAGATAATTTTTATTTTACTTTCTTTGAAAAAAAGATACGTACAATTTGACCAGATTTTATATATATATATATATATATGTGTGTGTGTGTGTAACGAGCTAAACGGAAAGAATCATTTTTTAAATTCTCGTTACTAATCATGGCACAAGGTCAATAGAAGCTAAAAATATCGTCATATATATTTCCTGTTTTTTATTAATTATATAATATTTGTCATTGATAGATAAACTGACTTCTTCGAAAACAAAACACGTAAAATATGAAGTTTTTTCTTTTTAAAATCTTTTTAATCATAGCTTGTATGGCGCAAGGCCAATACAATATACTATTTAGATAGATAAAGGAAGTATTATAAACTGAAAGAAAAAACAATTAGGGAGTGGTTTTATTATTATTATTATTATTATTATTATTATTATTATTATTATTATATAAATTGCGATCTTTCCTGTTTTTACTGGCCTTGTGCCATAATATATCTTACGTGTCCGTCAAATAATTGGAGATGAATTTATCGTCTGCTTACTGAACTTTTTTTTTTATTAAAAAAAAATAAAAAATTAGACACAGATAAAAAAAAAATACATCGATAGATAAAAATTATGCTATTTTGGCTTGAAAAAAAATCTATTTAATAAAACGATGACCCCTAATTGTGATTTTGAATCCTTCCCTTAATTTAAAGCCAGACAAATGAATAAAAAAAATGAAGACAGACAAATTAGGGCGTGGTTGTTTTTTCATGAAACTAAAGCAAATAATTCTTATGACCACATCAAATTTTTTTTTCTTTGTGACATTTCAATAGAAACAACAAATGTAGCATTTGTTAAAAAGTGAAATGAAAATTATTTCTAAAATTTGGAATACTTTCGAATTTCCTCTTTGAGTTTTCTTTCCTTCAGACATTGAAAAAAAAAAGACAAAAAAGAAAGAAAAAGACAGGGAAAGAGAGAAAAGGAGTGAGAGAAAGAGTTAATAAAAGGACTCTGCAGACATGGCCTTGTATTAAAACTAGGTTTATCGATTTTTAGAAATCATTCCTTGTCATCAATACTAGAATTTTTTCCCCTAAATTTCAAAAAATTGAAATATTGAATTATTGATGGAATCTTACTTCGAAAGCTTGTATTGCCAGAAACATAAAAAATCTACTTGGAATTTCAGTCTGAAATTTTGGGGACAAGACACAAATACTAATATCCCAAAACTCCTCTTTGCTATTTGTCTTCAATTTCTTACCAATATCAGGGGGAAAATATCTTTAAATGTTTTTTGTGTTTTTTTTTTTATCTTTTCTTGACGGCGAATAACATATTAATTTAAGATAATTAACAGACATCACCAATGTAAAAAATAAATAAATTAATAAAAAATAAAATTGTCATCTATAAAAATAAATTTTTGATCTGTAGAAATTGGTTGCAATGAATGCTAAAAAATTCCAAAATTGTGAGTCGATCAATAATTATCGATTCCTTTGCTGTTTTTATTGCCAATTCACAATGAAATGAATTTCACTTGCACATCTTCTGTCAACCATTGATGGTTGGAGAAAAAGCTGTTAAAAAAAATCTTTTGAGTCGATCAATAATTTTTTACTTATTTGCTGTTTTTAATGCCAATTCGAAATGAAATCAATTTTAGTTGCATATTTTCTGTCAACCATTGATAGTCGAAGAATTGTTGAACCATAGAAATTGGTTGCAAGAATGCAAAAAATAAAATTCAAAATTTTGAGTTGATCAATAATTAACGATTTACTTGCTGTTTTGATTGACATTTTGAAATGAAATGAAATTTATTTGCATATCCTCTGTCAACCATTGATGGTCGGAGAAAAGATGACAAAAAGAAAACATTTGAGTTGATCAATAATTAACGATTTATTTGCAGATTTATTGCCATTTCGAAATGAAATCAACTTTATTTGCACATCTTCTGTCAACCATTGATGGTCGGAGAAAAAGCTGTCAAAAAAAAATTAAATGGTTCTGTTTGAAATTCTTAGCACCTGAAGAAGGCCGCCGAGTACAACGGCCGAAACGTCGTACAAATGACAACAAAGATGAGGATAATCGTCCGAATAATGTAAATACTTCCTCATCTCAGAAATGTAGACATGAGTTTTTGTCTTCATTCATATTACGAAACATTACTTTTTTTTCAATATTTATACCTCAACTCATATTTTGAAATCATAAAAAAGTTTTTAAGATTTCAGAATTAAAAAAATTAATTTTATTTGCAAAATTAAAAATAAATTTCAATTTCTAAAATTCTTTTGTCTTAACGAATTTTGAAAAATTTCATTAAATCGTTTAGAAAACAAATAAACAAATTTGTTGGGAAAGAAAAATATTTGCTTCTTCTGATTTTTCTGGAAATTTGTACAGAACATTTTCCGACAAATCCGAAAAAATTCCTTCGTTTATAGCAAAATAAAAATGTTGAAATTTATTTTGAGTAAAATTCATAATTTTTTCTTTAACTTCTATTTTTTGAATAATTTCTCCCCTTTCACTAAAAAGGAAGATTTTTGATATTCCACGTCTCGTCCCCTACAAATTCTCAGTCGTAGGATGGGCATGAAATGGGGGTGGGGGTAATCACCCCCCCCACCACCACCACCTGACCTCCTGGCCAGTTCCCAAAGTCAATTCTTTTTATTTCGGCTCCGGTTTCCGAAAAACAAACAATTTCTTTAAATTCCCAGTCACAAGTGAAAATTTGTTGAAATTGACACAAAGAATAAATTTCATTTTCTGTGTCAATTATTTTTTGTTTTTCTAAAGATGGGGGGCGTTTTTTCTCTCCAAAAATAAAATTCTTCCTCCACCCCAAGAACAACCGACAACGAGGAAAATGTTATTGGAAATGCGACAAATGTCCGTGGGGTTGAATTTCTCATCCCCGCTTTCGTTCAGACAAGTTTTTGATATATATCTATATCTATATATATATATACACACACGTATATTACGATCTTTATTGCTTCTATTGGCGTTTAATTATACTAAGTTAAGATTCAGGCAGTCAGTTAAGAGCCATACGGGATGCACGCTTAGTTAAATAGATCCGGTGAAAAGGCACATCCTTGTCTTACGCCCCGTTTAGATCAGTTTCTTACTGCGTAACATTTGAAAACAGATCCCCCAATTTGGGTCCAATAGAAGCTTTAATTGTATTCGTTTCCAATTATATTAATGTGTACTAATTCTAGGGGGATCACTTTATTACTGAATAACAATAGAAAACCGATCCCCCACACTTTTGGTCCAATAGAAGCTTTGATTGTATTCGTTTCCAAATATTTAAAAGGTGCTGTAATTCTAGGGGGATCAAATTATTACTGAATAACAATCGAAAATCGATCCCCGATTTTATACCCAATAGAAGCTTTGATTGTATTCGTTTCCAATTATATTAATGTGTACTAATTCTAGGGGGATCACTTTATTACTGAATAACAATAAAAAACCGATTCCCCACTTTTAGGTACCATAGAAGCTTTAATTGTATTTGTTTCTGATTATATTAATGTGTACTAATTCTAGGGATATTACTTTTTTACTGAATAACAATAGAAAACCGATCTCCTTCCCTTTAGGTACAATAGAAGATTTAATTGTATTCGTTTTAAAATATATTAGCGTGTACTAATTCTAGGGGGGGGGGTCTCTTTATTACTGAATAACAATAGAAAACCGATCCCCCACTATTTAATCCAATAGAAGCTTTAAATGTATTCGTTTCAAAATATATTAACGTGTACTAATTCAGTTTATTACTGAATATCAATAGAGAACCGATCCCCATCTTTAGGTCCAATGGAAGCTTTAAGGGATGTCGGAGGTCATATACAGGAATTAATCAACTGTCTACATTTAAAATTTTTGAAAGTAGAAGACGATGGTAGAAGAGGGATCAGTGAAAGATGAAGGTGGAAATTCATTTTGGACAGTAAAATACAAGTTTAGAATAGGGGTCCCTGATAGATGGAGTAAGGAGCTCGTAGACAGTAATTACATCAACTGTGTATATCTAAGATTTTTCTAAGTAATATACAACTTCAGAAAAGGAATCAGTTAATGAGGTGACTTGGAGGTCATTGACAATTGTATCATCAACACTCTACATTTGATGATGTTTGTGGGTAGAATACGAATTTATAAAATGGATCACAAAAACGAGGCTGAAGTTCATAGACTGGAGTAACGTCTTCATTTTCTGATTTTTGAGAGTAGAAAATGTGAAAATGGCGATTTTAGTTCATAAGAATAACATCAACTTTTTTTTCTTTGTGACGATTCAATAGAAACAACAAATGTAGCATTTTTGAAAAAGTGAAATAAAAATTATTTCTAAAATTTACTCGGAAATTCATTTTGTTTTATTCTTTTAAAATGATTTTTTATTGTTATTTTCCTCTATTACCAAATTCCACCACATCAATTTTTTCATCAGCTGTAAATGGTTTTCTTTTTAAATATCGTCAAAAGAATGTTTAAGGGAAAGAAACCTCCACCAAAAATAAGCAGAGTTATTTTCCTTGGAATAATTTATATTTTTCATTCTTTTCTTTTTTTTTTTAATAGAAAAAGACAGAGAGAGAAAGAGAGACAGACAGACAGAAAGAGTGAGGAGTAAGAGAAAGTGTAAAAAACCGGACGATACAGACATGGTCTTGAATTTAAACTCGGTTTATTGATTTTTAGAAGCTATTAATTGTCATCAGTTCTAGAACTTTTCCCCTAAATTTAAAAAGATAGAATGAAATATCGAATTGTTGCTGGAAACTTCTTTCAAAAGTTTCCATCACCACAACCATGAAAAACCTACTTGGAATTTCCGTCTGAAATTTTGGCGACAAAATACAATCATCCCAAACTTTTCTTTGCTTTTTCTCTCCAATTTCTGATCAAGTGTACATATCTTTCAAAGAAATTTTTAAAATCTGTTTTTGACGGCAAAAAAATAAAAAATAAAAAATAAAAATTTAAGACAAAAAAATTAACAGACAGAAAAAAAAGTATAATAAAACCAAATTTATTTGCATATCTTCTGTCAACCATTGATGGTCGGAGTAAAAGCTGCCAAAAAAAAAGTGGGGGCTCATGTTCGAAATTCTTAGACCCGGAAGAAGGCCGCAGAGTACAATGGCTGAAACATCGTACAAATAACAACAAAGATGAGGACAATCGTCCGAATAATGTAAATACTTCCTCATCACAGAAATGTAGACATGATTTTTTGTCCTCATTCATATTACGAAATATTACTTTTTTTTCAATATTTATACCTCAAATCATATTTTGAAATCAAAAAATGTTTTTAAAATTTCATAAATAAAAAATGAAAACAACACAAAAATTAAATTAAATTAATTTTATTTGCAAAATCAAAAATAAATATCAATTTTTAAAATTATTTTGTCTTAAAGAATTTTGAAAATTTTCATTAAATTTTTTTGATCGTTTCGAAAATAAACAAACAATTTTTCTTGGGAAAGAAAAATATTTGCAATATTTTCTGATTTTTGTGGGAATTTGTACAGAACTTTTTCCGGTAAAACGGAAAAAATTCCTTCGTTTGTAGCAAAATAAAAATGTTGAAATTTATTTGGAGTGAAATTGATAATTTTTTCTTTAATGTCTATTTTTTGAAGAATTTCTCCCTCTTGACTAAAAAGGAAGATTTTCGACATTTTACGTCTCGTCCCCCACAAATTCCCAGTCGTCGGATCGGCACGAAGGAGGGGGTAACCACCACGACCACCAAACCTCCCCGGCCAGTACCCAAGGTCAATGCTTTTTATTTCGGCTCCGGTTTCCGAAAAACAAACAATTTCTTTAAATTCCAAGTCACAAGTGAAAATTTGTTTTTGAAATTGACACGAAGAAAAAAATTCTTTTTCTGTGTAAATTATTTTTTGTTTTTCTAAAACTGAGGGGCGTTTTTTGCTCTCCAAAAAGAAAATTCTTCCCCCATTACCCCAAGGACCCCAAGGACAACAGACGACGACGAAAATGTCATGTGAAATGCGACAAATGTCCCAGGGGACGAATCTCTCATCTCCGTCCGTCAATTCACATCGGCCAATTAACTCCCCAAACTCATCGAATTCTTTCACCAAACAGCCGTTCAAGTCGCAGACAAAGACATGATCATCTTCGTCGGTGGCGAGAATCGAGTCAATCCACTCCAGGTTCGAATCGTGGAGACGGTATTCTTTTTGGAGCTGTAAATCCCCGGATGTCCCGACCGTTTCTTCAGTAAAACTTGATGCCATTTGTAAAATTCCTTCAGAAGATCTGGAAAGAAAAATAAAAAAAGGTCAAAAGAAGGATAGAGTGATTATCAAGAAAGAAAGAAAGAAAGAAAAGGAAGAAAGGGTAAAAGTTATAGAGAAAGGGGGAAGGGATTTCCAATTTGACGCCTTCACAATCACTTTTAACTTTCTCCTTTTATCCATTAAAATAATTATTTTTTTCTATTTCTTCAGATAATATTTTTACTTTCTTCGAAAAATACACGTACTTCAAATAATTTTTAAAAATTATCTTCATTAATCACAGCTTAGTATGGCACAAGGCCAATAAAGGCAACAAAGATCGTCATATATATATAACAAACTTTCCCGTTGTTACTGTCCTTGTGCCATACTATATATTACGTGTCCATCAAATAACTGAATATGGCGGCTGTTATTAGCTGATTACAACTTTTTATTATTAAAAATTAAGCGCTAGGGATTTAGACAGACAGATAAATAGATCGATAGACAGCCTGATATAAATTGTTATTTTGGATTTTTTGAACAAAAGATTTTTTTTCATTCATGAAGAAAAAAGATTCTCTGAAAGAGAATGAAGAAGGGTGGGTTATTTTTATTTTCTTTTAAGTAAACAGACAGAACAATAAATTGATCGACAAACCGTTAAAGACAGACAATTATAATTCTTAAATATTTTTGACAATGATGGATTGAGAGATAAATAGACCGTAAGTGAATGATAGAAATTGTTTTATTTTTGCAAAAAGATATTTTTATTAATGCAGAAAAGTTTGTCTGAAAAAAATTTTCTTTGCAATAGACAGACGGATCATTTTCATTGGCCTTGTGCCATACTATATATTATCAGATGTTAAATAATTTTTTTTATGGTGGCCGGTTATCTGCTTATTAGACAGGCAGATAAAAAAACGTTGTCTGAAAAAGAGAGCGGTTTTTTTCCTTCTTTGACCGGCCGATAGATTGATAGATAGACAGACCGATATACAAATTGTTTTATTTTTAACATTTTTTTTTTACACAAAGATTTTCATGAATGAAGAACTTGAAAATAGAAAAAAGGCAATTTTTTTATACAGACAGACAGACAAACGGATATAAAATGTTTTATTTTCACAAAAAGATTTCCGTTTAAAAAACAGGGAAATGGGAATTTCTTTTCATTTAAATAAAGAAATCGATAAACCGACCGAGTTTTCCGAATTATTACAAATTGTGTCCAAGCGAAATAAAAACGACGAAAGAAAAGAAAAAATTTCGGCGAATAAATAAATAAAAAAAAAGAGAAAAAATTCTAGAAATTTAATTTGTTAGAAGAATCCAGAAAAATGTAGTTATAATTAAAGAGTCAGTCAGTTAAATGCCATACGTGATACACGCTTGGGCGATCATGTCTCGAAAGAGACATGACTGACTGGGCAGAAGATTATCCCGCATAAGGTTGCCATTGCTTTCTGCGGTAGACTGGTTGCCAGCCAAGACTATAGAACCCAATCTCACTTGTTATTTAACCCATAACTGGAAGGAAGAGACCCTTTCCCAAGAATATTTGCGCGTAAGTGAATGCAATGAATGCAACTGGAATTTGAAAGAGATGGCACCTAAATTGTAATTTTTAATCCTTCTCTGACTTTCCAAGGAAAAAATAAAAAATGAAAACAGACAAAAAAATAGGTCGGGTTTTTTTTGTTTTTTTTTCCACAAAAATAAAAAAATGTCGCAAGAAAATCTTTGCTTTTCTTGTGGGCGAAATGATGAAAAAAAAAATCTTGGTGAGTCTTGTTATGTCCAAGGAAACATTTAAGAAGATTGGATGATTTGGAAATGGAGAAAATTCTTACTTACACTTGATTTCGATTTCACTTTGAAAATTCACAAAACTTAATAATTTCAAAACGAATTTATAGAACAAATAGACTTTAAATTTTTAATAAATTTGAATCAAATCGAATTTAATTCCATCAAGTATCATTTTTATGTAAATAAAACGAAAATGTCGAATGAAAAAAGTTTAAAACCATCGGGAATTATATCCGTGGGAGTTTTAAGTTTAAAATCGAATTCATATTCATTTAATTTCTTGTCAAATTTAAATCGAAAGAAAAAAGTCAATAAAATATTTCAAATATTCGAAGGTAAATTTGTAAAGATTTGTTTAATGCAAGAAGATCTATAAAAATCACTTGAAAATGACGAGAAAAAATGAAATAAAATCGTTCCAACTGGATATTAGTTAAAAAAATATGACATGAAAAAAAGTTTTTAGTTAGTAAATATGAAAAATAGTTATTAAAATAAAGAAAAATTATTTATTAATATAAATAATACAACACTAGATAAAGTTGTTTTTTTTTATTGGTTTCAAACAACGACAAAGTGAAACTAGTTTTCTTGGCGAAATTTGTCCAATCTATATTGACGTGTCTAATTTTAAAAAAATAAGTGCGCGCACAGAGAGAGAGAGAGAGAGAGAGAGAGAAAATATGCAACATATCTTTTAAAAACAGGAAATACTGTTGAGTGTTGAATATTGCAGAAACAAACACATATCAAAGAAGAGTGGTAGACTTTGTAAACAGTAGCTTCTCCGGCATATACGCATCGCTCATTCAATAATGAATTAGATCACTCTAGCTATTGGGCGTGTTTATACGCGCTAAAAAGTCTGCATTCTTCTACCGAACGCTCGTGGCCTAGGGGTAGAATCGCCGACTGACGCCGATGCTGGGTTAGGAAGCGATAGGACAGAAATCAGCACGAAACCCAAAGAAAAAAAGAAAAAATACGACACGATTAACCACCTAACAGAAAGCGCTCAATACAAAGGTAGAGCGAACTAAATAGAACCTAATGAGCTAGACGAACCTACCTACCTAGGTTTGGGAAAGCTGGCCAACTTTTCCTGACGATCCGTTTAGGAGAAACCTAGGTAGGTTCGTCTTGCTCATTAGGTTATATATATATATATATATATATATATATATACAATTGAATAAACGAAGGAAATATTAACAGCGTTCAAAACGTTAATTTAAAACAGTGCTCAATATAGAAATAGAGCTATTAATATTGATTATAAATTATAGTTTAGAACATGTACAAATTACAATCTACTACAAAATATACATTCTGTTTCGACATTAAAATGGCAATGTCTCCTCAGTTAGTAAACGCTATTTTTTGAAGGGAGATGGAACATTCGCTTCCTTATATTGGTAAATTTTGTGTGCGAGGCAAAGTGGGTAGAGAAAATGAGAAATCAGAATTGGGAATTGTAAAAGAGACATTGAACAAAAAGAGGAAAACGAGAGAGAAAGAGTCGGGTGGTTAAGGGATATAGTGAAAAAGTTCAGAGAAATGTCAGGTTTAACAGTAGAAAATAAAGTGAGGTCATATATCGCCTTTGATGACCCGACGTTTGTGTTTAATAAAGAGAAGTAAGAAAATGTATAGAGAGTGGGAGGAAGTAAGAGAAGATGAGCGAAGAAGAGAGAGGGTGTGAGAGACAGCATTACAGGCCAAGAGGGAGGGTTGATTTTTAAAAAAAACCAGCCTGGCCTGGAATTGGTAGTGTATAATCATATCTGAATGAGTGAAGTATAAAGCTACAATTTTTTAAAATAGAGTTTCAACCGAAATTGTTTTTAGAAAAACCTCAATTAGGTCAGAATTTTTTATATGAAATAAAGATAAAATTAGAGATAAAAAATATAAGGAATCATGTTTCCTTTGTCTACAACAAAATATGAAGTCATTAAATACATGAGGAGTGACATATTACTAAATCAAAGGCATGAAACCACAATAAATTGCAAACACATTAAATAACTAACTTTACAATCATGCTAAAATTACAAATCTAAAGTTCGTATCTCTAGAAACGATAAACCTTTTATAGTTTTAATCTTAGTGTCACGATATTCACTTTTAACTGTACGACCTTTCTCCTCATATTTGATCTCTAATTTTTATCTTTAGTTCATATTCCAAATTGTGACCTAATTAATTTTTTTCTAAAAAAAAAAAATAGGTTGAAACTGTCTAAATAAAAATATATATATATATTGTAAACATGTTACGGAAA
This sequence comes from Ascarosepion bandense, assembly GCA_037127315.1. Taxonomy (NCBI): domain Eukaryota; kingdom Metazoa; phylum Mollusca; class Cephalopoda; order Sepiida; family Sepiidae; genus Ascarosepion; species Ascarosepion bandense. The sequence continues at coordinate 414,533 of JBBBDQ010001597.1, forward strand.
TTAACGAATTTTAACGAAACTTGGTTAGAAACAACCGACAGTTTAAAATGATTTGTTTGACCTTCATTTTTTTATCGATACTCATATTTAAAAAATATTCTGTTTTTAATTAAACAGTATATTTATATCTACTGGCCTGGTTTTTTACGATAAATTGTTGTTACGAAAATGTGTGCCACTCGGCAGGATTTGAACCTGGAAGCTACTATTTGATCTGGCAAACAATTCATTTCATATATATATATATATATATATATATATATATAGCGAGAGAGACAGGAAATACTGTTGATTCAATAGTGTTGATTGTTAAAGGCATCCACCATCAAAGCCGAAAGCTTTTTAGACCCAGCATAATAAAACAAATGTCCTATTGTTGGAGAATTTTTGTCTTTATTTTCACCTGAAATTAAAGCCAAAATACGATGTTTAGAACGACTCATGATTAAACATAACAGACATTCATTGTCTGTTATATTTAACTCCTCTATGTAATTTCATAAAATTTCAAGGAATTAAAATTTGTGTCGAAAACATTTTTCAAACATTTACAAGAACAGAGAGACAATGAGATAGGTAGCCGGGCAGACTAATACATACATATATATATATATATATATATATATATATATATATATATATATATATATATATATAGGTAAATTTTCGTTTTAGGTCCCGAAGGCTTATATCCCTTCAGATTTTTCCAAAACAGCCTTAATTCCGTGCAAATGTATATGCTGAACTCAAATCAATAATTATTTATTGAAGAAACCTACCTTTATTGATATTAGCGACCAGAAAAAAACGAACTTCTTCTCGATCATTTTGTGCTCTTTTTCAGAAATTTCGAACTATTTACTTCCTGTACTTAAATTCATACGCGGTTTGTTTTTCGGTACTTAATTTCAGTAGAAAGTTGCGTGTTTTGCGTGTTTTTTTTTTGTTTTGTTTTTTTAATTTCAGAAGAAAATTAACTTTCAAATATATGAAAATATAGATTTTTTTTAAGAAAGTTAACTTTCAAATTTGGTACTTAATTTCAGAAGAAAGTTAACTTTCAAATATATGAAAATATAAGTGATAAGTGTAGTTGTACTCAACCTTCATATATATGAAAATACTTATAAATTATAAATAACAAAAAGAACAAAATAAATAGTACAGTAAAGCATTTTTTTATTCTTAACATTGAAAATAAATCAATAATTACATCAATTGGAAAGGAAGTTAAAAGTTCAAAATATGGAAAAAATTAGATTGACAATTTTTTAAAAATACAGTAGTTTTCAGAAAGTTGCGTATATTTTTTTTTGGAGGGGTGGGGGTACTTAATATATTTGTAGATTAATTAAACTGCATTTATCACATATTTTCATATATTTGAAAATTAACTTTCTCAAAAGAAATTCTATATTTTCATATATTTGAAAGTTAGCTGTCGTCGGAAAAGTAAAACTACAATTATCACTTATTTTCATATTTTTTAAAATTATAAAAAAAAAGGCAAAAAAAGAAAATGGATAAATGGAAAATGAGTCCCGATAAAAAATTAAATAGCTAAATCGCGTATTACTTTTATTAAAGGAAGTAAGCAGACCGAAATTTGTACCTTACGCCGAAAGTCATTCAGCAATGAATGTAAGCCTGTAATGGGGACAAAACGATGAAGAAGTTGGTTTTTTTCTGGTCTTTGACATCAATAAAGGTAGGTTTCTTCAATAACTGATAGTGGATTTGAGTTTAACAAATACATTTGCACGGAATTAAGACTATTTTGAAAAATAATTCAAGGGATAAAAGCCTTCGGGACCTAAACCGAAAATTTACCCGAATGTTAAAGCGCAAATGACGTACAGATGACGTCACTGGAATATAAGGCATTTGATTGGACGAAACATAACACGCCACTGGAGTTTTGGGTTACATGTCATAAGTGGGAGGAAGAGTGGAGAAGAGAGAAACAAGAGAGAGGACAAGTAACCATGAGAGAGGGGCCAATTCTCTTTTTCTAAACAAAAATTAAAGAGAGAGAGAGAGAGAGAGAGAGAGAGAGAGATGTGGAAATCTTTTCAAAACAGGAATTAATTATTGTTAAATTAAATATTAAATAGAAACACACACACACACACACACGGAAACACACGCACACAAATATAATGATTAATAAATTTACAACTATTATAGTCATACATACACACACACGCACTCATATATATAGATATAGAATTATATATATATATATATAATAAGAAAAATTAAGACAGACACGTTATTTAATGGTGAATCGGAAGTAGATGCCTATTTCAGGCGAACCATCGTCAACTTCCGTCTTTATTTAACAAAGGATTTTACACGAATGAGATTCACAAAAACCTAAAAAACGAATAAAAATAACGGTCGCTCTTGTAAGAGAGAAAATTTAAGAAAAATACATCAGTTAAATATATATATATATATATATATATATATATATATACTTAAATACATATGTATGTTAAACCACACACACACCTAAATGAAAGAATAAATTTGCAACTATACACACATATAAACGAGGGAAAGAGAGAAGCAAAGGAGAGAAAACATCTATTGATGAAAGACGGGCAAATTCTTATTTTCTAGTAAATTTTTTACTTTAAAAGTTAAAAAAAAATTAATAATTTGAAAAAAAATTATAGTACAAAAATAGACTTGAAAGTTTTGATAAATCTGATTCAAATCGAATTTCATTCCATCAAGTATTATTTTATATGTAAATAAAACGAAAATGTCGAATAAAAAGTGTTTTTAAATACGAAAAAAGCGATTAAAATAAAGAGAAATCATTAGTAATATAAAGAGTATATCACTGAATAGATAAAATTTTATATTTGAAATAGACAGACGGTTCTTTATTGACCTTGTGCCATACTATATGTTATCAGATGTTAAATAATTTATTATGGCGGACGGTTATCGTCTGCTTATTTGACAGACAGATAAAAAAAAATTTCTGAAAGCGAGTGTTTTTTTTTCTTTTTTTCTTCTTTTAAGACCGGCCGATAGATTGATAGACAGACTGATATAAATTGTTTTATTTAGACATTTTCTTTTCGATAAAAAGATTTTCATGAAAACTTTCAAAGAGACAAGGGGAGACTTTTTCATGTTTTAGACAGACAGACGATCCGATATAAAATATTTCATTTTCACAAAAAGTATTCCGTTCATAAAAAAAAAAAGGAAATTGGATTTTTTTTTCATTTTAATAAATAAATGGATAAACCGACCGAATTTTCCGAATTATTACAAATTGTGTCCAAGCGAAATAAAAACGACGAAAGAAAAGCAAACAATTTCGACGAATAAAGAAAAAGAGAAAAAAAAACATCAAAAATTAAATTTTTTGAGGCGATATAAAAATAAATAATGCAGTTTGAATTAAAGAGATGACCCCTAAATTGTGATTTTGAATCCTTCCCTGATTTTCCAACGAAAAAACTAGAAAATGAAGACAGACAAAAAATAGAGCGGGGTTTTCTTTTCTTTCACAAAAATAAAAAAAATGTCGCTTTATCTTTGCTTTTCTTGTGGGCGAAATGATGAAAAAAAATCTTGGTGAGTCTTGTTATGTCCAAGGAAACATTTAAGAAGATTGGATGATTTGGAAATGGAGAAAATTCTTACTTACACTTGATTTCGATTTCAATTTGGGTGAAAATTGGTTTCGTCAAAAAAATGGGAGACAAAAATAAAACAAGTTTCTTCGTCGAATTTTCTGGAACGAATGTTAAAGCGCAAATGACGTACGGATGACGTCACTGGAATATAAGGCAGTTGATTGGACGAAACATAACACGTCTCTGAAGTTTTTGTTTACGTGTTATAAATGGGAGGAAGAGTGGGGAAAGAGAGGACATAAGAACAATGAGAGAGGGGAGAATTCTCTTACTTTTTCTAAACTAAAATTGAGGAGAAAAGTGTGTGTGTTTAGGTGTGTGTGTGTTTGTGTGTGTGTGTGAGAGAGAGAGGGAGTTCAATATGTGAAACATCTTTTAAAAACAGGAAATAAAATAACATAAACACAGATGCACACACAAACACATATATATATATACATACACACAAATATAATGAAACAGTAAATTTACAACTATTATACACATACATACCCACAAATACACAATCACGCACATATATAAAAATACACATGTATATATACATATACTCCAGTACATATGTATGTGTATACACGCTCACACACACATATATAGATACAAAAAATTTAAAACTATACACACATGTAGACGGGGGAAGAGAGAGAAGATGAAAATTATACAGGCATACATGCAGATAAACAGACACATACACACAAACATTTTGCCTTATATATATATATATATATATATATATATATATATATATATTATCGATTTTCTGCACTATTATAAGAACTGCAACCTTGAAACTTCTGAATATAGTTTCTTTGTCAATGAGTGCATCAAATTTGATTAAAATCGGACCACTCCTTTTATAACTCGATTTTTTCGATTATCTATTTTCGATATTTATCTGGGGTACCTCGACACAAAACCTAGCTAAGAACACTCGCAGACGCTTATAGTACAACTGTGTAAATTTTCAAGGAAATCGGTTCAGCCGTTTCGGAGGCTACAGGTAATGGACACACACACACAGACACACACACACAGACAAAGTTCCATTTATTATATAAGTTTAGATAACTCTCTCACTTTCTCTCTAATATTTGCTCTCTCTCACTCACTTACTCTCACGCGCTCTCAAACAATACAATTTGTTCAATCCATATTGAGGTTTCTAAGTTTTAAAAAATAAGTGCACACACACACAGAGAGAGAGAGAGAGAGTAAAATACGCAACATATCTTTTAAAAACAGGAAACACTGTTGGGTGTTGAATATTGCAGATACAAACATATGTCAATATATATATATATATATATATATATATACAACTGTATAAATTTTGTACCTCCAGACATTTGTTTACATAGATATATATAAAAACGTGATTTATATCGTTATACTTGTTTCGAAAAACTTCTTCGAAAACTTTCATACGAAGGAAAAAAACGGTTTTAATGAAGAAAAAAAGAAAGAGCTTAGGACAGAAATCAACACGAAACCCAAAGAAAAAAAGAAAAAAATCCGACACGAGTAACCACCTAACAGAAAGCGCTCAATACAAAGGTAGAGCGAACTAAATAGAACCTAATGAGCTAGACGAACCTACCTACCTAGGTTTCTCCTAAAAGCATCGTCAGGGAAAGCTGGCCAACTTTTCCTGACGATCCGTTTAGGAGAAACCTAGGTAGGTTCGTCTTGCTTATTAGGTTATATATATATCCAGGTGAATAAGGAACGAAGCAAATATTAACAACGTTCAAAACGTTAATTTAAAGCAGTGTTCAATATAGAAATAGAGCTATTAATATTTATTATAAATTATAGTTTAGAACATGTACAAATTACAATCTACTACAAAATGTACATTTTGTTTCGACATTAAAATGACAATTTCTCATCAGTTAGTTTTTTAAAGGGAGATGGAACATTCGCTTCCTTATATTGGTAAATTTTGTGTGCGAGGTGAAGTGGGTCGAGAAAATGAGAAATCAGAATTGGGAATTGTAAAAGAGACATTGAACAAAAAGAGGAAAACGAGAGAGAAAGAGTCGAGTGATTAAGGGATATAGTGAAAAAGTTCAGAGAAATGTTAGGTTTAACAGTAGAAAATGAAGTATGGTCATATAAATCCTTTGATGGCCCGACGTTTGTGTTTAATAAAGAAAAGTAAGAAAATGTATAGGGGTGGGAGGAAGTAAGAGAAGATGAGCGAAGAAGAGAGAGGGTGTGAGAGACAGCATTACAGGCCAAGAGGGAGGGTTGATTTTTTAAAAAAAACCCAGCCTGGTCTGGAATTGGTAGTGTATAATCATATCTGAATGAGTGAAGTATAAAGCTACAATTTGTTTTTAATAGAGTTTCAACCGAAATTGTTTTTAGAAAAACCTCAATTAGGTCAGAATTTGTTATGTTACTTCACTAGTACCAATTCTTGGTTTTAAAAACCTTGCAAACATTATATATATATATATATATAGAGAGAGAGAGAGAGAGAGAGAATAATGCAACATATCTTTTAAAAACAGGATATTGTTGGGCAATTTTTTGTCTTTATTTTCACCTGAAATTGAAGCCAAAATACGATGTTTAGAACGGCACATGATTAAACATAATAGACATTCATTGTCTGTCATATTTAACACCTCTATGTAATTTCATGTAATTTTAAGAAATTAAAATTTGTATCGAAAACATTTTTCAAACATTTACAAGAACAGAGAGACACTGAGATAGGTAGCCGGCCAGACTGATATATATATATATATATATATATATATATATATATATATATATATATATATATATTGCAGAACAAAGTGAAACTTGGTTTTGTTGGCGAAAATATGAAAATTAAAGCTTAGGTGTTTTTTTTATTTTTTAATTTTAAACCTCCTAAGATTTATATATACAAAAATACACATAAAATTGCAAAATATCAAGACTTGGGCCAAAGAAAAAAAGAAGCTTATTATTTATCTGGTTGTTATGTCGTGTTAAAGAGACGAGAGACAGTAATACTGAGTAAAACTGTGAATTTCGGGTCAAATGTAAATAAAATAAGTAAAAAGTTTCCCATTATCTTCTGAAAAAAAAAAGAGATAACATTTTTGTTGACGTAGTTGTTAACCTACAATTTGGTATATAGATTAATGTTTTATTTCAATTCATTTGTTTTACTCAAGTTCAACAATTACAAGGCTTAGAAGCCACTCAATGCAGTGGAATGCTGAATGAGGTTTGTATAGGGACCTTCAGTAATTCGTTGAAAAAATAAACAGCACAGTATATAGAAAAAAAGCCCCAAACTCAATAAAAATGATGTTTTTCCATTAAAAGGTGTATATTATTTTTAAGAGGAAAGATCAAAGTAGATTTTAATCCGTTTTAACATGTTTGAAATTTGGGTAAAATTATTTGGGGTAACCAAATTGTTATCTGAGTTTACAATGGATAATGTAATATTACGTAACCAATTCTTTCCGGTGAAAAAATCATATTAATTTAGAAATTATTGCTAAATCAAATAATTGTGAGATTTTAATGAAACTTTCAGGACATATCCAGAAATGAATTAAATTATTTTTTAAATAATTATTTTTAGCAAATCTTCGTAAATATATTTTTTTACATCTGTTAACCCCACCCTCATTTAAATTCATGAAATTTTAAGAAATTAAATTTTGTGGTAAAAATTTGTTTTATTAAATAAAGGACTTCTTGGGGAATGAAAATTATCTATTTTGTTTTTCAAACAGTCGTCATTTTTTATGTGCTATTTCTTTAAACAGGAAAGACAGCAGAACATCCAGAATAGCATACCAAACTTCATGTTTGCTGATCATTTGCGATCACCTAATATAAGCATTCATTTTCAAACAGCTCCAAATGATTTGATTGGCTTAAGATCAAGCAATCAACATGAATTAGTTTTTGGAGTTTAATGTGACTGTGCATTCTTCTTTCTAAATGTCTTTGGTTTCATCTCTGACCATGTTTAGATAAATGCTGTGGTCTGGTGTTAAAATCCAAAGAAGAATCTGCAATGTTATTGGCCCTGAGCTGGAATCTTGGCTTCAGTTGTTTCCCCACCATCATGTTCCTCCCTTCTGCCATTTCTATTTTCATTGTAATTGTTCCGATGAACTTTCCTCTTTGACATCTTGACTTTACAATTTTTAAATGTAGTACTTGAGTGGTAGCTAGGTCCCATCATTCACAGTTGAAATGCCAAGATGTAATTACATGCTAACAGTTTCTCACTTGTGGAATTCTCTTCTTGTTTATTATTTTTTAGTCAACTTTGATCTTCAAAAATTTAAATGTAATGTCAGTTGTTATCTTGTGTTTTCTTAATTCCATTTTATTCTCCTTCAGAATATTCCTTTTTCTCATATTCTTTCAAAAACGGTAATCCTTTGCCTCACAGTGCCTTACCTTGTTTGTTGTGAAAATTTAAAAAAAACGTAAATGAATGAAAAAGGCTTCTAAAAATTCAATGTCTGTCTTTCATGTTAACATTATCTGGAATTTGACGTGGAGTAAATCCTCTCCAAAATATCACTCCATTTTTGTGTTGCTGACTTCTAAATTATCGAGGGTTGTTTCTGTCCACACATCTATGCCAGTGAGGGTTGCACAGCATTTGTCGTTGAAAGAAACAGACGGGTAGGTCTTTATGTATTCGGTTGGCCTTTAAGTTTAATTTTCCTTTCTGTATTCAAAAGAAACCAAATGATTTTGTTTCGCCATCAACTGAATTCAGAACGCAACATTTTGTACTTTTTGATATTTCCCTGTTGGCCTTGATTTTTGGTTTTTCCTTTTAGAATTCAAGGAAAACAACATAATCAGACATCTATGTTTGGCCATCCAGTTTAGTAGGTACACAATTTTTTTTTTTTGCTACTTTTTTTTATAATCGTATCGCCTCAAGCAAAGCATTATACTGCCACTGTTGTGCAAGGGTTACATAGTAGGAAAGTTATGAGAAGGAGTAACAGAATAAAGGGGGTGTCAGGAAGCGGATAGGAGAGGGATGAGAAGACTACAGAAATAACATAAGAGTATGAGAGAAAGGATGCAAGTTGGTGAGATAGGAGATGACTATTGACTTTACATTTAAATTCTTGGAGATTGTAGCTGTCGGGAAAAATTAATTGGAAGAGAATTCCACAGGCGGGAAGTGCGAGAAAAGTTTCACAGTAAAAGGGTGGAACCTAGCTGCTAATCTTGTGGCTCGAGTAAATTCGTTTATAGGAGGCACCAGTGAGCTATGTTCATCAGAGCAGAAGCCGTGAAAGTACTTGTAGTAGAGACACAGGGAAGTCACACTGCGCCAGTGAGAAAGCGACTGTATCCGAGCTGCCAAGTCGGGATCGATCACATTGCAGAATCTCCGTTGAATTTTGTCAAGAACACCTAGGTGTATAGCAGAAGCAACCGACCAGATATGGCAGCAGTATTCAATGCACAGGCGGATGGTCGATTTGTATTTGTGCAGGATTGTTTCAAGTGGAAAAAACTTCCTGGTCCTACACAGGGCAGATTTTTTAGCAGCGGATTTAGCTATGGATTCTATATAGTCATTCCACTTGAGGTCTTTTGTGAGACTTAAGCCGAGGAGGCGCAGTGTTTTGCTTTCAGTGAGACGAGCCTGATCCATGCTAATGTTGTGTAGGAGCGATTGTCTCTGATGGTTAATAGATAGCACCTTCATTTTGGAAGCATTAAAATTCACGAGCCATTTCTTACCCCAGTCCGCCCCGGATCGGAGGTCCTTTTCCATCTCGGCAGTGAGGTTTGCTTTGTCAGCCTTAGCAGATGTTTGATTGATGTGAGAGTAAACTGTAGAGTCATCAGTGTATCAGCCTAGTTAGGATCTTATTACATCTGGGAGATCGTTAATGTATAATACATAAGGAAAACCATAGGACCTAGAATAGAGCCTTGCCGGACACCCGCGTTCGTATGATAGGATTGAGAGGCATGCCCGTTCAATACTATCTTCGTTGTGCGATTTGAAAGGAATGACTGGAAGAGGTCAAACAATTGTCCAGTTATACCATAGCTCCGCAGTTTGCGTAGAAAGTCAGGATGCCAGACCCTGTCGAACGCTTTGGAAATATCCATGGCAACGGTTCGAGCTTCGCCGTTCTTGTCGAGAGCCTGGTGTATATACTCTTTGATGGTCGTTAGCATATCAGCAGTAGACCTGGTGAAGCGGAAACCATACTGTTTGTCAGAGAATTTAGGCTTTTTAGCGCCTCTTCCGTATTCTCCCAGCTGACACCAACAAATTTTCAGGTTTTCACGTCCGAAGTCAGCAGGGAGATCGTTTTAAGTGAGATGACATTTGCAACTTCGGGTATCACAACAAGTTCATTATCGTTAATATATTCTTTGTACTTGTTCATCATTTCTCGATAATACGTAGAGTTCTTTTTCAAAGGAGTTTTACTCCACACCGACGCATTTAAATAGATGGCTGGAGAGACCGAGCCATATTGGTCTTCGTCTACCCGCAACAAATAAATATTTTTTAACAAAAAGTTCACAAAAAATCAAACTGGTGACAAGGAAGACAAATATAAACAACTGCGTACACAAAAACACGGACTTACAAAACCGTCGAAATTTGCTTTGTCAAAAAATAACTCGATGCACTCCAAAATGAGGGCGGAAGGATATTTATTTTGTAAATATACAAAAATGTGGCACATGGCCGAAAAAGAGGGGGACGGGTAGAGGATAGTCTTCAGTGTCTATACTATACATAGCTAATCACATTCACGACCCAATCATTCTTAACAATTTCTGTGGTACTATATCTTCACGATACCGGGTTGGCCGATGGTTTCGTGATTACCACATGTTCCAGACTGGTTGTTCACTGATTCCTTCCGCGCTCACTTTGTTTCTTAAGATCCGCGAAAGGGGGGATGAATACAATTCAGTCGATGGAGTGTTGAATTTGGCGTCGGAGTAGAAGAATAGTTGCCACACCATCAAAGAAATGACGAAAAGCGTTTGTTAAAAACAGTAGCAGACATTTATTTACACTGGTATACAATAATTTCTTATCAAGTTAAAACAAACCCCGCGAAGTGAGGGGTGAATATAGTTGACTGGCGGAAAAAGTTTCTTTAACTCGAAGAAATCTTAACTGCAATTAGGCAGTGCCGATGATGGAGTAATGCAGTGGCAACGGATTCGGTTCTGGTTAGCGAAGAATGACCGACTCTATTTTTTACTCTGGGTGTTCTCTATTTATGGGCCCGAATCCCGAATAATTAGCTCCTGATTGGTCAGCCAATAGGGATCACCGGCCAATGGCTATCGTCGTAACAACCTCCCTGGGTTGCATCTGATTGGTTTAGATAATTAGCCAATTAGTCGCAGTCATCTGGGTGGGCTAACAAGAAGCAGGGCCTGTGGTTGGTTGGTCAATGATTTATTACCTTGTGCCATACTTGCACTCGATCCCCGGGTGAAGCAACCCACCCGTTTACCACGCTCAAAATATATTTATATTTTGAAATTGAAATAATTTTTGACAGATCCTCACATCTGCAGAGTGTTTTGTTTTAGTGACAGTTTATAGGTCATCCTTCCGGTCGAGTCTAGATATATTTATACTTAATGACCTCGGTTTACTACACCTGGTTCTTAAAAATGTTGGATATCTAGAATGAACTTATTTTCATAATGGTTTAATAAAACAATTATTATAATGATTTAATTAATTATTATTTAATTAATTTTCATTTAATTAATTTCGCCAGTCAACTTTTTGACACTTAAATGAAAGTGTCATATTTCTCCTTTTACCACAAGAACTCGTTCATCATCATACAATCCTACAAACACCATAATACCACAAATTCACAGTCGAGCTTAAAAACGGGTTAACACCCATGAGATAAAAATTTATTTACAAATAATTGTCTTCTAAAATCTATATAAAAATACAATGAGACGAAAATGTGATGGGAGGGGATGAATACCCAAAACCAAACTAAATTATAACAATATTGAAACAAAATAAACAAATGTTAGTAAGACCCGTCCATCCAAGAAAAAGAGAGTGGCTGCTGTATTCCGTCAAACGGCGAAATCAAGTGGCACACTCGCTAAGGGAAAAGAGTGGGGATAAAATACATAATTGAATGGGAAAACAAATACTGACCCAGACAAGATAAAATGGGACCAAAACAAATTAGGGAGGTTGGGAATCTTGACTGGGTCATAACAAAAGAGAAAGACGGGAACAGGCTAGGAATCCGTTTCTTCACATTAACGAGGTACACAAAAGACAGCTAACTTAACCAGGGAGAGGTTCACATGAAACCGCCCCGTTGTATCATTAGGAACTTAAAAAAAGAAAATCAAGTCTAGCCCCATTCACGCAAACCAGACTTGCTACAGTTACCCAAATTTTGCTGAAATCTGTCGATATCAAGCGCTTTCTATCAGATCTGATCTTCATCTTAATCTGATGCTTAAAGAATCTAATCAGATGCTGATAAGAATAACGCTCATATCGCAAGATTCCCTTCTTTCGCGACGTCCAAATCACCATTCGAGTTACGGCCAGCAACTTGAGAAACACCATCCGTTTCACCCCAGTAACTGGGGGTGACAGTTTATCACACGCGTACGCGAGATCAATGGGCACAAGAAGATCGTGCAAGATACGAGCCGTCAACTCGCCGAAATAGTCAAAAAAAAAAAAAAAAAAAAAAAAGTAAATAAATAAATTAATAAAAAAAGGCATACCCGAGAACAACGGTGGAAAGCGTGCTCAGCAGTTTCTTCTAAACCAAGGTCACACCGATGACAATTGGGCATATCTTCCCCGCCCCATTTGAAGGTCTTGTCCTTGAGTGATAGCAAGTTCCGAATCAATCGCCAGCTAAGAAGGGAAAACACAGGGTTGCTGAGGTAATCCACCGCTGTCGCCTAAGACCAAAACGAGCTGGACTCATCCACCGACAAGCCGACCCAATCACGTAGAGGGTCCTTAGTCGCCACACGCTCCACTAATACACGATACAAGAACCTCCGAGGCCGAGAAAGTTCAGTGGACCAAAGAATAGCCGGTAAGGCATTTTGACACTCAAGCACGTATTTCGATTGAATTCGTGGCCTACGACGGCGCTCAGCCCGCGAAACGGGAGGAGTGATAGTAAGGCAAGGAAAAGCTTCCCTGACACTCCTCTCCAAAACCGAATCTTCTGTCAAGATGCGGCGTAGGAAATCCAACCTCGAGGCGTGTCGGTGGCATTCCCAGCCCTCTTTGAGACGGATGTTTCGCGTAGACTCATTTGTTGATCAAATGCTCGATCGTCTTCATATGTTCATCACAAAGAGGGAGTACCGAAAACCGGTAAAGCCGAGGGAAAAGATGTATGTGACACACACCTCAGCCCTGCCTTTCACGGACCACCGCCGCCGAAGCCAAAACGCGATCGATGCTCAGACTTTTGCCAGTACCTCTGACCAATTTTTCTCCAACTGAAGATCCGGTCCGAACCACACACCAAAAATGTGGACAGGACCGTCAGTTCAACTGAAGGGCCCCGGAAGAGCAACGCCCATATAAGCACCAAACCGCAAGCAGGAAGACTTGTCGCGGTTAATGTTGGCCCCTGCCACCTTCTGTACCACCTCAATGTCGTCTCGGTGCGACACGAAGATGGATATGTCATGGACGTATGCAGAATCCCAGGCTCGAACTCCACCAGGAACTGCACGCCCTGCCCTTAAGCCGGCGAAGGAGGGTCTCCAACACCGAAGCGTAAAGTAAGGGCGATTGCGGGCAACCCTGACGAACCGACCGAGACAGCGCAAAAGCGCCCGACCGCTTTCCGTTCACCTGTACCACAACACTGGGGGAGCGATACAGTAAGCTGATCCAGTTCCAGAAGCCCGCTTTGAATCTAGCGGCCTGTAGGTCAGCTGCCAGATACCGATGATCAAACCTATCAAATACCTCGGACTGATCCAAATTGATCAGCACGGCTTGTTCGTCGTCATCTACACCCTCTACGATCGTGCGGATCAAGTGTAGGTTGCTTTGAATTGTCTGCTCGTCTCTCAACAGAATCTCGGCAACTGTCTGCAAGTGCTCTGTCAGGATCTTGACCAAAATCTTTAACTCTTATGTTGAGCCTATCATCATCTAAACCTCCCAACACCTTTGACCTTTTTCAACAGCGTGATCACACCCCTGAAAATCCGGTCGGGTATGGAACCAGTTGTTGTAGACCACCGTCAAAATCGGTACAAAATTGTGCGACAGTCTCAAGTACAATTCATGGGGTAGACCAAGTCCCGGAGACTTGGCCATACCAACCCTCTTCAATTTAAAAAAAGAAAAAAATTAAAAATTAAAAAATAAAAATATAATATATATTGTCGAGTATCATTGACAAAAGCACTGTTGAGTGTTTGTAATTTGAGATTCTAATTTGGATTTAAGTATTGCCAAAAGATATGAGAAGTGAGGAAACGAAGGACATTTAATGCCGATTGTGTCATGAATGGAAATTAACAATGATTGTCATCTACGCACCAAACTTTTAATGTAGACATAATTTAATGTAACACCTCTTCTACACTAACAGTTTCTTTTCTCTCACTTGCTGCCTTCCGTTTACTCGCTTTTCTGATAGCTACAATCTCCATAATTTTAAATGAAATGTCAATTGTAATTTTCTGTTTCCTTGATTCCCATTCATCTTTTATTCGAAGAATGCTGGGGTTTCTCTCTCTCTCTCTCTCATTGTATTCCTCTGTGCACTAGTATCACTTCCATTTTGTTTGAGGTAAAATAATAATAATAATAGTAAAAAAGAACAAAATTTTTGTCAGTCAAATTTGATAAAGAAACGGTTATTTTCAATTGTTTTATCCGGTTCCATATTTGGAAAAATTATAAACAAGTTATTAGCTTGGCGGACGGTGTGACCTCGGGTTAGATTAGAAGAAACAGGTTCGCACGCCTTGTACCATTATCCCCGGGGATCGCCCCCTTTTCGGGACTATGTCGGCGTGTTGACGGCTCTTAGCGCTCCCGAAAAGCTCATGCCCATTGATCGTGCGATACGGTATATGAAAATGTGTCACCCCCGTACTCTGGGGTGTAATAAATGGTGTTTCTGACGTTGCTTGCCACGGCCCGAATGGTGATTTGGACGACGCGAATGGAGGAAGTCTTGCAAGTTCAGCACCTTTCTCAACATGAAGATTAGAACTGATAGAAAACGATTGGTTTTGACAGACAACAAAAATTGGGCATTTGCGTAAATTTGCGAGTTTTATTTGGGAGAAGAATATGATTTTAGAATAGGGATCGCAGACAAATGGAAATAGACAGGTGGCTTTCAGAGACAGGAGAAACATCAACTGTTCATATTTTCTGATTTTTGGAACTAAAATGAGATTTTTTTTAGAAAAGTGATCGTTGATAAATGAAGGTTGCAGGACATAAACAAGAGTAACATCAAATGATGAAGTATGATTTAAGATAAAGGATCATTAAAATGGAGGTTGGAGTTATTTCCCTTGGAAGACTTTATATCTTCTCATTCTTTTTTCTCTCTCTCAGATGCTAAGAAAAAAAAATAGAAAGAGACAAAGAGAGAGAGAGAGAGAGAGAGAGAGACGGGAGGAGTGAGAGAAAGTGTTAAAAACAGAACGATACTGACATGGTCTTCAATTTAAACCAGGTTTACTGATTTTTATAAACTATTGTCATCAATTCTAGAACTTTTCCCCTAAATTTAAAGATAGAATGAAATATCGAATTGTTGATGGAAACTTCTTTCAAAAGTTTCGATGACCACAACCATGAAAAACCTACTTGGAATTTCCATCTGAAATTTTGGCCACAAAATACAATCATCCCAAACTTTCCTTTGCTTTTTGTCTCCAATTTCTTATCAATATCGGAGGTAAATACATTAAAAAAAAAAAAAAAATTAGATAATTGACAAACATCACAAAAAGAATTAAAAAAGTCAAATAAAACCAACTTTATTTGCACATCTTGTGCCAACCATTGAAGGTTGGAGTAAAAAGATGTCAGAAAAGCTTTTCTTCGAAATTCTTAGCCCCTGAAGAAGGACGCAGAGTCCAATGGCTGAAATGTCGTACAAATGACAACAAAATGCCTCATCTCAGAAATGTAGACATGATTTTGTCTTCGTTCATATTACGAAACATAACTTTTTTTTTTCAATATTTATACCTCAACTCTTATTTTGTGATAATAAAAAGGTTTTTAAAATTTCAGAATTAAAAAATGAAACAACACAAACATTAAATTAATTTGCAAAATTAAAATTAAATTTCAATATTTAAAATTCTTTTCTCTTAACAAATTTTGAAAATGTTGATTAAATTTTTTTCATCGTTTCGAAAATAAGTAAATAATTTTTGTTGGGAAAGAAACATTTTCTTATTCACTGAATTTTCTGGGAATTTGTACAGAACTTTTTTCGACAAAACGGAACAAATTCCTTCATTGGTAGCAAAATAAAAATGTTGAATTTTATTTGGAGTGAAATTCATAATTTCTTCTTTAATTTCTATTTTTTGAAGAATTTCTCCGTCTTGACTAAAAAGGAAGATTTTCGACATATAATATCTCGTTCCCCACAAATTCCCAGTCGTCGAATCAGCACGAAGGAGGGGGACACCACCACCATCACCCCACCTCCTCCTCCCCGGCCAGTCCCCAAGGTCAATTCTTTTTATTTCGGCTCCGGTTTCTGAAAAACAAACAATTTCTTTAAATTCCCAGTCACAAGTGAAAATTTGTTGTTGAAATTGACATAAAGAAAGAAATTCCTTTTCAGTGTAAATTATTTTTCGTTTTTGTAAAAAAGGGTGGCGCTTTTTTCTCTTCAAAAAGAAAATTCTTCCCCCCTTGCCAGACATGCAAGGATCGCAGACGACGATGAAAATGCCATTGGAAATGCGACAAATGTCCGAGGGACGGAATCTCCATCCTTCGTCCGTCAATTTACATCGGCCAATCAGCTCCCCAGATTCATCGAATTCTTTCACCGAACCATCATTCCAATCGCAGACAAAGACATGATCGTCTTCATCGGTGGGGAGAATCGAGACAATCCACTTCATGTTCGAATCGTGGAGACGGTATTGTTTTTGGAGCTGTAAATCCCCGGATGTCCCGACCCTCGTAAACTCTATTATTTCTTTTCTCAGTGACTCCAAAGATTCGTGACACCATTTTGAAAATGGAAATGTCAGCGTCAATTCCGATGTTTGGTGGAGGGGGGCAAACGATTGTGGGAGCCGCGATCTAAGCTCCGCTCTCACCAACCGTAATCCACAAACGACGTCCCCATCTTCGGCGGCATCCCCCAACAATTGGTCAACATTATGGCGCCAAATCTTAAACCTTTTCAAAAGATCTTCTCCCTCCTTTAGGGTGAGGCGCCATTTTTCTAACGGTCCGGAGATCGCCTCTCTCATAATGTCGAACAGCTCTTTCAAATTCTGACGTGTCTCTTCCGCGAAAGTCTCGAAATCTTCCCACATTTCGGACCATTTTGGGTCACAATCCATTGAAAGTTGGTCAATGGATCGCCTCGTCTGTTCGGTCATTGCAAAGATCTGGATTTCCAACTGACGGAGTTCTTGCTCCAGGGTGGGGCCGACCGTTTTCTCCATCGACGCCTCCTCTCTCACGGACAGCGACCGAGGCGGACACTGGGGGGAAGCGATCACGTGATCCCTGTAACACGTGTCACAGAGGCAAAGGTTGCACCGGTCGCAGAAGGCGTCCTTCCGTTTGCGGTGCAGGCGACACTCGTCTTTCATGAGGACCCCCACGGCCTCAACTCTCGACATGCCCCCAAGGTCCCTGGTTTCATGTGTTGGGTGAAATCTCCTATGGTATTTCTGGCAAGTCTTGCACAAGAGTTTTTCACAATCCGAGCACCAAATCTGGACAGCTGATTCGGTGCCGTCTTCTTCAAAGCACACATCGCATCTCCATTCTTTTAATTCCAGGATTTGGCGTGTCATGGTCTTCACCAAAAATGGTGAAAGTTTCAAAGTGTCACGTGCCCCCACCGGGGTGTGGCATTGGGGACATTTGACGTCGTCCTGTGTTGCTGCTTTGAATTGGACATTGAGGCATGACCGACACAAAGAATGAAGACATGCCAATGTCTTCGAGGAGAAATCCAAATTTTGGTCACAGTTCAAACACAGGAATCTTTATTCATTAAAACTGCACGCCATTTTTAAAATTCTTTGAAGAAATCTGGAAAGAAAAATAAAAAATGTTTCGAAAGAAGGATACAGTGATTATCAAGAAAGAAAGGGAGGGAGAAAGAAAGAGTAAAAGAAACAGAAAGAAAGGAGGAAAGGATTTCCAATTTGACGACTTCACAATCACTTTTAACTTTGTCCTTTTATCCATTACAATAATTATTTTTTTCTATTTCTTCAGATGATTTTTTTTACAGCTTAGTATGGCACAAGGTGAACAAAATCAACAAAGATCGCCCTATATATATATATATATATATATATATATATATATATATATATATATATATATATTTTTTTTTTTTCCTTTTCTTATTTATTTGATTTTATTCTATCTTTTTCCTTTTCTTTTTCTTTATTTTATTTTATTTTATTATTTATTTTTTAATTTCTTTGCAATCTATTTAAAAAGGAAAAGTAGACTAATTTTTCTCCAGTTTCTGAAAGGTTTTTTCTGTTGCTGAGATGATGTGTCGTCCCCCGTGGGGATCTTCATATCGAAATGGCCAGTCAACATCCTTGAATTAATCCTTTTTTAATATATATATATATATATATATAATCTTTCCAGTTTTTATTGTCCTTGTGCCATACTCTATATTACCTGTTTATCAAATAAATGAATATATCGGCTGTTATTAGCTTATGAAACTTTTTTTCATTAAAAATTTAGTGCTAGGGATTTAGACAGACAGAAAGATAAATTAATAGATCCACAGAGCCTGATATAAATTGTTATTTTGGATTTCTTGAACGAAAGTTTTTTTGTTTTTTTTTCATTCCTGAAGAAGATTGAAGGGAGATTATTTTTTTTCTTTTAAATAGACAGAACAATAAATTGATTGACAAACCGCTAAAGACAGACAATTAATTCTTAAATATTTTTGACAGTGATGGATTGAGAGATAAATAAAAACTCTAAGGCAATGATATAAATTGTTTTACTTTTACAAAAAATATTTCATTAATGCAGAAAAAGTTGTCTGAAAAAATTTTCTTTGAAATAAGCGGATCTTTATTTTTCTTGACCTTGTGCTATACTATATATTAGCAAATGTTAAATAATTAATTATGGCGGCCGGTTATCGTCTCCTTATTAGACAGACAGATAAAAAAATTGCAAGAGAAAGCGGTTTTTTTTTTCTTTTAATAGACAGACCAGCTGATAGACTGATATTATAAATTGTTTTATTTTGACATTTTTTTTTTTTAGATAAAAAGATTTTTATGAATGAAGAAAACTATGAAAGAGAAATATAGGGATTTTTTTTTTTTCATGTTTTGTGCGTGGTGGTCCAGTGGATATCGGCTTGGAACGTGAAATCGGAGTGCCGAGTTCGAATTCCAGTTGAATTCACTGCATTCACTTACGCGCAAATACCGTCTCTTCCTTCCAGTTATGGGTTAAATAACAGGACAGATTGGGTTCTATAGCCTTGGCAGGCAACCAGTCTACCACAGAAAGCAATGACAACCTACGGCGGGATAATCTTCCGTCCAGTCAGTCCTGTCTCTTTCGAGACATGATCGCCCAAGCGTGTTTCACGTATGGCACTTAACTAACTGACTGACTGACTGACATAGACAGAAAAACCGATAAAATATTTTATTTTCACAAAAAGAACTCCGATTATAAAAAAGAGGGAAATGAGTATTTCTTTTAAATAAATGGAAAGACCGACCGAGTTTTCCGAATAATTACAAATTGTGTCCAAGCGAAATAAAGACGACGAAAGAGAAGCAAACAATTTCGGCAAATAAGTAAAAAAAAAAAAAAAAAAAAAAACTGACCCAAACTTCTAGAAGTTTCTTTGGAGAGTCAAAAAAATGCAGTTTTAATTAAAGAGATAACCCCTAAATTCTGATTTTGAATCCTTCCCTGATTTTCCAACGAAAAAAGTAGAAAATGAAGAAGACAGACAAAAACATCGGGCCGGTTCCTTTTTTTCTTTCAAAGAAATAAAAAATGTCGCTTTATCTTTGCTTTGCTTTAAAAAATGTTGGGAAGTTTTGTTATGTCTAAGGAAACATTTAAAATTAGAGAGAGAGAGAGAGAGAGTAAAAATGTGGGGGAAGTTAATTACTTAAATATTTACGAATAGAAACATACACACTCAAACATACACAGAAACACACACACACATATATATATCCCCATACATACACACACGCACTAACAAATATAATGATCAATAAATTTACAACTATTAAACATACATACACGCACTCATATATATACATATGTGAAATACATGTGTTTATACACGCTCACACACATAGATACAGACACACACAAATGAAACATTTTATGTAAATAAAATGAAAATGTCGAAAAACTTTTTTTTAATATAAAAAAAACTATTAAAATAAAGAGAAATTATTAGTAATATAAATAGTATCTGAGTGAATAGATAAAATTTTATCTTTGAAATAGACGAATCTTTATTTTTATTGTCCTTGTGCCATACCATATATTATCAGACGAATTTTTATTGATCTTGTGTAGGTACCTACATTTTTTGATACCTAAATTTAAATTTTAAAAATAAATAATCTTCAAGCCTTAAAATTAGCTTTAATTGAAAGCCAAGAGATTACATTTTAATTCCTGGAAGAAAAATACACTGGTGTTTTTTAAACCGAAATTATATTGATTTTAATCTAATTTTTTTTTTAAATCGGAAAAATTAAATTTAAATTTCCCACCGTTTTTGATTGATCGACACATTCGGTCAACAGTATGTAAACAGTAGCCAAATTTCTGTTTTAAAAATCTTGCAAAAATAAAATATACCTCGCTGACACGTCATTTAAGTCAATTTTAAAAATTGAAACTTACCTTTATCTGATTTCAATCAAGTAATCATTCCTTACTGTCAGAAATTTACAATAAAAACAACTTTTTAACTACTGTAGCCCCACCTGTCATCACAAGGATTACGTAATGGGGGGGGGGGGGGGGTTAAAAGATTTACGAGATCCGGAAGTTGTCAGACGGAAAGTATTGTGACCATACGGGACAAAAAAAAAAAAAAAAAAATCATTTCTTTTTTTTTGTTTTTAATTAAATAGTAAAATTAAAAATTTAAGTTAATAATTTCAGCAATTTTATAATATTTAATAGAATTTTAGTTTACATTTATAGCCAGACATTTGAATATGCTTTCTGAATAAATAAAAATTTAAATTTCTTTTTAAAATAATTTTAATTTAATAAGAAAGAATGAAATTAAAATAACCAAACTAAGTTATTTTATGTTATTTATTAATGTTTTTATTATGTATTTTTAAGTTATCACTAAGTTTAATGAGTCCTGCGTTGAACTAATAAAACAAAAGTTAGCAACTAATTAAAATTTTTTAACATTTCATGGATTTACATGAAGGCGCGTGGGTGGTGGTGACAGAAGTAAAAAAAAATATATTTTTTTATTAAGATTTAAAAAAAAAATAATTTCAAAAGTAATTTCATTCATTTGTGAATGAATACTGAAAGTTATATTAAAATCCGATAATTACTTGATTTTTGCGAGAATTTCCAAATTAATGTGTGTTTTTTTTAAACTAAAAAAAAAAATGGTAAATGCAATCATTTGGTATCCATTGTAAAACAGTAGTAAAACGTTTCTTAGCCGATAACTCAATCAAAACTTTTCAAAACCAAAATATTCTGACGAAATTTCGAAAATGTTAGAATTATTAAAAAATTTTGTAAAATAATTAAAAACTACTTTGATCTTCCCTCTTAAAAATAATATAAACATTTTGAGGGAAAAGCTTCTTTTATTAAGTTTGGGACCATTTTTTTCATTGACGTATATTAAGTAATGGAGGTACCTCAAGGAAAGAAGCTAAGTAGACAGTAAGTCAAAAATATACTTAAGAGAGCAAAGAAATGAAGTCAAAAAATGTCACATTATAAGGTAAAAAATAATGTAAACTGTAAATAAAATGTCTTCTTTTTTTTTTATAAAAATAGTGCAGAGAATAAATGTCCTTAATCGGAATGTTAAACAAAAACCTACCGTTGATGGCACCTAAATGGCGAGATGCGGGAATAAAAAAATCAATGATACACGTGGCAACAGAACAGAAGTTAAACCCACCGGAAAACGGTGTTTATCTAAACAAGTCTCTCCTGAACTAGAGGTCATCAAAGGGAGGCAAAAAAAGGCCAAGTAGGGCAGAACATATTTAGACTAGTGATTCTCAAACATTTTTCTTCTCTTATTGCCCCAACACAGAATTTAATCACCCAGATTTCCCCCTTCATAAAAAGAGTAGTCAAAACGCACTGTTAAATTTCACTAATTTAAACTAATAAACTCATAACTAAAATTATATTTGTCACATATATTGTACTTCTAAGAAACCAATCTTGAGGTAGTGAATTTCACATTTTCCACCCTGTTTAGTCTTTCTTTACTTTCATTTATCCACATTGTTTTCGTCTAACAAGACCAAAATTTCACTGTCTAGACAAATAATAAAAATCATCAAGCAAACGCCATAGTTTGATCCACCAATCTGAAAACTTTTACAGCTAATTTCATCATTGCTTGTGCGTATTTGGGATTTTATTGTCTAAGAGATCGATAGACAGCCTGATATAAATTGTTATTTAGGATTTAAAAATAATTTTTTTTTATTCATAAAGAAAAAAGTTTCTTAAAAAAAAAACACTTTTAGAAATTTAATTTGTTTGTGAAGTCAAAAATAATGTAGTTTTAATTAAAGAAATGACCCCTAAATTGTGATTTTGAATCCTTCCCTGATTTTCCAACGAAAAAAGTAGAAAATGAAGACATACAAAACAAAAAGGGCGGGGTTAATTTTTTTTTCTTTCACAAAAATAACAAAATGTCGCTTTATCTTTGCTTTTCTTGGGGGTGAAATGATGAAAAAAAATCTTGGTGAGTCTTGTTATGTCCAAGGAAACATTTAAGAAGATTGGATGATTTGGAAATGGAGAAAATTCTTACTTACGCTTGATTTCGATTTCACTTTGGGTGAAAATTGGTTTTCGTCAAAAAAAAAAAACGGGAGACAAAAACAAAACAAGTTTTTCCGTCAAATTTTCTGGAACGAATGTTAAAGCGCAAATGACGTACGGATGACGTCACTGGAATATAAGGCATTTGATTGGACGAAACATAACACGCCACTGGAGTTTTGGTTTACGTGTTATAAGCGGGAGGAAGAGTGGGGAAATAATGAAGCAAGAGAGAGGAGAATTCACTTACTTTTTCTAAACTAAAATTGAGGAGAAAAAGTGTGTGTTTGTATATATATACACAGACACACAAATTTAATGAAACAATAAGTTTACAACTATTATTTACATACATATCCACAATCACACACATGTGGGTATATATTATATTCCAATACATACGCATGTGTATACATGCTCACACACATGTATAGATACATCCACACATAAATGAAACAATAAATTTACATCTATAGATTCTATACACACATACATACGGGGGGGGAAAGAGAGAAACGAGGGAGAAAGAACATCTTTCAATGAGAGAAGGGCAAATTCTTTTCCGTAAACTTTTTACTTTGAAAATTCACAAAATTTAATCATTTCAAAAAGAATTTTTACAATAAATAGACTTTAAATTTTAGATAAATCAGAATTAAATTAAATTTTATTCCATCAAGTATTATTTTTGGTAAATTTTTGTTTTGTTCCCCTAAGGCCTTTACGCTTTACCATTTCAAATCTAAAGGTTTTTCATTTTATCGAGAAGAACAATATGGAACTTCTTGTCGATGTTTATCTCACCCCTTAACCACGGTTAGAAAATGTTCTTCACTGCAGACTGACTTAGTTATATGTACAGAAAACGAAAATATCAAATAAAACATCGGGAATTATATCAATGCGAGTTTTAGTTTTACAATCGAATTTATAAAAACTCATTTTATTTCTTGTCAAATGTAAATTGAAAGAAAAAAAATCAATAAAATATTTCAAATATTCTAAGGTAAATTTGTAAAGATTTGTTTAATGTAAGAAGATTTACAATCACTTGAAATTGACGAGAAACTGGAATAAAATCAACCCAACTGGATATGAGATTTAAAAAATACGAGATGAAAAAAAACTTTTTTTAGTTATTAAATAAATATGAAACAATATTTATTAAAATAAAGAAAAATTATCAATGAGATAAAGAGTTCAAGAGAGCAAAGAATTTAAAAACAAGAAATGTCGCATTATAAAGCAAACAATAATGTAAAAATGTAAATAAAATGTCTTTTATCAAAAATAGTGCAAATGAATAAATGTCCTTAATCGGAATGTTAAACAAAAACCTACCGTTGATGGCACCTAAATGGCGAGATGCGGGAATAAAAAATCAATGATACACGTGGCAACAGAACAGAAGTTAAACCCACCGGAAAACGGTGTTTATCTAAACAAGTCTCTCCCGAACTAGAGGTCATCAAAGGGAGGCAAAAAATGTCCAAGTAGGGCAGAACAGACTAGATATTCCCAAACATTTTTCTTCTCTTATTGCTCCCAACACAGAATTCAATCACCAGATTTCCCCCTTCACGTGTACAATAAAAAGAATAGTAAACTCATTACTAAAATTATAATATAAAATACATACTTACACTAGTGGTTCTCAAACTTTTTTCTTCCCTAATTGCCCCCAACACAGAATTTAATCACCCAGATTTCCCCCTTCATGTAAAAAGAGTAGTCAAAACACACTGTTAAGTTTCACTAATTTAAACTAATAAACTCATTACTAAAATTATAATATTAGTCACATACATTGTACTTCTAAGAAAGCAATCTTGAGGTAGTGAATCAATATAGGCCAAATATGTACATGTTGATGCTCTCGGCTAAATGTCTACTCATAACGCTGTGAGCCCGTGAGAGCAGTCCTCTACTACTTCCTCACCCAATCCGCAGCACTCATGTTTGAATGTTTGAAAACTGATAGTATTCTAATTTTTTTTACACCCCAGCACTTGCACAAGGTGGTCAGTTTGAAATTTGCAAGGTAATATGTATAGCTTTTTCAGTTCTTCTTTCTAATACTTAGTCAATTCTAGAAATGCATAGGTTGTATGATGCAAAGCAGTGAAACTTTCTTTTGTTAATTTGCCATTTCTTCCAGAGATGCTATTCCAAGATTCTAACCGGTCACAGAATACAGAAAGAAATTTAAAATTTTCTTAATTTACTCTAACTGGATTAAGGTATTTATTTCTAAGCCGACAATCTTTATATGGTCTTTTTACATTCATTATTGTCCACCAAATATAAAATATGTTTATATATTCTGCAACTTCTGCAAAATTAGGCAAACATCTGTTTTCCTAAGGTCAATAATCCTTGAATAGTGTACTCATTAAAAATTTGCAGAATTAAATTAACATTTTACCTTTCAAGATGAACAGGGTAAATTTTCGTTTTAAGACCCTTCGCTTTTCCCCTTCAAATTTATCCAAAATGGCATTATCTCTGTGCAAATGTATATGCTGAAATCAAATCAAGTGTTAGTTATTGAAGAAAGTTACCTTTTTTATCTAAATGTCCATAAAATTTAAAAAAACGAATTATATCTTGCACTTTTTCTCTCCCGGAACTCTCACGAATCATGTAATTTACTGCAGAATGACGGACTACGTAATGCAACGAATGTTGGCAGATTTTTTTACTGATACTTCCGGCGATGTACTTCCGGAAATTAAAGTAATACGCTATTGTATTTCTACACTTGTTACTCTCATCACAGGAAGTACATCGCCGGAAGTTTCAGTAAATGAAGAAAATCGACCAAAATTCAAAACAATATTTCTGCCTACGTAGAACGTCATTCTGCAGTTAATTACATGATTCGTGATTTTTACGGGAGAGAAAAAGTGCGAGATATAGTTCGTTTTTTTATGGACTTTCAAAGCAAAAAAGGTAATTTTCTTCAATAACTAATTGTTGATTTGAGTTCAGCATATACATTTGCACAGAAATAATGCTATTTTGGATAAATTTGAAAGGGGAAAAGCCGCTGGTACCTAAACACCAAAGAGGAACGTCAACTGGATGATAGACAAACTTATCTACTTTTATTGAGAGAAAAATAAATAAAAATAACTAGCGATTAAAATTTTGGAGTTCCGGTGGAGACGTTGAGAGTATAGTGCTGAAGTAAATTTAGTAGGAGAAAGAACCTTTGAGGTCAATTTGTAACAATATTTAAAAATTAATTGAGATTAAAGGGCATGAAGCTTCTGTAAGGTATAAAATTTAGCACTTTGGATCTGATTCATGATTTCCATTGTGACAAAATTTTTGGAACAGCATGCATTTAGTTGCATCTTTTTGACCAAGCCAATTTTTCAAATGCATTTATATATATGAACTGAGTCGAATAGGAAAAAAGAGGTTTAGACTTCATAACCGGCTGTGGATATACAATGGAAATCTTTGGGGGACTGCAAAAGAAAGATATAGATTTTTATTTGTCGCATTATTGTCCGTTATAATTGATAATACCTGAAAGCCTATCTCCTCTAAACCAATTATTATACGTTTAAATAAATTATCAAGTTGAAGTTATTTAGTTGGCATAACATGCACAACATCCTTATATTGTGGGAATACACTGCTAACCATAAAGGCTAAATCACTTGTTGCAGCTTCATTGCTGTTGGCAGATAAGCCAACAATATCACCAACCTTATAATCAAAATAAGATTTTAGATGAATTTCATCAACAAGTAAAGATACTATGGTGTCCTTCTGCACTAGTAACTTAAATTTATTTTTAATATAAACAAGAAAACAGTTTTCATGTTGCTCAATCAAAGGATTCATATATGTCGATAAGGTTCGTCTTTTAATGGTTGAATAGCTTGGTAAAATTATATTTTTGCTGTATCTTTATAATCTGCACCATTTCGGGGAGCAATTATATAACAATGAAGAAAATATCATTATTTCTGTTGAATAATCAAGCTTATTCAGTGTCGTTAAA
Source organism: Ascarosepion bandense (assembly GCA_037127315.1). NCBI lineage: Eukaryota > Metazoa > Mollusca > Cephalopoda > Sepiida > Sepiidae > Ascarosepion > Ascarosepion bandense. Next base: position 441,501 of record JBBBDQ010001597.1, read on the forward strand.
TTTAGCTGCTCATAAATTTGATTGTACTAAAATATTTGTTTGATTCTTCATGCACCACTAGTAGCAATGACATTACCAATTTTAATATTTGGAGGTTTGGTTTGCTGCTGTTCTGCATCAATTTTCTTCATGTTTTCTATCTGAATTTCAAGAATATTTTGATCAGTTACATTTTTAGGAAGTTTATAGTTCACTATTGTATTAATTTCCACATCTCTACAAAACACATGTAAAGTAAAATCAGATTCAATTACCAAAGACAGATTAATTATTGGATATGGGGATTTGATGATGCTGCATATAAGTGTTTCTTGCTTCCTAACAATACTCCAGTAATTTCTATCAAGAAAATTCAATTTGCCTTCTACATCATCAATATTATGGAATTTCATCTGTTTTTTATATGCTAAGTCATCAAAAATACTTAATATTTAAAGCATTTGAAGGGCAGAATTCTCCAGTTGAATTCTCCTTGAATCTGGCAACTCTCTAGAGGTAATCAATGAAGATGCGGGACAGTTTGGGAGAATTCTAGTAATAGCATCACCCTGCAGATATGTTTTTGAAGTCTAACTGCAATTTTGACACCTGTTTTTTTTTTTTGTCAAACGCTGATGATTTTCTATATCCTCCAGTCAAAAATGTAGTTCGCATACCTAAAAAACAAAAATTAAAAACCAAACCTATTTTAAATTCTTGTGAAAATCTAAAAAAATCAGTCAGCAAAAATTTAATATATGAATAATTTTTCTTACAACTCTAAGAAAAGTGAATTCTTCTGATATTTTTAAGAAATATGATTTAATTTATAATTCAGCAAAATGATTGAGTGATGAAGCAAAGTAAAAAGAAAGAATTTTTATACATTTTTAAACCAAAATAATAAATAAAAAATATTTTTTATGAATAATAAAACAATTCTAACAAATTGTTAGACATTTTAATTATGCCTTTAAAAATATTCCTATCGAAACGGTAGTAGCTATGTCGGCACTTTCGGGCCGCTGGTCGTGATGATCACGTCACAGAAGCTGGTTCTCAAGACGTCTATTACAACAACGGACCTACTGCCCACGTTGTGATTTGATCTCAGAAAGTCTCGATGTGCAAATCCGGTAGCCATATTTCTACCAGATCCATACCGGACACTTGTGATTAAAACAACATAAACACGGCAACAAAAATAAAAATAAAAAAAATTAAATAAATGAATAAGTTTGAAGACACCTGGAGAGTTACGAAGAACGACACGAATATCTACCATTAAGAAATCTTTTAACCTTATTTGTATCCGATGTCTCCGTGCTGATCAGCTTGGCCGAGAGGACTTGGCGACAGTCATTTGATTGCAAATATAGCACATATGGTTTCGAGCTCCATTAACGATAAACATGTATCTCGCTCATGTTTCTACTAGAATATTTGTGCAATCTTAAGGTCTCAAAATTTCGGGCACTTCAATGAGATCTCAGCAAATTAGAAAAGTTGTATGTTTTTTATTTCATTTTTACTCTATCTAAAATTGTAGAACGACATCCGAAATTAATAAATATATTAAGATACGGACGGTTAATGAAAGTTTTAAAAATAATTTCGAGGGCCGATTTAAGAATCGAAAATCACGTTTCCAGTCAGTTCAAAGTCAACAAATATTCGATGAAGACATTTTTTAAACAAAAAATGTAAGAAAAAGTCTTTACAGTGTGCTGGATGGAGTTCGAAATCACTTGCGCTATATTTACAACCTACTGGCTGCGGCTTTGTCCTCTCGGCCAAACGCTTAGCACGCGGCCGTCTTTACCAAATAACGTTAAATGATTTATTAATGGGAGATAATTGTGTCTTTCCACTAACGATAAACATGTATCTTACACATGTTTCTATTAGAACATTTGTGTAAGGTTTCAAAATTTCGGGCTTTTCAATGAGAGCTCAGCTAATTAGAAAAGATTTTTTTTTATATATCACTCACGCTATATAAAATTTGCAGAACAACAGCGGAAATTAACAAAAATATTAAAATGCTGACGGTTGATGAACAGTTTAAAAATAATCTCACAGGCCGTAAAATATGTACAGTATACTTGATGGCGTTCGAAACCGCATGCGCTATGTTTACAGGTTAATGGCTGCGGCTTAGTCCTCTCGGCCAAACGCTCAGCACGCGGGCACTGCAGCCAAATAACGTTAAATAATTTATTAATGGTAGATAGTCTTTAACCGTCTGTTCAATGTCAACAGAAATTCGAGGAAGAAATTTTGTATAGAAAAAAAAGAAAAAGTATTTACAGTATGTTCGATTCTTAAATCGCCCTGTGAAATTATTTTTAAAATGTTCATTAAGCGTTAGTATTTTAATTTTTTTCTTAATTTCGGCTGTCGTTCTACAAATTTTAGATAGTTAACAAATAGCTGTTTCAGAAAAACAGCTGATGCTGTGATATCAGGAACATACCTAGGTCATGGAAGTGGAACAATCTTCCCCGATTAACGAAATATTGGGTTCAGTTCAAAGTTCAAATACAAATAAGTGAATAAAGTGGTCCTACAGGCAGATAACTGACCCTGTGATATCAGGAACCTGCGTGGCTCGTGGAACTAGAACAATCTACCACGATTAACGAACTAAAGTGTTCAGTTGAAAATTCAAACAGAAATAAGTGAATAAAGCGGTGTTATTGAGTGATAGCAGATGCTGAGATATCAGGAACAAGCCTGTCTGGAAGAACGGGAACTATGTACCCTGATTAACAAAATAATGGTTTCAGTTCAAAATTCAAACAGAAATAAGTGAATAAAGCGGTGTTATTGAGTGATAGCAGATGCTGAGATATCAGGAACAAGCCTGTCTGGAAGAACGGGAACTATGTACCCTGATTAACAAAATAATGGTTTCAGTTCAAAATTCAAACAGAAATAAGTGAATAAAGCGGTGTTATTGAGTGATAGCAGATGCTGAGATATCAGGAACAAGCCTGTCTGGAAGAACGGGAACTATGTACCCTGATTAACGAAATAATGGTTTCAGTTCAAAATTCAAATACAAATAAGTGAACAAAGCGGTTTTACTTACAGATAACTGACGCTGTGGTATCAGGAACATACGTGGCTCGTGGAAATAGAACAATCTAACCCAATTAACGAAATAATGTGCTCAATTCAAAATTCAAATACAAATAAGTAAATAAATCGGTACTACTCACAAATAACTGGCGCTGTGATATTAGGAACATGCGTGGCTCGTGGAAGCAGAACAATCTACACCGACCTTCTTATAACCGAGGTGAAGAGGCAGAAGTTCGTCGGGATCAATAGGGAGATGATGGAGGAAACTCTGAAGAGCCTGAAAATCATACCGCAAATATTGGCGACACGATCGAATGTCCTGTGGAACGGGCTGTTGGCATCGGAGGAGGAGGCTAAGGCCCTGGCAGCCAGTGTTCTAACAACAAAAAATGTTAGGCTGCAGACCGAGGACATGGGCACTCGACGTATTAGCCCTGCCGAAGAAGAAAAAAATTTATGAACAGTACTTTAATAGTAAAAGACTGAAGTCAACAGGCAGGCTCTAGAGAAAGACCTTTCCTCACAGAGAAGGGCCCTCTTTTTAAACTGTCCTCTCTGGACGGGAAATGTATTGAAGCGCTTCAGAACATTCCAAATGCCCCTGGGGTGATCACACTGATTAGTAAAACATGAGAAAATCTGAAACTGTGGGATAATCTGGCGAGGGCCACAGTTGCATAACCAAAGTTGAGAACGGCCGAAATTGAGTTCAGAGAATTGAAGAAAATGTCACATCTTTGTTTAGGGAGGGTCCCAATAATTTACCACCCATCCTTTTTTAGAGCTTTAAAACTTACCTAGCCGACAGACGTTGGTGACATTTTCCCGGACGGACGAATTACATTAGAGATTGGCACAGGCAGTCTGAGTAAGGCTGCTCACGTGCTTCGTGATCACTTGTTGTTCGGGGTAGATGTTGCTGCAATCCAGGAGACACGTTTTGCGAAGTTGATGCTCGTGTGCTGTCTAGCGACTTTGTTGTCTATTCAGGTGTTTTCTTCTTGGTTAAATGTACCCTGGGTGCGAGGGTAGACTTGTTCATGTCGACACGGGTGGTGGGTGATTGATCGTGGCAGATATGGCCGTGAACATTAGTTCTTTTCGGATCATTGCAGTTTATGCGCCCAACAACGCGATGAGCCTGTTTACATTGAAGTGTAGGTGAGCTGCTTAATGTTTCTTGTATTCGGCCTTGTGTCAGACTTAACCGAACTCCCTACAGCTTAGAGGATTTATGCAGAATTATTATCAGACGGTTTTCATTGGAATAATAAAATATATATTTTGCATTTTAAAATAGAAATTTATTAGAAGGAGGAATAACATAAATTGTAGGTGTTAATGTACAATAAGAAACATAAGAGAAGTTAAGAGTAGAGTTCGTGTTCAATGATAAAATTGAGGTATTAAGAGTTCATACATAATGTTTGTAGCAGTAATTGCCGAGAGAGATAGGGAGAAAAAGAACAAAGTGCGACCTGATCTTATCTCCGGGTTGATTTGAAGTTGGTTACATCTTAGATGTTTGTCAGCAAACTGCCTTCCCTGACTGACCGCCGCATCCGGTTAGAGACCATCCTTAAATATTCAATCGAGTCACGTGGGGTGGCTCCAGAATGATTTTTTCTTTAGCTGTAGAAAAACCGTTTTTCTGACGTATTTTGAAATTTGCGATTTGATGACCAATCAGGATCCAGAATTCCGCTAAAGCTTTTGTGTCAGTTGGGATCGTTCCTGGTGGACCTTTTGCGCCTAGTCTTAGTGGATGACTGAAATGCCGTCTTGGAAAAAAGCTAGAAAGCTAAGAGCCATACAACATATATGTAAATTTATCCTGGCCATAAAGTTGGGGATCGGTTTACATTAATAAAATATTAGAAAAAATGGCTATAAATTTGTATATTACTTGGAAATTAAGAGCCATTCGACATACAAATAATTTGAAAATTAAACTTTTCTACAAAAATAAACAAAGATATTAACCATTTTGTTTTATTTTCTGTTCTAATTCTGCCCAAATGAAAACGCTAATCGCAAAAGTCAGTGAGTAATTGTTTTAATATTTTATGATTTAGTCTCATCTTGCTAACATTAATGGGTTTCAAATGCCGGCATTAATTCTTTCCTCCTATCTGTGAAGAGCTCATGAGAAAGGAGTCCTTTTGAATTCCGCACTCACTCGACGCCATTCTTTTCTCATTTCTCCAATTATAACTTTAAATACAATCCAACAATTTTTCAACTTAATTTTCAACTAAGCTTATTTGCTCATCTAAAATCATTTGTTTACATAAATTAGTTTGCATAATTACATCAACTTACTAATAACAATATTTCCTAAAAGACTTTCCTTAAATTAGAAATATATAGCAAGTGGAATATTACAGTGTACAAAGTTTTGGTTGACAGAAAACGAAAACACAAAACACTTGAATTATAAAGATATGGGAAGAAAATTCCTTTGCAGGCAAAGTAGGCAGAATTAAATTTCAAATAAGATTCAGTAATAACTGAACAAATGTTTCAGCAAATATTTTGAAAGAAAAGAAAATGGAATCAAACTGAGGGATTTTTAATCATTCTTCTATGCATATACTCACCCCTAGCACAGATTCTCGAGGTAGGGGACACAATTTTCGTAACAAAAATTTATCGTAAATAATTAGGCCGGTAAAAATAAATATATAATACTGTTTGATTATAAACAAAATATCTATTTAAATACGAGTATCGATCAAAAATAATGTTCAAACAAATAATTTCAAATTGTCAGTTGTTTATAACGAGTTTCGTTAATCTTCGTTAATTTCCGTAACATGTTTACATTTGTTGATATTACGATGTATTTCAAAGCAGAGATGGTTATTACGATGATATCGAAAATTGTGTTATAGGCTTAATTTGACTTCGTTTAGACTGATCGTCGTCCGTGTTCGAGAGGTCTAATATGCGCCAGATCACATGGTGGCTTCCCCTATTTGGATAGGAGTCGAAGGTTCGAATCCTGCCGAATGACACATTTTCGTAACAAAAATTTATCATAAATGATCAGGCCGGTAGAAATCAATATATGATACTGTTTGATTAAAAACAGAATATCTTTATTTTTTAATCGTATCACCCCGAGCAAGGCGGTAATGCCACTGATGTGCACTGGACTACATAAGAGTAAAAAGATTAAGTAGAGGAGAGTGAAGAGGAAGACGAACCGGTTAGAAAGGAGCAAGAGAAGGATGGGAATACAGGTGTGATGACAGTTGCAAAGGTGGAGAGAAAGGAAAGGATATACGGGGTGGTGAAAGAACTAGAGTCAAGTGGTTAATAGATGAGTATTGACATTACATTTAAATTCCTGGTGGTTGTAGCCGTCAGGAAAGCAAGAATATGGAAGAGAGTTCCACAGGCAGGAAGTGCGAGAGAAGAAGCTGCAGGAGTAGAATTGTCATCTGCATTTGGTTAATCTAACTGTGAATAGGTGGGACCCAGTTGCCAATCTGGTTGCACGAGTAAATATCTGTTGCAGAGGCACCAGTGACTTAAGATTGTTGGAGCAGAAGCCATGAAAGTATTTATAGAACAGACAAAGGGAGGCCACATCTCGTCGGTGGGGAAGTGGCTGTAGTCGAGCCGCCAAGTCGGTACCTATCACACTACTGATTCTCCTTTGGAGCCTGTCGAGAACACTGAGATGAACAGCAGGGGCGCCTGACCATATATGGCAGCAGTATTCCATGCACGGACGAATGGTTGATTTGTATATATGCAGGATGGATCCAGGCGGGAAAAACATCCTGGCCCGGCACAGTGACCCAACCTTCTTAGCAGTGGATTTAGCTATGGACTCAATGTAGTGGTTCCATATGAGATCAGAAGAGAGGGTAAGGACAGGAGGCGCAGTGTATTGCTCTCTGGGAGACTCGCTTGGTCCATGCTTATGGGAGGCAGGAGAGGTTGCCTGTGATGATTGACAGACAACAGCTTGGTCTTAGTCGCCACTTCTTGCCCCAATTCACCACAGAGTGTAGGTCCCGTTCAAGGTCAGCAGCGAGATTATATTTGTCCGCTACGCCGGTTTTCTTACTGATGCGGGAGTAATCAAAAATAATGTTCAAACAAATCATTTCAAGCATATATATATATATATATGTATCTCTAACAACCTCAATAATATCTACATCGGCCACACCACAAATTCGCTCTCACGGCGTCTGGCGTTGCACTTAAATAAAAATTCAAATATATTCCGTCATTTAGAACAACACGGTTATCAACGCACACTTCTGAGAAAAAAGCTTGTTGATAACACGTACATACTCAAACAAGAAAATAATAAGCAGAAACTAAAAATCCTCGAAGCACTCTACATTAAACAATTTAAACCTGGTTTGAATACAATCAATTTCGATATTTCCAACAACGTACTCAAATGTCTGTAATCAGACCAGGGACCACAACACCACTATATTGTCACTGTCTTCGGCCATCCGCCACGGTAGGGATGGACTTATATTTTCAATTCAATTATCTTTATTGTTAATAGCTTAAATGTTCTGTTTACTGTGTGTTAATATTTACTCTTTGATAATGGCTTATGTGAGACGAAAGCTTAGACCCGATAAAAAATTCAACAAATACTATGATTTTTTGTCTTTCAACGACATCACCATCAAGTATATCAGACGGTATGAACGGATCCTACACAAAAATTAATAGACAAAACTTGTCTATATTATTCAATGAAACCTGCATTAATGAAAAAATGCTGCCAAAATACACACAATATATATATATATATATATATATATATATATATATATATATATATATATAATCCGATAAGCAAATTTCTAAACAAAAATACTCTTGAATTATGTTATAGTTGCACAAATAATCTTGAAAAAATCATTACAAATTATAACAAATCTTAAATCAGCGCCGCGTTAATCAAAGTAACAATAACTATCAAAACAATAAAGATAACAATTATACAAACTTATGTAGATGTCAAAATCCTAATTATTGCCTACTGCAAAATAGGTGTCAAACTAATTTTATGTATCAATTATCAAATGAAAATTCTATTATGTATCAACATCAGATGAAAACCCATCTTTTAAAAAAGTTTACATCGGATCTACAAAGAACATTTTTAAACAACGTTGGTATATGCACTTAACTTCATTTAAAAACATGTATCGAAACCAAATATCCCTTTCTGCGTATTTTTGGAAGTTAAAGGGCACAAATAAAACCCCCAAAGTAAAATGGAAAATTCTGGAAAAAAAAAACAGAATCTGTAAGTCGTTCAACGACATCGGTCCTTTGAGCCTGAGTTAAAAGCTTCAGATTTTAAGATTCCCTAAAAATGCTGAACTATTGAACCGTAGGGATGAACTGTTTTATGTAAACATCAAAAATATTTTTTGTTAAAATTTAATTAATCATAATGTGTCATTTATAACTTGTGCTCTAATATAACTTAAAAATTAAAATCAAATTTACTAAAATAAATGATCCACAAAATACTAGTTGGTTTTCTCAACTACAATGTACCTTGGTATACTACAATTATTCAGTTCAAATTCCAACTCAAAAAATTCCAGCTCCTTAAAAAGAAATCCTTTAAATCTTATTAATTGGAATGTTTCATTGATAACTTATGATTCCAATATAACTTTAAATTGTTTTAACAAAAAATGATCCACACAATATCAAATTAGTTTTTAATGTATAATATACCTTAGTACACTATAATTATTAAAATCCTACTTATAAAAAAAAAACTACCCTGAAGTTCAGCAAGAATTATTTTCGTTTTTTTTAAATTTTTTAATTATATATAAAAATTATATATAAAAAGTTTCAAAATTATTGTTAAATTTCTTCCTCTAATGGGCTGGCTAGGGTATGTAATTAATGCATGAAGACTACAATTACTAATCGAAAATTTAAAGGCTTAATACAAATGATTGACCCCGTCAATTTTTAAAATAATTAAAACATTTTAATTGTGTGCATTTTGATTGCCCGTATCTTTATTTGTAAGGGTGGTCGTACGTAATATTTATCATTAAAAGGTCACGTGATTCAAGGGTTATCTTCCTTTACATAAAAAACTAAATTCGTATATTTTTATCGCCTATGGCCACCCTACTTAGCCTTCCTGACAGCTTCCGGTTGTCATTACAGCTGTCATCGCCTGAGATAAACACTGATAACAACGGCTACCGTAACTGATAAAAACTTTTACCGAAGATATCAGACAGTAAGCAAGTTCAATTGTTTGAAATCAGATAAAGGTAAGTTTTAATTTAAAAAATAACTTCAATAACGTGTCAGCGACGTATATTTTATTTTTGCCAAATTTTTAAAACAAAAATGTGGCTACTGTTTACGTAAATGTGTCGATCAATCAAAAAAATGGCGGTACGTTTTATTTTTTTTTTTAATTTGAAAAATTTTAGATTCCAATCAATATAATTTCGCTTTAAAATACGCCCGTGTATTTTGTTTACTGGAATTACTAAATTTAATCTCTTGACTTTCAATTTGACTAAGACTTGACTAAGCTAATTTGACTTGACTAAGCTAATTTTAAAGCTAAAATATAACTTATTTATTTTTAAAATTTCATTTTTTAAAATCAGGTATTGAAAATTTATACTAAAAAGTGGAGGTACTTACGTTAATATACCATAATTATTTAATCATATTCATAACATAAACGTTTCAGCCCTTTTACTCAAGAAGCATTTAAAAAAATCCAACTTACTGTTAAAAATTATTTACCTATTTAAGTATTATGTGGTCCCACTAGATACCTTACTCAGACAAAATAATTTCTTTAAAATTTAATTAATAACTATGTTTCATTTAACTTATACTCGAACATAAATAAATGAATTATTTTAATAAAATAAAAAAAAAACCCACACAATACTAAATTGGTGTTCCTAATACAATATAACTAAGTATACAACAATTATTTAATCCAAATTCTGACTTATACTCATAGATTGTCGTAAAAATATCTATTGTTCAATAAAAAAAAAACTAAAATCCAACCTCCTGATTAAAATTGCTGTCTACCCTTTAAAAAATCTAAAGTCCCACTATGTATCTTACCCAGACAAAATTTAAAAGTGACATGTCTAGATCTAAGCCATCCTGGCCGCTTCCATAACCCAATTTTTTTAAAATCTCCATGGTTACATAATTCTAAATGCTGATTGAACTCTTCTGACACGCCTAAATGCATTTCCTTTGACTACCACTCCCTAATTTTCTAAATAACCATGAATTCATCTTATATTTTCAAAAACAAATCGTTTTCACCATTTTTACATATCACCTGAAGAGGAACAGTTTTGTTCTGAAACATGAATTTTTTTGTGTAATGATATCGTACTTTTATAAACCATTGTAATAACAAAATTACAATATATATATATATATATATATATATATATATATATATGAAATTATTTGTTTGAACATTATTTTTGATCGATACTCGTATTTATGTAAATATTCAAACAGTATATATATTTATTTCTACCGGCTTGATTATTTACCATAAAATTTTTGTTACGAAAATGGGTATCATTCAGTCGGATTCGCCAGATCAATTAGTGGCTTCCCCTATGTGGATAGGGGTCGCAGGTTCGAATTCTGCCGAATGACATACATTTTCGTAACAAATGTACCGTCAATAATCAGGCCGGTAGAAAAAAATTATCTAATACTGTTTAATTATAAACATAATATTTAATTAAATACGAGTATCGATTAAAAATAATGTTCAAACAAATCATTTCAAATTGTCGGTTGTTTATATTTCGTTAATATTCGTATATATATATATATATATATATATATATATATATATATATATAGCTGTGCGTATGCGGGTTCGATTCCTGTCGGAAGATAAATATTTTCAAAACGATTTTTCAAACTATTAAGGCTAGTGGAAATTATAATGTATTGTTTAAATTGTTTACATATATATATATAATTCTATGACTATAGCACAACGCGAAATTTCATGCCCTAAAACACCAGTCTATCCAGTGATGGATTAATCCCCCTTCGAAATACAGGTTCACAACGGACAGACTTAGAAAGGACCTGATTAAGTTTTTGGAAGGTCATGAACTTATCACTACTACTACTACTACTACTACATATAACTTCTCGCTCCAAATCCTATTGGCAGTTGAAAAATGCAAATAAAATTCCTAAAGTTAACAGCAAAATATTAACAAAAACTGGAACAAGTAAATCGTTTTAGGAAATTTTTTCTTTTGAGTACAAGAAAAAAATCCATATAATTAAATCCCGAGAAACTAATTTATTAAACAAACGTAATGGAATCACTAATTATCGCTACCATAGGTTTAAGCATGCACTTAAATATATCTGAAATTATTTCAATATGTTTACTATTTGCTCTTATTTTTAAAACATATCCCTTAATTATAAACCATAAAACCTAACTTATTTCACTGATATTTTTCTTCACCGTCTGCTTTTCTTTAGTACTTATGTTTCTAAAACTTCTCAACTTTTTTTTTTCATTTATTTGGATTTTTTTTAAAATAAAAACTAAACATTTAAACTATTTTTTTTATTATTTTTTCCAACTCATCCCGTTTTATATATTTTCAGCTACCGTCTTTAACGTTTCTGCTTTTTGACATGTCAACTCTTCTTTGTCGACACCTTGATACATATAGTGTACGAGTCCACACCGAATTCTTTTAAAATACTCCCACCCCATTTTATTCATCTATTTTGATGGCTTTTTTTTATTTTTCCACTAATTTTTTAAAAAATCTCATATATATATAGTCATCTGCAGACAGATCTGTTTCGCTGTATCCCAGCTCATCAGTACGGTTAGACATCCGATTGCTTTTACCCAGGATTGAAATCCGACCGAATTGACGTCAGTCGGTGATTCTACCTTTGAGCTCTGGGCGCTCGGTAGAAGGAAGCAGACTTTTAACGTATGATGTATCATGCGCCAGTAGTTAGAGTGTTCTAATTCATTACTGAATGAGCGATGCGTAGATGCTAGGGTATCTACTGTTTTTTCAAAGACAAATATATATATATAAATAATTTTCGACGAGGCTTTATTCAGCAGGCTCATTGTCCGTTTACTTAGATCTATTTTTAAATCCGTAATGGCAGAAATTAACAGCTACTAGTATATCAAGGACACCATTAATGGATTGCAGGCTGTAGTCATTAAGATGGCTACAAACTAACCCTCCTCTTTCAATCAAAATAAATCACCTTAAATGCTGTGTCTCTTGAAAACAAAGTGACTTCGACCAACAGTGACACCCGCTGTTCATACTGTTGTAGTGTGCAGAACACGTCCGCTGGACATGCTTCTGAGAAATACGTATCTGGACCGAGTCTCCGAATTGAAGTTCCCGGAGTGGGCGGCAATGTTGGTTGTAGAACTGTTCATTTCGCATGTGCCTCTTAGCCATTGCCAACTCTCTTAGTTCGCCTATTTCCTTCCACTGCTTCCGTGTTTGGTATTTATCCCTTAGCACCAGAAGATGGTCTTTAATGATTCAGTCGTAGAGCATGACGACCGGGGACATGTGAAGGTCCTGGACAGAAGTGTTGCGATGGGTCAGCAGTGCACGAGCAGCTTGATCATGGCATAGGCGTCCGCAGTTGTCCGTATTGTCGACAAGTATTCAGTATTCGTTTTGCTGCTTTAACGGCTAACTCTGCGCGCCCATTGCTTTGAGGGTAATAGGCCGATGAAGTGCGTTTCCGTATACCCCAGTTTTTCAAAACGGAGTTCTACTCCTGGTATTAGAACGAGGGACCCCTCCGAAGATGTTTCTTCGGGTGCTCCAAATGTGCAGAATCAGGTCCTTATAGTGTCACACACGTTTTTAGCCTTCCCTGATGACATTATGGCCATTTCCACTCAACCGGTTAGCGTATACCATGTAACTCTTGCCCTGTATGTCCGCGAGGTCCACCACAACTTGTTGGAACGGAAATTCCGGATCTGCTGGTGACATCAGGAGTTTTCTCGGCTGAGACGGCTCGATTGTGTTGCAAGTGTGACACTGGGATCTGATTTTCCTGATGATGACATCCAAACCTGGCCGGGACAATCGTTGTCTTGCGTTCGCCAGCATACCGTTTACGCCTTGATGCGCCGAATGGAGTGATTCCAGTGCGCCAGCTCGAAGTTGTCGAGGTATCAGGATTTTATTGGCTTTGACCGTTATTCCTTCCGAACAGTATAATTCCTCGCGCCTGGGACAGAAATCCCGAACTATAGGCGGGAGGTCGTCGTATGATTTTGGGAAGCCGTTTTGGATTACGTGTGCTATGCTCCGACATTATTCATCAGTGGCCGCCGCGGCGACAATCCTTTCCCATGTAATAGCATTCAGCTTGGGGTCACTTCCGTACATCGACGTGATGGCGGCTTTGACTGCAGTGTCGATAATTTTGGCAGGGCTTTCTCGTGGTGTCCCTGCCGGATATCGGGTGGCGCAGTCGGGTGCTAAGTAAAGTTTTCCAGGGCGATGTTTTATCTGGAAAGTGTACATCATCGTCCTCTCTCTGAAGTTGAACATGCGGGTTTTTTTAATATTTTCCAGGGCCTGTTCCGAAAATATTTTTACCAGTGGTAAATGTTCTAGTGTCACTAGCAAATCCGGACACCCAAGCATAAACATTCGGCATGACTCTCGCCCATAGACACGGGCTAAGGCTTCTCCATTCACTGGTGCGTACCGTGATCCAGAGTCATTCGTGAAACGGGAACCGGTCAGAATAATCTTCCAGTGACCATCCCCGAAACCCATGTTCAACTCGCCGGGGCATCTACAATTTTTCTGAAATAAGATGGAGAGAGAAGAGATGGATTAAGAATTTTCTCAAGGTATTGGTGCACAAGTGAAAGCAACAAATTAAACTGAAACTTGAATGTGTCGATGTTGACAGTTTGGACGCATATCAACACTGCATGGTGACAGTTTCATGCTGCAAATGATCTATAGATCAGGTCTTCATTGTCTGAAGGACACAAGGTATGAAATGAGGTTACCATGTTCTGTGTGTGTGTGTGTGTGTGTGAGAGAGAGAGGTATAAAATCTTAGAACTTATCAAAGGAAAACAATTTCTAAGGAAATTCTTTGTATCTGTTACTTTTAGACCTTGACAATGTTTTTAGAAGAAAAATGTTTCAAACCTCTTTTCTAACTGAGCAGTTCTTCAAAATTAGAAAAGGAGTGAATAAGGCATAAATACATGTTAGAAATCAATTAACCTTTTATTGCTGAATAAAGACATCCAGGAAGAAATGAGTAAATGTTCATAACAGAAAATTTTCTAACAACTGAACGAGTTGCAAAGTGACTCATGTGCAAACAAATATTTACAGATTGAATTTGATTTAAGCAACTTCAACCCCTGCAAACAGACCAGTATCAGAAATAAAAGTATATTAATATTGTATATATATTTATAATTTGAACTTGCAAACTCCAGGTGCAAATCATATTTGTAAATAAAACCAACAGAGAAAGATTCATAAAATTATGAAGAATTGAAATGGAGAGCAACTTACCAGTTTGCTTAAAATTCCTTCTTAATATTTGATTTTTTTTTCTTTTAATTAGTAAAAAGGATAAAGGCAAATTTTAATAGATTTAGCAGAAACCAAAGTAGATAAAACAGATTGCGTTTCAATTATCTTTGATAGAGTTTTCTTAAGAGAGGTTGAGGTTTTACCAAAGAAGTTGCTCTTGTAGAAGATGCAGCAGGTTGGGGACCTGTAATTCTGGTAGCAGGAGCAGTTCTAGAAGCAGGAACAACCTTGTTGTTTGAGCACGAGTTGCAGGGTCAGAAGCTGATTCAGCTGCAGTCGTTTGAAGTGTAACTCTCTAGCTAGACAATGTGGTAGATACTGCATTTCTAGCAGAGACTATGGCAGCTTTAGTTCTGGCAAGAAGGGACTCAGACACTACACGTTTCTTTGACATTTTCTGTCGTGCAGAAAATTTAAGAGAATAAAAAATGGCAAAAATTATTTGGAGTTGAGCCGGGAGTACACATCAACTCTATAGAAAATCCAATGAGAAACCACTTTCCGTACATAGATCCTTCGACACTCCAATGTCAGATACGTCAATATGTTATCTCGCAATTCTAATTCTACTTGAAAGTCTTTAATGAGGCAAGAAGATTTTGCAACAGCAGCAAAGAAACAAGCTAGACACACACCACAAAATAAAAATGACCCACACGTGAGTCATAGACGTTGACAGAGAATTCGATTTTGGAGAGGAGTGTTAGGGATGCCTTTCCTTGCCTTACTATCACTCCTCACGTTTCGCGGGCTGAGCGCCGACGTAAACCCCGAAATCAATAGAAATTCTTACTCGAGTGTCGTTGTGGGCCATTCCTCGGTCCACTGACATTTCTCGGTCTCAAATTGCACTTGTATCGTTTATGAGTGGAGGGGGGGGTCGTGACGAAGGACCCTCTACGTGATCGGCTCTGCTTGTCAGCAACCGAGTCATGCTCGATTTGGTCTTGGGCGCCAGCGGCGAATTATCTCAGCAACCCCGAATTTTCGTTTAGCTGCCGATTGATTCGGAACTTGCTGTCTCTCAATGACAGGGCCTTCAAATGGGGCGGGGTGGATTTGTCTGAATGTCATTGATGTGACCTTTTTTCAAAAAAACGGCTGCGCACGTCTTCTACCAGTCCGCAGGTGCACCCTTTTGGGGACCGTGTCAGCGAGTTGATGGCTTGTATCGCTCCCGATCAGCATGTGCCCATCGATTTCGCGTACGCGTGCGATAATGTGTCGCCCCCGTATTCTAGGGTGAAACGAATGGTGTTTCAAACGTTGCTGTCCGTAACTCGAATGGTGATCTGGACGTCGCGACTTGAGGGAATCTTGCGATATGAGCGTTATTCTAATCAGCATCTGATTATTAGATTCTTTGAGCATCAAATCAAGATGAAGATCGGATCTGATAGAAAGCGACAGCTTTCAGCGAAAGGTGGGTAAAAGTAGCAAGTTTGGTTCACGTGAATGGGGCCAGTCGTGATTACCTTTTAAAAGTCCCCTTTAGTAAAACGGGGCGGTTTCCTGTGTATCCCCCCTGAATAAGACTTATTTTGTGTACCTAGTTAATGTGAATGAATGTGTTCCAAGCCTGTTCCCGGTTTTCTCTTTTGTTATGATCCAAGTCAAAATTCCCACCCTACCCAGTTTGTTTTTGGCCCCTTTTTTAATCTTGACTGGGACAGTCTTTGAGTTTCCCCTTCTATAATTTATTTTATCCTCTCCCCTCTCCCCTTAGCGTGGGTGCTACTTGATTTCGCCTTTTGGTCGAATACAGTAGCCACTCTGATTTTTTGTTGGGTGGACGGGCCTTACTAACATCTGTTTATTTGACTTTTAATATTTTGTTTAAATTTTAATTTGTCATCTGGGTTATTTATCCCCTCCCCTCTCATTTTCATATCTTTGGACTTTTAAAGTTATTTTTGTATTATATTCTATATAAATGAATTGTTTGATGTCATGGGTTTGTCTCCCGTTTGTTTGGTTTTCCCCGGCGAATATGTGGTATTGTGGTGTTTGGAGGATTGTGAGGGGATGGATGGGTTCTTGTGGTGAATGTGCAAATTGTTAATGAATGGATTGGGTCGTGAAAATGTTTAGCTAGCTATAGGATAATAAATGAGTACCAACCTCTAGCCACCCCCACTTTTTGTCATGTGCCACATTTATTGTAATTTTTTACAATAATAAATATTGAGCTGTTCGTTCGCGTCGGTGAGCAATATATCAGAGTTCAAGACGAGAAGTGAGAATTTGGTTTTCCTAGTAATACTTTCTTTTCTTGTGGGTGCTTCCAACCAATATATATATATATATATATATATATATATAATGGAACCTGCCGTATACATCCCTCTTCGTCAGCGACCACCTGTTGTTAACGACCTTTTTTCTGTGCACAAACGATTTGCTAATGTTAATTGACCCTTAACGTGTCCAGCGACAAACATCAACGAGTGAAAATCACTGATCAAGCGACAGCTTTTAACAAAATCCATTTTAGTCGTACACTGCGAACTTCTAAATTAAGAGAAACTGAGTAATCTATTTCATTTTGATTTGATATAAGCCAGGAACACTTCCTCATTGTTTTGTTATTGTAGTGTTGTATAAAACTGTTATTTCTTGTTGAAATGTACATTGCCTGAGTTCACCTACGGTCAAACATCGGCTGTTTTGCACAACATGTATTGCAGTTGACATGTTCAAAGTATTTATCGCAGTCTCTGAATTGACTTGGATAAATTCAAGGATTAGGAAAATCACAATGATGTCCTTTCTCAAATGTCTCTTTCGTTCCTTTATTTTTTTGTGTATCTATCTACTCTATTTCTATCTGGATATATCTATCTCTATTTCTCTGTTTCTCTACATCCACCCACGATCGCTTTCAGTTTTTGGATGTTTTTTTCATTTTTTATTGCAGATTCTCTTTTGCTATCACTCACTTTTAAGAAAAAATCTAAAACCGTATCCGTCGCGAATTTTTCTGACCTAGATATTTTATAAGAAATGGCTAGTAGTAATACAGGCAAGAAAAGGAAAGCAATAACTGACTTTTTTTTAAGTCCACTTAATAAATATTTTTTGTGAATAAATATTTTGATCTCTTGTTGACCGATGTAAATACGTCTTTAAAAATTTTCAAATGAATTATGCTGAATAAATTTAAAGTTAGGCCATTTTCATATTTCTCATTTATTTATTACCAGATTACATGATAAAATTTGATTATGTACATTTTGATGAGACGTATATACGTTCCTGGCGTAAATAGGTCATAACTATGAGCCTTTAGTGATCGACCACCTGCCGTATGAGACCAGTTTTTGATGCAAGTAGAGGTGGTCGCATACGACAGGTTCCACTGTATATATATTTTTTTGCGACAAAATTATTTACAAATTTACACATCTGTAGTTTCAGTAGCTTGTCTCAGGACAAGTTGTTCATATTAAATGATTGGACAAGATGTAAATATCCAGAATATTTTTTAAAAAAATAAATTTAGGTATCGAAAATGAGTGGACGTATCTACACTAGAGTATTTTGCTTACTGGAATTAGTAAATTTAATTTCTTGGTTTTCAATATAGCTAAAATCAAAGCTTCAATAATACTTTTAATTTTTTAACAATACAATTTAAATTTAGGTATCGAAAATGAGTGGAGGTACTCAGTGCCGAGCTTAGCAAAATCGCGGCCCCGCACCCCGCAGAATGCGCCTTGCGGCCCCTCTACCCGCAAAATGCAACTTGCGCCCCCCACCCCGAACATACTGAACCCACAATAAATGGTAATTTAAACAAAATAACATACACTCAGAACGCGGATATTCCGTGATCTCAAAAAAAAAAAAAAAAAAAACGGAAGAAATCGCGGAATTGACGTTTAGAACGTTTTCACAACTTTTAGCCATTTTCTATGTATGTTGAAACAGATATCTATAATCTATTTCTGTCTCAAGTTCATTTTTTTAATTACAAATGATTTGCGGCCTCTTCGGGACCGGAAGGCTTCTATTAAAGATTATATATATATATATATATTTTAACTAAGTTGTTGAACTCGTAGGTTTATTTACCTTTTTGTTCATGCATTTACTTTTATAAAGAGTGCTCGATACAAATGTAGAGCATTATACTGTAATCGTTGTTGCAATGTTTTTATATTCGTAGTATCACTACACAAAAAATTTCTCATGTTTCGAAGCCAGCCCATTATGTTTTGGCTTCTTCTTCAGGTGATTTTTTAGAAATGAGAATTATCCAGTTGAAAAGACCGTTTATTTGTGTTGGATTTGTTATTTTCGGGTGTAAGAGGGGTTGGTCTGTATTTTGAGTTCCGTTGACCTTTTTACTGGTGTTGGGGTTAAGTGTTTGTTTTTGGCAGAGTTCATGATAGGTTAATCGATTAATCTTGAAAGGGCTGGTGCTGATGGCGACTATGGTTTAGGGGTTGGTAGGTGTTGTTTTGTTTTGGGGTTGGTTTCTCCTTAATTTAATGTATGTTATTTTGTATTGGGGTGGGTGCTTTTTTTTTTTTTTTTATAAAATATATCTTCCACAACATATATCTTTCACAAAAAACCTTTTATAATATTCTATAATTGTAAGCTATTTTATAATATAAAATATAACATTTTATAATATTTAAGAAATATATTTCTTTTATAAAATCTATCCCTTATCCAACACATTTTATAAATATAAAGTATATTTTTTTTATTTATTTATCTACTGTTCTGTTGCAACTGCATTAATTTTTTGTTGGTATTGTATAGGGTTTGTTTTCTTTTGGGGATGGGTTCTGGTTGGGGTTTTTTGTGTGTTTACTTAACTTTTAGCGAGAAATATTTGCGGTGTTTGCATATTGCTGCTAATTCGTCTCTACGGTTTAGTAAATCGTTGCTGGTAGGGTACTGGAGAATGTGTAGTTTTTCACTTAGACATAAAGGGCAGATGTCATTAATTGAGTTGCAAGTTCTAGTCTTTTCTAGGATTTTCCATTTTACTTTGGGTTTCTGTTTTGAATCCTTTCGCTTCCAAAAGTATGTGGAAAGGGATGTTTGGTTTCGGTATAAGCTGTTTTTAAATGAGGTTAGGTGCAAGTACCAGCGCTGCTTAAAAGTATTCTTAGTTGATCCGATATACACTTTATTTATGGTTGGATTTTCTATGGATGTTATGTTGCATTGATAGATTATTGAGGTTGTTTTGCATTTATTTTGGAGTGGGCAGTTGCTAGGGTTTCTACAATTACACATGTTTTCGTTGTTGGGTTTGGTTGTGTTTTGGTTGCCGGTTTTATTTTGGTTTACGTGTTGATTTAGGATATATTTGTTATGGTTAGTTATGATTTTTTCTAGGTTGTTTGTGCACTCAATACACTCAAACTTAAAGGGAGATAAATAAGAAAATTTAATGTGAAGTTATTTCCCTTGTTTAGTTAATATATTTACTGCATCATGACGAAACAGGTTTTTTATTTAATTTTAGTTTTTGACAAAACAAGACAAGGAAATTATTTGCAAATTTACGCATAAATTTAAATAGCTTGGAAGTGTTCTCACCGAAGAGGGAGACTGTGACACAGAGATCCGAAGGCGAATGAGCATGGCGAAGGACACGTTCCTGAAGCTAAGTAAAGTATTAAGGCACAGGAAACTTTCACTAGAAACAAAGAAGAGAGTGCTCTACAATATGGCAGTGAATATTGGACAATATCAACAAAGATGAAAGGAAAACTTGAAGCAGCTAAAATGTGGTTCTACAGAAGGATACTGCGGATATCGTGAACTGAGCATATGAGCAATGATGAAGTTTTGGAAAGAATGGAAACAAAAAGGAAATTAATATTGAGAAATCAGGAAGAGACAACTGAAATTCCTGGGACATGCAATGAGGAAAGGGGGCTTGGAGAACCTAATGCTAACAGGCCAGATAGAAGGGAAAAGTGATAGAGATAAGCAGTGGATAACATATTTGAAGGCCCTGAGCTGGTGGATGACAAAACGGGGACTGCGAGATGTTACAAGAGAAAGCGTGCTAAAAGCCACCAGGGATAGGGAGATGTGGAAAGCCATGAAAGTAAGGACAAGGCACATAGAAGAAGAAGAAGAAGAAGAAGAAGAAGAAGAAGAAGAAGAAGAAGAAGAAGAAGAAGAAGAAGAAGAAGTTTCAGGAGATTGTTTCTTCATAATTTTATGAATTTTTCTCTGTTGGTCTTATTGACAAACAGGATATGCTCCTGTGGTTTGCAAGTTCAAATAATAAATATATATACAATGTTAATATACTTTTATTTCTGACACTGGCCTGCTTGAAAATGTTAAATACTTGCCAGTAGATGAGAAACATTTTTTAGAATTATCAAAAGTTGATAAAAATTATGGAAAAAATAAAGTTGAGTGTCATTAAAACAATTTGGCTCTGACATTACTCTTGTCAGATTAGATTTTGCTATGGAACAAGGATTACCAAATTGGTTTTATAGACGATTACAAGTTTGAGTTTAATCCAAAATGTGTATCTCACACGTGGTTGTGGCCTTTAAAATAATTTTACAAATTTAATATAACCTAATATATATATATATATATATATATATATATATATACCACATGTAAACATTTTTTCTCTCCTAAAGTACCAAATTATTTTCAGCATTTATTAATGACTTATTCTTTCTTTTTAGGGGCTAAGTCTTTTGTACACTCCACGAAGACATTCAAAGAATTGTGAAGTCGGACCAAACACAAATTTGATGATCACTTTTACACCCTGAACAAAACTTAATTTGTAGTGAGAGTTGTCAGAACCATACTGAGGACGGAGATGAAGGATTGCCTCAATAGCATGATGTTTAAGCTCCATGCCCTGAGTTTGCAATGCAAGTAGATGCTGAGGATCTTGCTGAACTTTTTAAAATATAGTCATCACCTCACCCTTTACATGAGCAGGAACTTCGTAGGCTGGCACTGTGGTCTTTCTCATTACCTCTGTATTCAGTATGAAAGATGAGGTCTTTAGTGATCAACTCCCTGTTGACCTTGGCCATATAGTCTTTGGGTGTGGGCATTAGCATGTCCCACATCCAGAGCCGTGAATAGGGACCCCGCAGACCCAACAATTGCGTCGAGTGAAAGTTCCCTAGGGGCCGCAAGGACCCGGAAAGCCGCAAGATTTTAATGAAAAGAAATTAACAAAATAATTATTAGGATTAACTAGAAAATAATTAACATAGTTGTATGTATAAATAGACATCTATCAACCCATCTCTCTCTCTCTCTCTCTCTCTCTATATATATATATATATATATATATATATATATATATAATCTTTGATAGAAGACTTCCGGTCCTGAGGAGGCCGCAAATCATTTAATCAAAAAAAAAAAAAAAAGAAGTTGAAAGAGAAATAGATTATAGATATCTGTTTCAAGAGACATAAAAAGTCGCTAAAAGTTTTCAAAACGTTCGGAATGTATAACTTCAAAAGGCTAATTCCGCGATTTCTTCCGTTTTTTCGTGATCACGGAATATCTGCGTTCCGAGAGTCTGTTATTTTGTTTAAAGTATCATTTATTGTGGGGTCAGTAGGTTCGGGGAGGCACAAGTTGGAGAGGGACAAAGCGCATTCTGCGGAGGACAGTCGCGATATTGCTAAACATTTCACTGCCCACATGAAGGACCTAACAGCACAGATAATTTGAGGCATGAATCCAAAGAATGTGATGGTCTTGTACACTGTCTTTGGATGAATGGCAAACCTTTCTTGTCAGTTTGTCCCTGACAAAGAGACAGTTCTGAGGGCAAACTTATCTACCTTTTCGGAGTCAACTCATAACCCACCTTCCTTAATAAGATATATTTAACTAATAAAACAAGATTTGCGATCAGTATTGAATTTCTATAAATATCATTAGATTAATTGGAGGGGAGGAGAAAAACATGTAGAATAAAAGGAATTTACAAAGGTTTTCTAAAAATAATAACTGCATAAATAACTTCATCTATAAATAATTCCTCAGTTTTATTTAAATCAGACAACTATTTTATTTTTACAAGAATTTTCAAATTTAGGTGAAAAAATGATTTTTAGTCAAAAAGTCAAAAACAAAAAATATTCTAAAAAATTCTGACAAAACAGAAAATTTATGAGATAACTTTTCAGTTGGTTGGTTTGTTTTAATGACATATTAACCTCGGCGGGTCATTTATTGCCAACTAAATT
This sequence comes from Ascarosepion bandense, assembly GCA_037127315.1. Lineage (NCBI taxonomy): Eukaryota > Metazoa > Mollusca > Cephalopoda > Sepiida > Sepiidae > Ascarosepion > Ascarosepion bandense. The sequence continues at coordinate 464,434 of JBBBDQ010001597.1, forward strand.
TTTTATTTATTTATTGCTGGTAATATATCTTTTTGTTTCAACAATTTATTTTTGGTTTTATATAAGTTTTGAGTCTAGTAATACATGTTGCTTTTCAAGAATCAAGATTCATTGGGATTTGTTATTAAGGGCAGGGTCCCCCAAGTCCTACCCATGTTATTTAACCCATAACAGGAGGGAAGGAACGGATTAATCCTTTCCCCAAGGGTACCAGTGTGCTTAAGTGAATACAAAGTATTTAATTGGAATTCGAACTCGGCTCACCGATTTCTCTTTCCGAGCCGATATCCACTGCACCACAACGCACATCCATCACTATACGCTTACAGCACCTGGTATTCCCGAGCGGTCACCCATCTAAGTACTGACCATGCTTAACAATGCTCAACAATGCTCAACTTCGGTGATTGAGCTAGAACCGGTAAATTCAACGTAATATGGCCATAAGCCTAAATTTTCACAACCTATTTATTAATGAATGACTTGTATATTGAATAGGTTATTTTATTAAACCTTTTGAGGTTTGTTTTTGATCTCTAGAGTAATTTTGATAAAAATTTGGGGCTTGGTTATTACATCATTTGACAATTATAAACAAATACCTGAAGATGTTTATCATACATGAAAAAGTAATTCCATAAAACTAAAATCTTTCTGACAATTGTTACTCACATAAAACGTTTCATTTTCTTTTAGATTAAGCTGAAAAATTTAAAATTAATATTTATTGAAAAAACTTACTTGTAATTTTTAGTGCAATTTTGAAATTCATTCTGTTGCTGTTTGTAAGAATTTTGTTTTTCAATAAAAAGTTATCGAAAGAATCAAAATGGGTCATTTTATAGGTTGAGCCTTTTTTTTTTTTCAAAACAATTTAATTTTTTTTCAATAACTGTCAGATTATTTTTGCGTAGTTGTTCAAAAAGGAAATAATTAATTATTACCATCTTTTGACAGACTCTTTCAATAGGGAAAAGTAAGGATAATTCAATAAGTTTTAAGTTCTGAATAATTATTTTAAATTTTAAAAAAATTGGGTGCAGTTAGATATTTCATGACATCAAACAGGTAAGAAAGAAAGCAAAATATTTGCGGTGAGTTAGATAGTAACTGATGTATTTAGGGAGAATGAGGAAACGGGTTTTTTATTCTTTTTTAACAAAACAATATAAGGAAATTATTTATAAATTTACGCACCTGAAGTTTCAGCAGCTTGTTTCAGGGAAAGTTATTCATATTAAATCATTGGACAAAAAATAATATTCCAAGATATTTTTAAAAAATACAGTTTAAATTATTAGCCATCATCATTGACGAAGCAAGAATTTTTGTCTGTTATTGTGTCAGGGAAGTGGTAACTGGCCGATTTAACATTCAGTGCAGTGGATATCGGCACAGGACGAGAAATCACAGTTCGAATTCCAGTTGAATTATTGCATTAACTTATGTGCAGATACCTTTGGGAAAGGTGTTAATCCGACTTTCTCCCTTCAGTTATGGGTTAAATAGCAGGACAGAATTTGTACTTTAGCCTTGATTGGCAACCAGTCTACCACAGAAAGTAATGGAAAAAATCTTCTACCCATTCATGTCTCTTTGTGTATCACGTACTTAACTGACTGATTGGAGAACTCTGTAATATTTAATCTGACAGCTGGCTAAACTTAAACTATATTTTCCCCAGATATCATTTGCATTTGGAGATTAATTTTCAAAATCAGGCACAAGTTTCTGATGAGATTTCTTGAAATTCCTTTGTTAATTTATATTTCTCTTTCTTTTCTATCGTTGAATTTGTAGTTGGCAACAAACCCGTGAAGGATTTCCGCATGATTGAGCGGCATTATTTCCGAGAAAAGCTCCTGAAAAGCTTTGATTTCCATTTTGGCTTCTGCATTCCAAGCAGCGTAAACACGTGTGAACATATATACGAATCCCCAACATTATCAGAATTTGAAAGTAAGTCGCTTGATTTCATTTGCAGTCACTTTTCTTTAGAAAAAGAAAATTATAAAATAAACACATACCTGTCAAGGATTTGGTTAGAACTAATTTTTTAGTTTAATTTGAAAATATTTTCATGGTAATAATTGTGATAAGCTTATCTCTTTGGTACTTCAACTTACAAATTTATGTGCAGTACATGATTGGTAGTTAGGTCTCATTGTTTTAAATTGAAATGGCTTGTTGTTACTGTAATATTTCAATGTGATAAAACAAAAAAGAAAGAAGTTAAGAAAAAATAACTAAAAAACAAGAAAAGAAAAGAAAAAACTTCACTTTGATAGCAAGAACCCACCCCCTAGTAACTTCTTGCTTTTTCCCCTCCCTTTGTAATTTCCTGTTCAATGCCATCCCCTCTCCGCCCTATATTAGTCTTTTTCTCGTCTCTTCTTATATCGAAGATGATTAGAAATATTTTACATCAAGAGAAAAAAGAACAAACATTTTTAATCAGAAAATGTTTTGGTCTCAATTGGAATATTTAAAAAAAAAACATTTCGCAAGAGCAAAAACTCTTTAACACCTTAAAGAGTTGATTCCGTTTATTAGATTTTTTTTTTTAATTTCTTATTAACGGATCCACTAGAAATTGATCTTGTGAATGACAACCAGGAAGAAGAAGAAAAAAAGAAAACGCTTTTAAATAATTTTGCGCCGTAATTTAATTATTAAAACATAAAAAATGGGGTTGGTGACAATAGTCTAAATGTGACCACATTGTAGAAAGCATTATTATTATTTATTTATATTAATTTTTTTCAGGATCTTAGGAAACCAGTTTTACATCATATCCCCTAATAATAATAATCATCTACGTTTTTTTTTCTACTCTTTTTCTTTTCTTTTCAAGAAAATTTAAGAAAAAAATAATTTGGTTAGACTTCCTCTCTTTAAAACAAAACTTTTGCGGAGGGAGGGTTAGCAACTGCGAAAACCTTTTCCATAAATGTTGCAGTCGTCGCTGTTTAAAATGAAAAGTGATTTTCAGATCTGAATATCATTCTCAAAAATATCTAAACAATTTTGAAAATTGTTAGAAAAAAATTAATTACTGTAAAAATCCTAAATATATTTGTAGAAAGTGTTTAATCCTTTCGTTCAACTTGGGATTATTAAATCCATTGATACAGTTGCTTGTACTTCTAAATTGTTTGATACTGGAATCATTAAAAATTTTAGTCTTTCATTCTGGAATCATTACAACTTTTAGAAGCAGTTTAGGAAATTACTGAAGTTTAATGTGTTAGAAGGTGAGCAGTGTATCCGTGAAACTTGAAGTTAAAAAGATAAGTCATTTCCACTTTTCTTCTTTCTCTCTGACACACAAATATATATATATATATATATATATATATATATATATATATTCCTACAATTTATGCATGACTCGGTCGGAGTTTCATGCATTTGCAGTCGTGCATATAACGTAAAATAATATGTACATTTACTAATATATACTTTTGATCTGTTATATTCACACTTGATTAATATTTATATATTGATGTGTATATACGTGTGTATGCACATTATATACTTAATTACCTCCTTATATATATATATATATATATATATATATATATATATATATATATATATATGTATGTATGTATGTATGTATGACAAATAATTCTGACTGAATCAGTTTTAATATTAAATAGATTAACATTAATAGGATCACCCATGAGATTTTACCTACATGCCACTTCCTGCCATATATATATATATATATATATATATATAGCAATTCTTTCGCTTTAGAAGAATAAAAAATGTATTAATTTGCATTATATATATATATATCCGAGTGAGAACGAGGAGAAAAAGAACATTTTTTTCCCGTTCAAAACATTAATTTAAACTGTGCTCGATATATGATGTATAGAGCTGTGAATATTTATTATAAATTATATTTTAAAACATGTACATAATTTTTTCTATATATGTCCTCTTCTCTACAATCATATGTTGGTTTCAATGTTGGGATCCCAACATATCATCAGGAGGAAATAGTAAGAGTTGGAATCATCCTCTGTTTATATTTGGTTCGTTGTTGTTCTCTCTCCAAATACTTTTGGAAATTAAAAGACGAAAATAAAACACCTAAGTTCAAATGGAAAATCCTCAAACAAGCAAGAACAGCAAAATCTATAAAAGAACCATATTTTCTTTGCCTTCTAGAAAAAATAGAGATCCTTAAATATATAAATAGTAACAAGCTTTTAAATCAGAGACACAAAACCACAGTAAACTGCAAGCACATTAGTGACCTAAACCTACAATCATGCTAAGAAATACTAGGAGTTTGATTAGATATTCTTATAGAAATGCTATTCTTAGAAATGCTATAGAAAAAACCCGATCCAATAAATCCTTAAAGGAAAGTCTAAAACCCACAAAACATATAAATAAATAGAAGGTAAAATTAAAGAAATAAACAAGCTCCCAAACTATTACTAAATTCTAAAGCAATAAGCTTATTCTCCGCAATAACCTTACTTAAATACAAAAATATTCCGTACTGGAAAAATCAAAATTTAACGAAACAAATGGCTCCCAAACACGAAAAAGAATCAAAATTCATATATTCAAAATTAAGATTAAATATACTACTTCAGAATAATTATATCATTCACAAAAATAAACTGTAAGCAAACTGAAGATCTAACCCTACAATCATGCTAAAAAATACTGGAAATTTGAATGGATATTTTTATTATACAAGATAAAAAATGCTATAGAAAAATCGATCTAATAAATCCTTAAAGTAAGATCTAATACCAGCAAAAATATCTAAATAAGTAAAATATATAAAAAATTAAAAGAAATGAATAGGATTCCAAACGATAATTTACAGAAAAAAGAAAAAAGAAAAGAAAAAATCGATCCTCTAAACTCAAAATTAAGATTAAACATACAACTTTATATAAAAAAACTGATAAAATGCTAATTTGCATCTACTACTTAAAAAATACAAGTTTAGATTTTTTGAAATAACTTCGCCTAAATACAATAATACTCCAAACTTGAATATAAAATAAAAGAATATAAAAAAAAACCCTATCCCGCTAAAATAAAAATAGAAAAAACAAAAATAAAATAAAAAAATATTCCGTACCGGAAAAATCAAATTTAAAAAGAAAAAAACACCCCACCCCTATCACGTTTATCTAAGGAACCCCAAAGTGAAAACCTATCCACAAGATCAAAGTGATTACATAAAATAGGTCTGCTAACAATAGACATCAATTAATTAAACGCTAGCCAACCATAAAGCCGTCCTAAAAATTCCTAAGGTCAACAAACAAGATAAGTTCCTAAACCATACACACAAAAAAACCCCACACAAACACACAAAACTGACCAAGTAATCAAACTCCTCCACACGCCGCTTTCTTCGAAATTATAACCAGAAGATATACCCGACCGATAGGACGTACATTCCAACAGATAATACCATTAATCAACAATTTCGCACTTACACACCAAGTTCTTCAAAAGTCTAACGGTCAAAACGAAAGACACATTCCCTTAATTATCAATAACCCCAACCAACCACACAATAACAACGAACCAAATATAAACAGAGGATGATTCCAACTCTTACTATTTCCTCCTGATGATATGTTGGGATCCCAACATTGAAACAAGCATATGATTGTAGAGAAGAGGACATATATAGAAAAAATTATGTACATGTTCAAAAAACATACTTTATAATAAATATTCACAGCTCTATACATCATATATCGAGCACCGTTTGAAATTAATGTTTTGGAGGGGAAAAAAAAATTTCTTTTCTCTCCTCGTTCTGTACTCACTCGGGGATATATATATATATATATATATATATATATATATATATATATATATAATGCAAAGTAATACATTTTTTTTTCTTCTAAAGCGAAAGAATTAAGCAGAGTTATCTCCCTTGGATGTGCGTTGTGTTACAGTGGATATCGGCTCGGAACGAGAAACCGGGGAGCCGAGTTCGAATTCCAGTTGTTTCCATTGTATTTACTTACGCGCAAATACCCTTGAGAAAGGTATTAATCCGTCTCTTCCTTCCAGTTATGGGTTAAATAACAGGACAAATTGGGTTCTATAGCCTTGGTCGGCCACCAGTCTACCGCAGAAAGCAATGGCAACCTACTGCGGGATAATCTTCTGCCCAGTCAGTCATGTCTTATTCGAGACATGATCACCCAAGCGTGTATTACGTATGGCACTTGACTGACTGACTGATCTCCCTTGGAATACTTCTTTTTTTTTTTTTTCATTCTTTTTTTCTCTCAGAGAGAGAGTGGGAGGAGTGAGAGAAAGTGTTAAAAACCGGACGATACAGACATGGTCTTGAATTTAAACTCGGTTTATTGATTTTTAGAAGCTATTAATTGTCATCAATTCTAGAACTTTCCCCCTAAATTTAAAAAGATAGAATGAAATATCGAAATGTTGCTGGAAACTTCTTTCAAAAGTTTCGATGACCACAACCATGAAAAACCTACTTGGAATTTCCGTCTGAAATTTTGGCGATAAAATACAATCATCCCAAATTTTTCTTTGCTTTCTGTCGACAATTTCTTATCAATTATCGGAGTGTAAATATCTTTTTAAAAAAAAAAATTTAAATCTGTTTTTGAAGGCAAAAAAAAAATGAATAAATAAATAAATAAATAAACAAATAAAAATTTAAGATAATTGACAGACATCACAAAAATTTAACAGACAGAAAAAAAGTCTAACAAAAACAAACTTTATTTACACATCTTCTGTCAACCATTGATGGTCGGAGTAAAAGATGCTAAAAAAATTGTTCAAAATTCTTAGCCACTGAAGAATGCCGCAGAGTACAACGGCTGAAACGTCGTACAAATAACAACAAACGTGAGGACAATCATCCGAATAATGTAAATACTTCCTCATCTCAGGAATGTAGATATGATTTTTTTCTTTATTCATATGACGAAACATTACATTTTTTTTCAATATTTATACCTCAACTCATATTTTAAAATCATAAAAAGGTTTTTAAAATTTCAGAATTAAAAAATGAAAACAACTCAAAAGTTAAATTAAATTAATTTTATTTACAAAATTAAAAATAATTTCAATTTTTAAAATTCTTTTGTCTTAAAGAATTTTGAAAATTTTCATGAAATTTTTTTAGTTTTTGTGAAAACAAAGAAAAATTTTCGAATAACATGAATTTTCTGGGAATTTGTACAGAAGTTTTTGCGACAAAACGGAAAAAATTCCTTCGTATATAACAAAATAAAAATGTTGAAATTTATCTGGAGTTAAATTCAGAATTTGTTTTTTAATTTTTATTATTTTAAGAATTTCTCCCTTTTGACTAAAAAGGAAGATTTCTGACATATGACGTCTCGTCCCCCACAAATTCCCAGTCGTTGGATCGGCACGAAGGATGGGGTGACCAACAACATCACCACTCCTCGCCCTCCCCGCCCAGTTCCCAAGGTCAATTCTTTTGATTTCGGCTCCGCTTTCCGAAAAACAAACAATTTCTTCAAATTCCCAGTCACATGTGAAAATTTGTCGTTGAAATTGGCACAAAGAACGAAATCATTTTTTTTGTGCGGATTATTTTTTGTTTTTTTAAAGATGGGGGGCGTTTTTTTCTTTTCAAAAAGAAAATTCTTCCTCCACCCCAACAGCAACAGGCGACGAAAATGTCTTCGGAAATGCGACAAATGTCCTCGGAGCCGAAACTCCTTCCTCCGTCAATCAATTCACATCGGACTATCAACTCCCCAGACTCATCGAATTCTTTCACCGAATGGTCGTTAACATCGCAGACAAAGACATGATCGTCTTCGTCAGTGGCGAGAATCGAGGGAATCCACCCCAGGTTCGAATCGTGGAGACGGTATTCTTTTCGGAGCTGTAAATCCCCGGATGTCGTGAATGTGATTGCTTCATTTTTCAAAGACTCCAGGGAATCGTGACACCATTTTGGGAATGTCACCGTCAATTCCGTTTTTTCGTGGGGGACAGACCATTGTGGGAGCCGCGATCTAAGCTCCGCTCCCAGCAATCTCAACCCACAAAGGACGTCATCGTCTTGGGCGTCGTCCCTCGAAAGATGACCCGCTTGATGGCGCCAAATCCTGATTTTCTTCAAAAGGTCGTCTCCCTCTTTTAGGGAGAGGCGCCATTTGTTTAATTGGACGGACATCGCTTCTCTCATATCGTCGCACAGCTCACGAAGCCGGTCACGTGTCTCTTCAAAGAACGCCTCAAACTCATCCCACATTTCGGAACACTTCGCGTCGCAATCCGTTGGTAGTTTTGCCATGGATTCCTTCGTCTTCATGCTCCTGAAACTGACCAGGTCTTCGAAATCCCGGAGTTTCTCTTCCAGGGTAGAGCCGCTTAGTTTCTCCTTCGACGCCTCCCCCCTCACGGACAAAGGCCGAGGGGGACACTTGGGGGAGGCGGTTACGTGATCGACGTAACACGCGTCACAGAAGCACACGTTGCACCGGTCGCAGAAGGCGTCCTTCGGTTGGCGGTGCAGGTTACACTCGTCCGACGCCATGACCCCCACGGCCTCCACCACCGACATGCCGCCCAGGTCAATGGTTTGGTGTTCCGGTTGCAAATTCCTGTGGGCTCTCCAGCAGACCTTGCACAAGAGATTCTGGCAATCGGGGCATCAAATTTGGCAAGTCGATTCGGTGTCAAAAAATTTGAAACACCAGTCACATAACAATTCGGTAGCTTCCAGACGTTGGCGCATCACAATCTTCACCAAAAATGGTGAAAGTCTCAAATGATCACGTGTCCCTATAGGGGCGTGGCACTGGGGACATTCCACGTCGTATTGTGCCGCTGCTTTGAATTGCTTATTTAGACATGTCAGACACAAAGAATGAAGACATGGTAATGTCTTCGAGAACAAGTCCAAAAATTCGTCGCAATTCGAACAAAGGAATTCTTCTTCATTCATCGACGCCATATTGAAATTTTCTTCATAAAATCTGAAAAGAAAAAATAAAGAAATAAAAAAAAGTAAAAAAAAAAAAACTGAAAATGGCCCGAAATTTTAGTTGAAGAATAAAAAAATTCCTTCATGAAAAAAAGTTGGCATCTAAAATCGCAAAAGAAGGAAGATGAATGAGAAAATGAGTGAAGGAAATCTGAAAGAGAGAGAAAGAGAGAGATTATCAAGTCAGAAAGGGAGGAGGAGGAGCTATTCGAGAAACGAAAAGACAGAAAGGGTAAAAGAAACAAAGAGAGGGGAGGAGAGAGTGGTTACAAGGAAGAAATGGAGGGAAAGAAAGGATAGGAGAGAGGGAGAGTATATCCAATTTGTAGACTTCACAATCACTTTTAACTTTGACTTTTTATCCAATGGAATATTTTAATCTTTTTCTCTATGTGAAGATAATTTTTATTTTAATTTCTTCGAAAAAAAATTCACGTACAATTCTAACGAGATATATATATATATTCCGGTCAAATTGCACATGTCTTAATTAATTAAAAACATAAACACACACACACACATCTATATATATATATATATATATATATATATATATATATATATATATATATATATATATATATAATGATCTTTTTGTTTTTAATTATTTAACGAAGTTAACAAGGAAGAAAGAAAGAAAGGGTAAGAGAAACAAAGGGAGGAGGATAAATTGGTATTGAAAGAAGAAAAGAAGAGAAAGAAAGAAAAATCATTTTTTTAAATTCTCGTTACTAATCATGGCACAAGGTCAATAGAAGCTAAAAATATCGTCATATATTTTCCTGTTTTTTTATTAATTATATAATATTTGTCATTGATAAATAAACAGAATGACTTCTTCAAAAACAAAACACGTAAAATATGGAGATCTTTCTTTTTTAAAATCTTTTTTAATCATAGCTTTGTATGGTACAAGGTCAGTAGAAGCTACTATATTCGATATTTCCTGTTTTTAGATAGATATTTCCTGTTTTTAGATAGATATTTCAGACAGACAGAGAAAAGGAAGTATTATAAAATGAAAAGAAAACAATTAGGGAGTTGTTTTTTTGTTTTTTTTCATTATATAAATTACGATCTTTCCTGTTCTTTACTGTCCTTGTGCCATAGTATATCTTACGTGTCCGTCAAATAATTGGAGATGAATTTATCGTCTACTTACGGAACTTTTTTTTTTTCATTAATAAAATTAGACAGATAAATAAATACATCGACAGATAAAATTTCTGCTATTTTGGCTTGAAAAAAAGGAGAAAAAAAAAGGATCTATTTAATGAAAAGATGACCCCTAATTGTGATTTTGAATCCTTCCCTTAATTTAAAGCCAGACAAATAAATAAAAAAATGAAGACAGACAGACAAATTAGGGCGTGGTTGTTTTTTCATGAAACTAATACAAATATATATATATATATATATATATATATATATATATATATATACTGCCTTCTTCAACCGAGCGCCCCGTGGCAGAGTCGCCGACTGACGCCAAATCGGTCGGGTTTCAAGCCTGGGTTGTGTAGCAATCGGAGACTAACCGAACTGATGAGCTGTGATACAGCGAAACAGATCTATCTGCGGATGACTATATACATATATATATACATTTATATATGTGAGCGTGTATAAACATACATATGTATTTAAGTGTATATATATATATATATATATATATATATATATATATATATATGTATGTATACATACATACATACTTAAATATATACATATAGATACACTCACACATAAATGAAACAATAAATTTACAACTATACACACATATAGACGGGGGAAAGAGAGAAGCAAAGGAGAGAGAACATCTATCGTTGAGAGAGGGGAAATTCTTATTTTCTAGAAATCTACTTACTTTAAAAATTCAAAAAATAATAATTTGAAAAAAATGTGGAATAAAAAGTTTTTTTAAATAAGAAAAAAGCTGTTAAAATAAAGAGAAATTATTAGTAATATAAATAGTATATCACTGAATAAATAAAATTTTGTCTTTGAAATAGACAGACGGATCTTTATTTTTATTGACCTTGTGCCATACTATATATTATCAGTTGTTAAATAATTTATTATGGCGGCCGGTTATCGTCTGCTTATTTGACAGACAGATAAAAAAAATTGTCTGAAAGAGAGAGCGATTTTTTTTTATAGACAGACCGGCCGATAGATGGATCGACAGACGAACCGATATAAAATGTTTTATTTTCACAAAAAGATTTCCGTTTATAAAAAAAGAGAAATGAGAATTTCTTTTCTTTTAAATAACAAAATAGATAAACCGACAGTTTTCCCAATTATTACAAATTTTATCCAAGCGAAATAAAAACGACGAAAGGAAAGCAAACAATTTCGACGAATAAATAAAGAAAAAAAATGAAGTGAAAAACTACCAAAAATTAAATTTTGGGGCGGAAGATAAAAAAAAAAATGTAGTTTTAATTAAAGAGATGACCCCTAAATTGTAATTTTGAATCCTTCCCTGATTTTCCAACGAATAAAGTAGAAAATGAAGACAGACAAAAAAAATAGGGCGGGGTTCCTTTTTTTCACAAAAATAAAAAAACTGTCGCTTTATCTTTGCTTTTCTTGTGGGCGAAATGATGAAAAAATATCTTGGTGAGTCTTGTTTTGGAAATGGAGAAAATTCTTACTTACACTTGATTTCGATTTCACTTTGGTTGAAAATTGGTTTTCGTCAAAATACGAGAGCGAATAAAACTTGAAGCATCGTCTTTGAATTCTGGCGAAGAGACTGAAAATCGTGGAATTATTTATTATACGGAAAAGTATAAATTTGGCACAAGGCCTAAAAGGGGGTTGGGGAGGGGCTGGTCTTCATCTGTCCTATCGTTAACTTAACTAGCCTCTATCACTGACCCAAACATTCTTATAATATTTCTTTCACCAAAACGATCAGTCACACAACACTATCTTACACAAGCACCACAATGCCACACTCTCTAAGAGACCCTACCTAAACTAATTATGTACAATTTTGTGGGGCTGGGATGATAAAAACAAATCCCCAATGTCTTTGTTGTTTCAAATAATATTTACACAACTAAATAAAACTGATGTTAGTATGGGGTAGCCCTCACAGTCTAAATGTGGCAGTGAAAGCGGTTAACTGGACGAAAATACCGCGGGATTATAAAGTAAACATGAATCATTTGTACAATCTACAATTACTCACACATCCACTCACACATTTAGACACGATAACAATTACGAAATCACACACTCGAAACGAAAAGGCATCCCGCAGATACCAGAGAACCGCCATCACTGTCACCTAAATGGGGAGGGGGCGGGGAATATTAACCAAAGATAAAAGGACAAAAATAAAAGTGGGGAGGGGCTATGACCATTCATACTCTAGCTAAGTTAAAATTAATTGTTCCAGAAACTAAAAGAAAACGGCCCTAAACTAAACTAACACTGGGCTGGGCTGATCAAGTTTAAAGCAGGTGACCAATCTCCTCTAGCCTAGGTCACCTCCAAGTGAAAATCTAAACTAACCCCTTTCACACTCACCAAACGCGAAGCAGTCACCCACCTTTCGCCAAATTTTAATGAAGAGAGCCGCCTCCTTTCCGCCATGATTTTGATTTTAAGCTGATGCTTAAAAAACAAAACCAGTTGAGAAAAGGAAAACTTCTCACCTTCATAAAATTCCTTCTGTCGCGTCGTCCAAATCACGACTCTCATGATGCCGAGTTGGAGTTTATTTTACACACGTTCTCTCCGGCGTTATATACTAGCTGCTGTCTTTTTTTCTTTTCTTTCTTCTTCATGCTAGGCTTCTTTGTCTTTTTTGGTTTTAAACCCTAGCAGGAGATGGAGCCGGAGATGGATCAGGGGATGAAACAGTGGATGGGGCAGGAGAAGGCTTTGATGATGAGGACACATTTTGGGGGTGGTAGGAGTAAGTGATCCTGTCCTTTTCTTCCGTGTAGATTTCTCCTGTGAGGGAGATTCAGGGGCTAAGGCTGAGGGACGAGGAAACGTAACAACGTTAGGGGTGGATTTCTTAAGGGGAATCAGTTTAGTCGAGGTTGCGGGCGGAATTTTAGTTATAGTGGGAGGGGCTCTGGTTTTAGGAGATGACTGTTTCTTAGACTTTTTTAATTTTTCACTGAGTTCTTTTATTTTTAGAGATTTCGCATATCCAGGGTCGTATTTAAGCGCCATTTCATGAATCTTGCTGGCGTAGCTAGCCGGGGCCTCACCCTTGGGACTGTTAGTGCCCTTGTCTTTGGGGGCCATCTGGGACTGAGACTCCGCTGCTTGGGGCTTCCCTTTCACTCTACCCACGACTTGCCATTCCTGTGCATCTTCCGCCTTCTTTTGCACAGGCAATGTGGGCTCTTGGAGAGACCCAACCGGGGTTTTTACACCACCGGTGCCAGCCGCAGGTAGGCCCATTACAGGCGTTACGGAAGGAGAGGTTTCAGCTTGAGGGGGATTGGCTTTTGACGGGACTCCAGAGGCCTTCTTCTCTGGGCAGGAAGAGGCGAGGTGACCAATCACGCCACACTTCCAACACGTCGGTTTTCTCCCCATCACAATGACGGGGAAAGTTTTCCCGCCAATCTCCAAGCAGTTGGGAATGGATGTGAAGGCCTCACGATCTATCATCAATTCGAACCTCCACTCACCCACCTCATATTCCGGAGTCACACTTACTATAGGGCCATACTGCATCAAATATGCTCCTAAGTGCTCACCGAGAATATAGTGAGGAATCTCATGAACGGTTACCTGGGTACTTCGCCGTCCTAGGTATTCTGTGCGGAGAATGAAATCGTTGGTGATTAAATTACGGGAAGTCATCTCCACACAGTCCTCGGGCGTGGGCAACAGAACGTCCCACATGAAAAAGCCACTACTTTTGTCGATTTGTTGGGGCATAACCCCCAAGGAAATCAGTGATTTCATCACTGTGCCTTTTGTGCTACGACAAATTTTGCGCGTGAGCTTGTCAAGCACAAAGACTGACACTGTTCTTTTGGCAATGCGCTCTTTCGCTTCAAGGTCTACTAAGAGCCCGCCATCAGTGATCAGATGTACGTACTGCTTAGCCCTCTCTACGAATTCCGCCACATTGACGATGCATTTGGGTGGGGAACTCCATACACAGGGTGATTCCCCAGCCGCTACACCGGTTGTCTTCGTTTCTACTTTTTTTCTGTCTTGATTTTTGTTCTGTTCGTCTTTCTTTTCTTCTTGCTGATTCTTAACTACTGCTTCTTCAGCATTTTCGTCTTTATTCTTTTGCTTCTTAACATTTTTGTAGGGACCCCCTTTAGATATGTTATCCTTATTCGGGGACAGAGGTGCAACATCTTCTTTATCATCTTTTTTATCTGGGTGGTCCTTCTTGGGAGAAAACAGCTTTTTAACGATGGTCCGACTCTGGTCGGCCATCTTCGTAATTATGTTTGGACCAAAAACAGAAAACGTATATGAAAACCGCATTTCAAAAATAAATGAAATACAACAATGCAACCAAAACAAAACTGAAAACGAAAAATAAAATGAAGCAAGAACCTAAAATAAAATTAACAACTGTATGAAAAGAAAATAATAAGGCGGCCGAAGCCGACCAGTAAAAGAAAAAATTAAAACAAGTACTGGAACGAAAAACGACAATTAAAACAACCAAATAATATAAACAAAGGAAAAAATGTCAACTTAAGTCAGAAACAAGTCCTTTTCACTCCGGCAAGTCGGAAATGTAAACCGAAACGGAATCAAACGCGTCAATCAGCTGCCAAGCTTCGTCTTTGAATTCTGGCGAAGAGACTGAAAATCGTGGAAATATTTATTATGCAAATGTATAAATGTGGCACAAGGCCTAAAATGGGGGTTGGGGTGGGGCTGGTCATCATCTGTCCTATCGTTAACTTAACTAGCCTCTATCACTGACCCAATCGTTCTTATAATATTTCTATCACCAAAACAAACCAGTCACACAACACTATCTTACACAAACACCACACTCTCTAGGACCTCCTACCTAAACTAATTATGTACAATTTTGTGGGGGCTGGGATGATAAAACAACAAACCCCAATCTTCTTGATGATTCAAATATTTACAAAACTAAACAAAACTGATGTTAGTATGGGGAAGCCCTCACAGTCTAAATGTGGCAGTGAAAGCGGTTAACTGGACGAAAATACCGCGGGATTATAAATAAATATGAATCATTTATACAATCTACAAATACTCACACATCCACTCACACATTTAGACACGATAACAAATACGAAATCACACGCTCGAAACGAAAAGGCATCCCACAGTTACCAGAGAACCGCCATCACTGTCACCTAAATGGGGAAGGGGTGGGGAATATAAACCAAAGATAAAGGGGACAAAAATAAAAGGTGGGGAGGGGCTATGACCATTCATACCCTAGCTAAGTTAAAATTAATTGTTCAATAAACGAAAAATGCCTTAAGCTAAACTAACACTGAGCTGGGCTGATCACGTTTAAAGCAGGTGACCAATCTCCTCTAGCCTAGGTCACCTCCAAGTGGAAATCTAATCTAGCCCCTTTCACACTCACCAAACGCGAAGCAGTCACCCACCTTTCGCCAAATTTTAATGAAGAGAGCCGCCTCCTTTCCGCCATGTTTTGATTTTAAGCTGATGCTTAAAAAACAAAACCAGTTGAGAAAAGGAAAACTTCTCGCCTTCATAAAATTCCTTCTGTCGCGTCGTCCAAATCACGACTCTCATAATGCCGAGTAAACACAAGAACACATAGTGTTCATTCTTTTTCAACTGGGGCACAACATTGCTACAAACGGCACTGACTTCAAGGACAAAAACCTTTCCACCCAAGACGCGAACCATGTAGCCTTCAATTAACTCACACAACGGCCGTACGACACTGCAGTGAAAGAAGATGTGGTCCAAAGACTCCACCCCAACACCACAGCGCACGCACTTTGGCGTAACTGCCAACGCCGCTGCGTGGAGCCTCTTGCCGACCCAGAGAGCCTTCCGCAACACCAGCCAGGTAAGCGATGCCTCGTCGTTATTGAGACACCTCCACCCGGGCGCCCAAGGCCAGAGAGAGCGAAACTCCTCATTCGTCAAACCTAACCTTTCCTTCAAATCATCTTTGGCGGCCCCCCGTATAACGCCTTAGGAGACAACAGTCGGGTGTCGGAGAGGCCTTCCTTGACCCGTGTGAAAAAACCCAGAGCACGTTGACACTCGCGATAGAAGGAGCACTCGGCACGAGGATTGCGCAGGGCCTCCTCCTCTCCCTCATTCACACTTCTCAAAGCTGGAAAAGCTTTCTTAGCGTCTTCCTTCCAGAAGAGGCCGTTACCCTCGTCTTGCGCACACATTCGGTCTAAGAATTTCAGCCGCAGCGTATGTTGACGAATCTCAACGTTGGGCATCCCTAGACCGCCTTCAGCAGGATGGAGGCAACAGACCTCGCGACGCACCATAGGAGATCTCTCGCGCCATAAGAAATGGAACAAGATTCTCACCAGTAAAACTAGTTCGGTGGACAGGAGGGGAAGAACCGAGAGCCGGTAAAGTAGGAGGGGTTAGATGTGCGAAGCACAAACTTCCGCCCTCCCCTTCAAGGAAAGATTCCTCTGAGACCACAGACGAACTGCAGCCTCAGCCTTTTCTCGGACCTCCAACCAATTCATCTCCAACTGGAGGCCGGGGCCAAAAAAGACGCCGAGTATCTTAACAGGCCCGTCTGTCCAGCTGAAGGGCCCGGGAAGGGAAACTCCCTTCCACGAACCCAACCGCAAGCCCACAGACTTATCACGGTTGATCTTGGCTCCTGTTACCGTTTCATACCTGCTGATTTCCTTTCCGACTTCGTGTATCTCGGCACTGCTTTGTACAAAAGCAGTCACGTCGTCGGCATAGGCAGAATACCTGGCCGAGGTGTTCGAACCAGGGAGGGTAATTCCTTGTAGGACCGGATTCGCCTTTAACTTGCGGAGGAATGTCTCCAACGCAAGCACGTACAGCATCGGCGACAAGGGGCAACCTTGACGAATAGATCTGGACAACATGAAAGGCTTCGACCTTACTCCATTCACTTCCACCACAACTCCGGGGGACCGATACAAGAGACGTATCCAGGCGCGAAAGTGCGGCCCGAAACCTGCCGCCTCGAGAACAGATCCGATAAATTGATGGTCAACCCTATCGAAAGCCTTAGACTGATCCAAATTGATCAGCACGGCTTCTCCGTCGACTTTTTCTAAGATCAAGCGTACCGTATGAAGGTTGTCCTGGATAGTCCTACCCTTCACAGCACAAGTCTGCTCGGGGCCAATCAGACTAGGCAGGACAGCCTGCAAACGGTTGGCTAAGACCTTGGCCAAAATCTTTAACTCTGTATTTAACATAGTTAAGGGCCGAAAGTTACTAATCCCATCCCCTCCGCGCTTATCCTTACGAAGCAGCTTGATCGCACCTCTGGTGAAGCGATCGGGAATACTCCCATTCTTCATCCAGTGGTTGAACATCACTGCCAGCAGAGGGACAAGCACGTGCGACTGCCTCAAGTACAGTTCGTAGGGGAGACCATCAATACCCGGAGTCTTGTCACGACCGACCTGCTTCAGCGCGTCCCAGATTTCCGCCTCTGTTATCGGACCCTCGCACCCAGCCGCTTCAGCCGCCTCAAGAAAAGGAAAGTCAGCTGAATAGGTGGCGAACTGATATTCGCTCAGACCGGGCTCCTTGGTGAAAAGATCCTGAAAATAAGACCTAAAAGCCTCACATATGCCATCGTTTGTAGTCACGGTCCGCCCATCCGGCAATGTGACGCTGTCGATGTATCGATTTGCGATATTTCGGATTTGTTCAGTCCGCAGTTCAGCGGCCATATTTGTCGCCTCGGAAGACATTCTTTTTAACCTAGAACAACGATGTGTTAAATTTCCAGTGGCCAGCCATTCTAATCCTAGCCTTATCTAAGTTTAGACGAACCCGGACAAGCCTATGGTCCGAATAAAGTATACTATGAAAACTTGGACAGCCTAAGAGCCCTAAGTCCACTCTCCTAACTAATACTCGGTCGATGTAACTTGTACGCAACACCGAAGCCGAGCTGCCCCTATTAGTCCAAGTCCATGTTAATTCCTGGGGAAGCTCATTCCGGTACTTATCGACAAGATCAAGCCTGTCGATAAAGTCACGAAATGGTTTTTCATCCGGGTTGTTAGTACCCAATCTATTACCCGTACGATCTATATCGGGATCGAGGACGGCATTCCAGTCACCCGCTAAAACTACCCGTCGAGATGTCGTTAGAAAGGGATCGATCCGCCGAAAATGTCGGTCCGCTCCGTACAGACGTTGGGCGCATAAACTCCAATGAGATGAAAAGCCTGCTCGTTTATGGTAACATCCAAGGCACAAAGCCTGCCTTCAGTATCCGCGAAGAAAAGTGTACAGTCAGCGATCAAAGAACGTTTAACCAGCCAAGAAACTCCCCTAGAGCGGCCATCATAACATGCTGAGAAGAGGTGAAACTCCCTCGACAGAATATCATCGTGGTCACCAGAATGGAAACGAGTCTCTTGCAAAACACATATATCCACCCCCAGGCGCTGGAGGTCACGAACGAGTTTCGCTCTGTGAGACTCCGACCTCAGCCCCAGGGCATTTAAACTGGCTAAAATGAGATCCATTGTTAACAACTCTAGGGTTGGGCACCTCCTTTAAACATGACCGGGGAAAGAATACCGACGGCTCCGCCCATGGAACCTCCGCCCATTTCAGTGTCAATACGGCCCCTTTGGGCGAGGCTGCCGATATCCCAGGGAAATGTTAGCTTTAATACTCTATAAAGGGAGGGGTGAACAAAAACTGGGAGCCTCCCCGAGCAAAATTGCCTTAAATTTTTGGTTTGATCATTGTCTGTTATGATCATTGGTGGATTCATGTCCTTGTAGGCTTTAAGTGCCTCATCCACCATTGCCCAGGCCTGTCGGGAACCCGGACCAGTCCGGATTACCGACAGGATTCTCTGGGCAAAGGGGAAATTTCTCGGATTGTCTATGGCTTTGCCGCCAAGCTTCTGAAAGGATAGCAGGTATTTTAGCACCTGTATCCGATTTTCATATTGCTTGGCTCTTTCGGATTGGTTGGGATTTATTTTGCAGACGTTTTCTCCAGTGTTGTACGGCATCTGTTGTCTTTTGTTCTTTTCTTTTCTATCCATACTCGGGCTCCTCTGCCATTTTTGGTTTGAAACCCTATCAGATGGAGCCGGGGATGTATCAGGTGATATATCAGAGTATAGGGCAGGAGAGGGCTGTGATAATGAGGGAATGGGCACCTCAGTTAAGGAGGACACATTTTGGGGTGTAGGTGTTAGTGATCGTGTGCGGTTTCTGATTTAATTTTTCTGTGCGGGAGATACAGGGCCTGAGACTGATGGGCGAGAAGATGAGTCAGTGTTCTTTTTAACTGGGGAGCATTTTTTCAGGGGAGTCAATTTAGTCGGGGTTAATGGCAATGATTTAGTTATAGGGAGAGGGGTTCTGATTTTAGGTGATGACGGGGTAGAATTAGCCGGTTTCTTTGATGACTTTTTCAATTTTTCATTTAATTTAATTTTTAATGATTTTTCATATCCTGGATCATATTTGAGGGACATCTCGTGAATTTTGCTGGCATAGCTAGCCGGGGCCTCACCCTTGGGACTGTTCGTGTCCTTGTTCTTGGGGGAAATCTGGGACTGAGACTCCGCTGCTTGGGGCTTCCCTTTCACTCTACCCACGACTTGCCATCCGCCTTCCTTTGCACAGGCAATGTGGGCTCTTTAAGAGACCCAACCGGGGCTTTTACACCACCGGTGCCAGCCGCAGGTAGGCCCATTACAGGCGTCACGGAAGGAGAGGATTCAGCTTGAGGGGGATTAGCTTTTGGCGGGACTCCAGAGGCCTTCTTCTCTGGGCAGGAAGAGGCGAGGTGACCAATCACGTCACACTTCCAACACGTCGGTTTTCTCCCCATCACAATGACGGGGAACGTTTTTCCGCCAATCTCCAAGCAGTTGGGAATGGAGGTGAAGGCCTCACGATCTATCATCAACTCGAACCTCCACTCACCCACCTCATATTCCGGAGTCACACTTACTATAGGGCCATACTGCATCAAATATGCCCCTAAGTGCTCCCCGAGAATATAGTGAGGAATCTCGTGAACCGTTACCTGGGTCCTTCGCCGTCCTAGGTATTCTGTGCGGAGAATGAAATCCTTGGTGATTAGATCACGGGAAGTCATCTCCGCACAGTCCTCGGGCGGGGGCAACAGAACGTCCCACATGAAATAGCCACTACCTTTGACAATCTGTTGAGGCTTAACCCCCAAAGAAATCAGTGATTTCATCACTGTGCCTTTTGTGCTACGACAAATTTTGCTCGAGAGCTTGTCAAGCACAAAGACTGACTGTTCTTTTCGCTATACGCTCTTTCGCCTCAAGGTCTACTAAGAGCCATCAGTGATCAGATGCACGAACTGCTTAGCTCTCTCAACGAATTCCGCCACATTGACGATGCATTTGGGAGGGGAACTCCATATTGAGAGTGATTCCCCAGCCGCTACACCGGTTGTTTCCTTCGTCTTAATTGCTTCTTGTTCTGTTTTATCGTCTTGATTTTTGTTCTTTTCATCTTTCTTATCTTCTTTCTTATTCTTGTAGGGACCCCCTTTAGAGATGTTATCCTTATCCGGGGAAGCATCATTTTTATCGGGGGTGGGGGGTCCTTCTTGGGGGAAAATAGTTTTTTACGATGGTCCGACTCTGGTCGGCCATCTTGGTAATTCTTTTTTTGGCAAAAATGAATAAATGTGTGGTGTAACAAAATACAATATATATAAAAACAACTTTCAAAATAAAATAAAATACAAAAATGCAACACAAAATCTGAAATAAAAACTGAAAAAGAAAATAAAATTTAAACAAGAAAAGAAAAGAAAAAACAAAAGAAAGACAACTAAAATAAAATAAACAACTGTCCAAAAACAGGCACCAAAATAAAGGTTTCGCAAAAAGGTCCAAAAATCTGTCAAAAAAGGAAACAAAAAGGAAAACAAAATAAACAAAACCAACCGGTCCGGCAAAAATCCAACGCCCCCCCCCCTAAAAAAACTCGTCCTAAAACGACTAGCATTTGGGAAGAAACTAAAATTGATTCGAAAAGTGGGATTTATATGTTTCCAGAATCAAAATTTGGCCCAGATGAGCTTGTTGAATTTTTGGCGCTAAACTGGGTTTAGGCCAATGAGATTGCTAAAAACGCAATCCGTGACTGTGATTGGTTGATTCACTGATATTGGATCGTTCCAATATGTTTTGACCTGAAACTGGGGTGGATAGCTTATGCTATTCCTACACATCCATCTCAGAATTTTTTTTATTGCTATTAAGCAGTGTAATTATTTCCCCTTTTCCACCCTGTTTAGTCTTTCTTTACTTTCATTTTATCCACATTGTTTTGGTTTCACAAGACCAAAATTTCACTGTCTCTAAAATAGACAGATAATAAAAATCTCCAAGCAAACGCCATAGTTTGATCCACCAATCTGAAAACTTTTACAACTATTGTCATCACTGCTTGTTCGTGTTTGGGATTGTCTAAATTTATACACATCTAACATTTGCTCCTCTGTCACTTCATCTCATTTTGGTTCTTGTAAATTCTTTAAATCAATTTTAATGCATTGCTGATTAAATGGTAAGCTCAGTTTTAAAACTGATAGTATTCTAATTGTTTTCACACGCAAACATGTGCACAAGTTGGTCAGTTTGAAATTTGCGAGGTAATATGTATAGCTTTTTCAGTTCTTCTTTGCAATACTTGGTCAATTCTAGAAATACATAGGTTGAATGATGCAAAGCAGTGAAACTTTCTTTTGTTAATTTGCCATTTCTTCCAGAGATGCTATTCCAAGATTCTAACCAGTCACAGAATACAGAGAGAAATTTAAAATGTTCTTCATTTACTCTAAGTGGATTAAGGTATTTATTTTTAAGCCGACAATCTTTATATGGAGTTTTTACATTCATTATTGTTCGCCAAATAAAAAATATGTTTATATATTCTGCAACTTCTGCAAAATTAGGCAAACGTCTGTTTCCTTAAGGTCAATAATCCTTGAATAGTGTACTAATTAAAAAATTTGCAGAACGAAATTCACATTTTGCCATTCAAGATTAGTAGGAGAAAGTACCTTTGAGGTCAATTTATAACAATATTTCAAAATTGGCTGAGATTTAAGGGCATGAATCTTCTGTAAGGTATAAAATTAGGCACTTTGGATCTGATTCATGATTTACATTGTGAAAAAATTTTAGGAACAGCTTTTAAAAACAACACAAGCGATAAAGTCAAGTCATGTTGAATTTTAATTTCTCGCTAGATTTATGTCTTAACTTTGTGTTGTGAATTACAAAGATATGAAATGAATTTAATCATAAAATTTTCAGTTAAATATACTTATTTTTTAATACAAAAATCTACTCACTCTCCTGAATTAAGTAATAAAAAATGTGTGTTTTGTGAAAGTACGAATCCTAATATAATTCTTTATCTTTCGGAAAAGAAAATACACGAAATTTTGGGCCGTTTTTAATAATACCCTTTGCAATTTGGTACAACACATCTGTAAGGCATTGTTTTCGTAAGTTAATACAATATTTAAAAGAAAAAATAGACAATTTAAAACCACTGTGAAAAATCTAAATACACAAATGACGACTTCCATGTTGAAAGTTAGAACTCAAGATGATGACGTCATGAATTCTTGACGTCACATTGAACTGGTCTTATTTTCAGTGTTCGTAGTAATACTGACACACCCACAATCATATTGTTTAACTTTCTTTAGCCAACCCTCCTTAATTTTATAAGCAACCATGATTTCATCTTATATTTTCTAAAATAAATCATTTTCACGATTTGTTTTTACAATACCATCTGAAGAACAATATTGTTCTGAAACATGGAAGTTTTTCTGTAGTGATATCATGCTTATATAAACCATTGTAATAACAACATATATATATATATATATATATATATATATATATATATATATATATATACATATATATATATATATAAAAAGTGTGTGTATGTAGATGTGGAGTGTTAGGTTAGAATGAAAATTCAAAGTGTCAAATTTGAATTTGTTACATTCACTGACACACAAATAACCTTGAATAAGTTAAAAATGAAACCAATTCTAAGCGTGGGTCTCTGTTGATCCTGGTAACTCTTAGGGGATTTCAGACTGAAACTTTAATTTAATCTGTGGTGGTAAATTGGTCTCATTCCACTGCCCATATCTATAAATATCTCATCTCTTTTTGAACTACTTCTCAATCATTGTCAATCCTCTTTCCATTGATCCTAAGTCTATACTACCTGGCGCAGGAATTGAATTTACAATTACTATGCTCTCAAATTCATCGTCTAATGCTTAAATTCCCTAGGCTATTTATTGTTCCATGTTACAACCCTGAATCTAGAACTTGGTGTCTTTACATCTAATGTTTGTTTTTGCCTGCCTGCTGCTGACACTGTTGCTGCAACTGTATTTCTTAGCCACATTGACCCACTGTATCTTGTTGCTTCTGCGGATGAAGCTTTGTCATCATTGCTCCTTATTAATAAATCCCATATGATATTTCTATGGTAGATTATATGAGCCTTTTGTTTGTCGTGTTGTTAATTTTGATTTAATGTTTCATATTTCAGAAGATGAAGATGATGTTATCCAGAAGATTCCAGAGCGAGAGGATGTAGACCCAAATGCGGGAAGATTCGCTCGATATCATTTTACGCCACAGTTTTGAGACTAAAAGTTGTAGGAACAACGTAAATCTAAATTTTCACAACACTTTTTCAAAGTACAAGCATGAATATTCCAAAAGTCACGTGACTTGTTTCCTGATTAGGATTGGGTTTCCGGTCCCTTTCAAAATTTACTTCTGCACTACACTCCCAACGTCTCCACCTGAACTCCAAAATTTTAATCGCTAGTTATTTTTATTTATTTTCCTCTCAATAGGAGTAGATAATTTTGTCTATCATCCAGTTGCTGTTCCTTCTTTGTCTTTTGAACAAAAATAATTTTATCCCTTGTTTCCTGGTTAGATTTTGAGTTCCTTCTAAATAATTTTCATTCTGTTGTGTTTTTCCAGTCACAATCTTGACCTCTTCGAGTCTAGATGTAGGTGTCATCTTTCCGTCATCTCCAAGAACTTCACTTCTTGCTCTACTTTGAGTGGCTCTTAAGTCTTATATTGGGTAGTAATAATAGTAGTAATAGATCTAGGGTAGTATCCTAGTTGTCTGCTTAGCAGGAGTATCGGTGTCTGTGAGTGTAAAAAGCGATGTGGGAGTAACAGTCTTTGTTGTAGAGGCTGCATTTATGTTTTTTAATCTGATGACACAGGCATTGTACATTATCATTTTTGTCTGATGTGATGGTAAAGCCAAGGTAGGTAAACTGATGGACTACATCCAGCTCATAGTCATTGATGGGGATGACCAGTGGTGCTGTGGTACCTTGATACTGAACGCTCGTTCCTTCTTTTTTTAAGCTAATGGTCAGCCCAAAGTCTCTGATAAAGACATTTCGTACCTTAGTCTTGGCTCTGAGACGGGCGAGATTGAAAAGCATGCCATCTGATCTTGTATGCAGGTAAATCCCTTCCCCATGATGTGCTGAATGCATGCTTCAAAAGTAGCGCGAAGAAGATTCCCAAGAGAGTGGGAACAAGGACCCAACCCTGTTTGACCTCGCTGCAGATGTTGAAGGGCTCTGACGTGTTGCCGTTGAAATGAACAGTACCTCGTATATTGTTATGGAAGGACTTGATCAAGCTCTGCAGCTTGGGTCGGCAGCAATACTTGGGCAGGATTCTGAAGAGGCCTACCCTACTTACGAGGTCGAATGCCTCGGTCAGACCAATGAAAGCGACGTACAGAGGCATCTGCTGTACTCTGCACTTCTCCTGGAGGAGACAAAGCGAGGAGATCATGTATACTGTTGATCGCTCTGATCAACAGCCACATTGCGACTCTAGGTAAACATGTTCAGCAAGTTTCTGCAGATGGAACAAGTTCACCCGAGCAAAGACTTTGCCAACAACGCAGAGTAGAGAAATGGCTCTGTAAATGTTGCAGTCAATTCGGGAGGATTCGAACCTGCCACCCCTATCCACATAGGGGACGCTAACATTTGATCTGGCAATGTCTTAGACCTCTCGACCACGAATCCTGCCGAATGAGACACATTTTCGTAATAAAAATTTATCGTAAATAATCACGTCGGTAGATATAAATTTATAATACAGTTTAATTAAAAAACAGAATATCTACTTAAATATGAGTATTGATCAAAAATAATGTTCAAACAAATCATTTCATATATATATATTTATATATACATAATTTTATTCATTTCCAATTACATTATTGTGTACTTATTCTGGGGGATCAGTTTATTATTGAATAACCATAGAAAACAGATACCCCGCCTTTAGTTGTAATAGAAGATTTTAATATATTCGTTTCCAATTATATTAATATTGTTAAATATGAAATAAAAATTATTTTTTTAAAATTTACATGGAAATTCATTTTGTTTTATTCTTTGAAAATTATTTTTTATTGTTATTTTACTCTATTACCAAATTCCACCACATCAATTTTTTCATCAGCTGTAAATGGTTTTCTTTTTAAATATTGTTAAAAGAATGTTTCGTTCAAGGGAAAGAATCCAAGGCAGCAAAAGTGTTAAAAAAAACCGGACGATACAGACATGGTCTTGAATTTAAACTGGGCTTATTGATTTTTATAAGCTATTAATTGTCATCAATTCTCAAACATTTCCCCTAAATTTAAAAAGATAGAATGAAATATCGAATTGTTGCTGGAAACTTCTTTCAAAAGTTTCCATCACAACAACCATGAAAAACCTACTTGGAATTTCCGTCTGAAATTTTGGCGACAAAATGCAATCATTCCAAACTTTTCTTTGCTTTTTGTCTACAATTTCTTATCAATTATCGGAGTGGAAATATCTTTTTTAAATTTTTTAAAAATCTATTTTGACGGCAAAATAAATAAATAAATAAATAAAACTTTAAGATAATTGACAGACATCATAAAAAAATTAACAGACAGAAAACAAGTCTAATAAAACCAACTTTATTTGCACATCTTCTGTCAACCATTGATGGTCGGAGTAAAAGATGTAAAAAAAAAATATTTTTTTCGAAATTCTTAGCCCCAAAAGAAAGCCGCAGAGTACAACGGCTGAAACGTCGTACAAATGACAACAAAGATGAGGATAATCGTCTGAATAATGTAAATACTTCTTCATCTCAGAAAAGTAGACATGATTTTTTGCCTTTATTCATATTACGAAACATTACTTTTTTCAATATTTGTACCTCGACTCATATTTTGTAATCATAAAAAGTTTTTTAAAATTTCAGAATTAAAAAATGAAAACAACACAAATTAATTTTTTTTGCAAAATTAAAAATCAATTTCAATTTTTAAAATTCTTTTGTCTTAACGAATTTTGAAAATTTTCATTAAAATCTTTTCATCCTTTTGAAAATAAGTAAACAATTTTTGTTGGGAAAGAAAAATTTTCTTATTTATTGAATTTTCTGGGAATTTGTACAGAACTTTTTTCGACAAAACGGAAAAAAATTCCTTCAATGGTAGCAAAATAAAAATGTTGAAATTTATTTGGAGTGAAATTCATAATTTCTTCTTTAATTTCTATTTTTTGAAGAATTTCGCCCTCTTGACTAAAAAGGAAGATTTTCGACATATTATATCTCGTTCCCCACAAATTTCCAGTCGTCGGATCGGTACGAAGGAGGGGGTAACCATCACCACAACCACCCTTCCTCTCTGGCCAGGTCCCAAGGTCAATTCTTTTTATTTCGGCTCCGGTTTCCGAAAAACAAACAATTTCTTTAAATTCCATATCACAAGTGAAAATTTCTTGTTGAAATTGACACAAAGAAAAAAATTCCTTTTCTGTGTAAATTATTTTTCGTTTTTTGGAAAAATGGGGGGCGTTTTTTTCTCTCCAAAAAGAAAATTCTTCCTCCCTCACCACTCCCCCAAGGACAACAGACGACGAAATTGCCATCGGAAATGCGACAAATGTCCCAGGGACGGAATCTTCCTCCTCCGTCCGTCAATTCCCATCGGCCAATCAACTCCCCAAACTCATCGAATTCTTTCACCGAACAGTCGTTCCAATCGCAGACAAAGACATGATCGTCTTCGTCGGTGGCGAGAATCGAGGGAATCAACCCCAGGTTTGAATCGTGGAGACGGTATTCTTTTTGAAGCTGTAAATCCTCGGATCGGATGTCCCGACCCTCGTAAACTCTATCATTTCGTTTCTCAGTGACACCAGGGATTCGTGACACCATTTTGAAAATGGAAATGTCACCGTCAGTTCCGATTTTTGGTGGAGTGGGGCAAACGATTGTGGGAGCCGCGATCTAAGCTCCGCTCCCACCAACCGTAATCCACAAACGACGTCCCCGTCTTCGGCGTCGTCCCCCAACAACTGGCCAACATTATGGCGCCAAATCTTGACCATTTTCAAAAAGTCTTCTCCCTCCTTTAGGGAGAGGCGCCACTTTTCTAACGGCTTTCTCATATTGTCTGACAGCTCTTTCAAACTCCGACGTGTCTCTTCCACGAACTTCTCGAACTCTTCCCACATTTCGGAACATTTCGACTCGCAATCCATTGACAGTTGGTCAATGGATCGCCTCGTCTGTTCGTTCATTGCAAGGATCTGGGTTTCCAACTGACGGAGTTCTTGCTCCAGGGTGAGACCGACCGTCTTCTCCCTCGAGGCCTCCTCCCTCGCGGACAGCGGCTGAGGCGGACACTGGGGGGAAAAGGTCACGTGATCCCTGTAACACACGTCACACACGCAAAAGTTGCACCGGTCGCAGAAGGCGTCCTTCCGTTTGCGGTGCAGGCGACACTCGTCCGTCATGAGGACCCCCACGGCCTCTCCCCTCGACATGCCGCTCAGGTCCCTGGTTTCGTGCGTTGGGTGAAATTGCCTGTGGAATCTCGCACAATTCTGGCACAAAAGTTTTTCACAATCCAGGCACCAAATCTTGACGGTCGATTCGGTGCCATCTTTTTCAAAGCACACGTCGCATCTCCATTTTTTTAATTCCAGGTTTTGGCGCGTCATAATCTTCACCAAAATGGTGAAAGTCTTAAACTGTCACGTGTCCCCACCGGGGTGTGGCATTGGGGACATTTGACATCGTCCTGTGTCGCTGCTTCAAATCGGGCATCGAGGCAGGACTGACACAAAGAATGAAGACATGCCAATGTCTTCGAGGAGAGATCTAAATATTGGTCGCAGTTCGAACAGAAAAATCTTTTTTCATTAAAATTGGCAGCCATTTTTAAAATTCCTTCAGAAAATCTGGAAAGAAAAATAAAAAAAAGGTCAAAAGAAGGATAGAGTGATTATCAAGAAAGAAAGAAAGAAAGAAAGAAAGAAAGAAAGGAAGGAAGAGAAGAAAGGGTAAAAGCTATAGAGAAAGGGGGAAGGGATTTCCAATTTGACGACTTCACAATCACTTTTAACTTTTTCCTTTTATCCATTAAAACAATTTTTTTTTCTATTTCTTCAGATGATTTTTACTTTCTTCGAAAAATACACGGACTTCAAATAATTTAAAAAAATTATCTTATTATTAGATAGACAAAAAATTTGTCTGAATGTGAGAGCGGGTTTCTTTTTCTTTTAATAGACAGACCGGCCGATAGATTGATAGATAGACAGATTGATGTATAAATTATTACAAATTGTGTCCAAGCGAAATAAAAACGACGAAAGAAAAGCAAACAATTTCGATGAATAAATAAAAAAAGAGAAAAGCCACCAAAAACTAAATTTTTGGCGGGAAGACAAAAATAATGCAGTTTTAATTAAAGAGATGACCCCTAAATTGTGATTTTGAATCCTTCCCTGATTTTCCAACGAATAAAGTAGAAAATGAAGACAGACAAAAAAAATAGGGCGGGGTTCCTTTTTTTCTTTCACAGAAATAAAAAATGTCGCTTTATCTTTGCTTTCTTGTGGGCGAAATGATGAAAAAAAATCTTGGTGAGTCTTGTTATGTCCAAGGAAACATTTAAGAAGATTGGCTGATTTGGAAATGGAGAAAATTCTTACTTACACTTGATTTCGATTTCAATTTGGGTGAAAATTGGTTTTCGTCAAAAAAACGGGAGACAAAAATAAAACAAGTTTCTTCGTCGAATTTTCAGGAACGAATGTTAAAGCGCAAATGACGTGCAGATGACGTCACTGGAATATAAGGCATTTGATTGGACGAAATATAACACGTCACTGGAGTTTTTGATTACGTGTTATAAGTGGGAGGAAGAGTGGGGAAAGACAGAAGCAAAAGGGAGGACATGTAACAATGAGAGGGGGGCGAATTCTTTTACTTTTTCTGAACAAAAATTGAAGAGAGTGAGTTAGAGAAAGAAAGAAAGAAAAAATGTGGAGCATATCTTTTCAAAACGGGAAGTTAATTAGTTAAATTAAATATTTACAAATAGAAACATACAGACACAATCACACACGGAAACCCGCACCCCCCCACACATATATATAAATATATGTAAGTATATACTTACACAAATTTACTGATCAATAAATTTACAACCATTATATACATACATACACACACGCACACACTCATATATACGTATGTTTGTTTATACACGCTCACACACATATAGATACACACACATAACTGAAACAATAAATTTACAACTACACACACATACAGACGAGGAAAAGAGAGAAGCAAGGGAGAGAGAACATCTATCGATGAAAGACGAGCAAATAAACTTTTTACTTTAAAAATATAAAAAAATTACTAATTTAATTTAAAAAACAATTTATAGAACAAAAAATATTTTGATAAATCTGAATCAAATCGACGAAAGAAAAGGAAACAATTTCAACATATAAATAAATAAAAAATAGAGAAAAACTTCTAGAAATTTAATTTGCTTGTGGCGTCAAAAATAATGTAGTTTTAATTAAATAGATGACCCCTAATTTGTGATTTTGAAAAATAATTTATAGAACAAAAAAAGAGTTGAAATTTTTGATAAATCTGAATCAAATCGAATTTCATTCCATCAAGTATCATTTTATATGTATATAAAACGAAAATGTCAAATAAAATTTTTTTTTTAAATATGAAAAAAAACTATTAAAATAAAGAGAAATTATTAGTAATTTTTTTTTATTAATTGTCGAAATTATTGGCTTTTCTTTGGTTGTCTTTATTTTGCTTGAATACAATTTGTAATAATTCGATAAAATCAGTCGGTTCAACCATTTTTTTTAATTAAAAGAAAAGAATTTCGCTATAATAAATTATTTAACATCTGATAATATATAGTATGGCACATTGTTCGAATCCTGCTGGATAGCACACATTTTCGTAATAAAAATTTATCGTAAAATAATCAGGCCGGTAGATATAAATATAAAATACTGTTTAATTTAAAACAGAATATCTACTTAAATACGAGTATCGGTAAAAATAATGTTCAAAATAATTCATTACAAATTGTCGGTTGCTTATAACCAAGTTTCGTTAAAATTCGTTAATTTCCGTAATATATATATATATATATATATATATATATATATATATATATATATATATATATATGCGTGATTTATATCGTTTTACTAGTCTCAAAAAACGTCCTCAAAAACTTTCGAACGAAGGAAAAAAATGGTTTTAAAAAAGAAAAATGAAAGAGCTTAGGACAGAAATCAGCACGAAGCCCAAAGAAAAAACCAAAGAATATCCGACACGACTAACCATCTAACAGAAAGCGTTCAATACAAAGG
This sequence comes from Ascarosepion bandense, assembly GCA_037127315.1. Classification (NCBI taxonomy): domain Eukaryota; kingdom Metazoa; phylum Mollusca; class Cephalopoda; order Sepiida; family Sepiidae; genus Ascarosepion; species Ascarosepion bandense. The sequence continues at coordinate 495,434 of JBBBDQ010001597.1, forward strand.
TAGAGCGAACTAAATAGAACCTAATGAGCTAGACGAACCTACCTATCTAGGTTTATCCTAAACGGATCGTCAGGGAAAGCTGGCGAACTTTCCCTAACGAGCCGTTTTGGAGAAACCTATATATATATATATATATATATATATATATATATATATATATATATATATATATATCCAAGTGAATAAGGAACGAAGCAAATATTAACAACATTCAAAACATTAATAAGACAGACAAAAAAAAAGGGCGAGGTTCCTTTTTTTTTTCTTTTTTTTTTAACAGAAATAAAAAAATGTCGCTTTATCTATGCTTTCTTGTGGGCGAAATGATGAAAATAAATCTTGGTGAGTCTTGTTATGTCCAAGGAAACATTTAAGAAGATTGGATGATTTGGAAATGGAGAAAATTCTTACTTACACTTGATTTCGATTTCACTTTGGCGGAAAATTGGTTTTCGTCCAAAAAAACGGGAGACAAAAATAAAACAAGTTTCTTTGTCGAATTTTTTGGAACAAATGTTAAGACGCAAATGACGTAAGGATGACGTCACTGGAATATAAGGTATTTGATTGGACGAAACATAACACGCCACTGGAGTTTTGGTTTACGTGTTTATAAATGAGAAAAAGAGTGGGGAAAGAGAGAATCAACGGAGAGGACAAGTAACCACGAGAGAGGGGGAAATTCCCTTACTTTTTCGAACCTAAATTGAAGAGAGTGTGAGAGAGAATGAGAGAGGGAGTAAAAATGTGGAAATCTTTTCAAAACAGGAATTAATTCCTGTTAAATTAAATATTACAGATAGATGGTTTCCGCTTCACCAGGTCTACTGCTGATATGCTTACGACCATCACAGTATATATATACCAGGCTCTCGATAAGAATGGCGAAGCTCGAACTGTTGCCCTGGATATTTCCAACGCGTTCGACAGGGTCTGGCATGCTGGCCTTCTACGCAAGCTGCGGAGTTATGATATAACTGGACACATTGTTTGACCTAATCCAGTTATTCCTCTCTAATCGCACAGTGAAGGTAGTATTAAACTGACATGCCTCCCAAAACTACCATACGAACGCGGGTGTCCCTCAAGGTTCTATTCTAGATCCTACGCTTTTTTCTGATCTACCTTAATGATCTCCCCGATGTTATAAGATCCCAAGTAGGCATGTACGCCGACGACAACATCGTTTACTCTCGCCTCGATAAAAAATCTGCTGAGGTTGACAAAGCGAACCTCGCTGCCGAGCTTGAGAAGGACCTCCAATCCGTGATGGATTGGGGAAAGAAATGGCTTGTAAATTTTAATGCTTCCAAAACGAAGTTGCTATCTATTAATCATCATAGACAATCGATCCTACCCACAATTATCATGGAATAGACTAGCTTATCTGAGAGTAAAACACTACTCCTTCTTGGCCTCACGCTCTCAGCGGACCTCAAGTGGAATGACTATATCGAATCCATTGCTAAATCCACTGCCAAGAAGGTCGGTTCACTGTGCAGGGCCAGGAAGTTTTTCCCGTCTGAGTCCATCCTGCACATATATAAATCTACCATCCACCCGTGTATTGAATACTGCTGCCACATCTGGTCGGGTGCCCCTGCTATTCACCTCAGTGTTCTTGGCAATATCCAACGGAGAATCTGCAATGTGATCGATACCGATTTAGCAGCTCGGCTGCAGTCGCTATCTCACCGGCGGGACATGGCTTCCTTGTGCCTCTTCTATAAATACTTTCACGGCTGAACTTCGATCACTGGTGCCGCCTAGGTATGAATTTATACGAGCTACTAGATTAACAACTAGGTTCCAGCTTTTTACAGTTTTTACCGATAATGTGTAACCGCAATTTCTACTCTAACAGCTTCTTTTCACGCATGTCCCATCTATGGAATTCCCTTCCATATACTTGCTTCCCCGACAGCTACAATCTCCAGGAACTTAAATGTAAGGTCAACAGACATCTCCTATCACACTAAATAGCATCCATTCTAACAAGCTCTTTTTCCATCTACTCCAACCCGCATCATCAGTATTCTCATCCTTCTATTACCCTCCTCCTGACACTTCCTATAACTAACCCTTCATTATCATCACTTTTCCCTGTGTAACCCCCTGCGCAACACTGGCAGTAGAATGCCTTGCTTGGGGTGAGATGAAAAAAAAAACACTCAAACACACACACATATATAACTGCACAAAGATAATGATCAATAAATTTACAACTATTATAGACACACATACACACACGCACTCATATATGTATTAGGATCACCATACAAAAGGGTCAAAAGTTACCTCCCCTGGACCATTCAATGGAGTCAGTTCCCTAGCTATTAGGTGCATGCTGGGAGACAAGAAGAAGGGACTTCCGGTAGAGGCCAGCAATCATGGCAGGCAGAACTTTGCCACGCTCTCTATAAACACCTGTTTGTTCAACAACCACAACTGTTCGTTGTACTCATGTTTCCACAATGATAAATTCCCTATTTATTTCCAATAGTCGGCGAATGTGTCATTTTTCCATAACCGTTTTATTTTGTCATGTTAAAAACATAACAAAACTGGCGAAGAAGATGAGAGATGCGGCACGTGGAAATATTCACCTGAGGATTGGAACGAAAAGAAACTGACAAGTAGAATTTGTTTCATTCAGTGGAGAATTTCAGAAATTGGATTTTAGACGTCGAATTTCGGAGACACACAAAATAACGTCAGGTAAGTTGAAAACGTAACATATTTTTTTGAAAAAAAAAATCTGTTTCCGGATTTTTTTTCTTTTCCATTCGGTGTGAAATAATGGATCCAAATACTATCCAACAGATTCTACAACAGCAATTAAGGTTGATGGAACTTTTTTCAGAGAGACTAGGGACTGGACCACAACCAAATCCTCCATCAACGAAATTAATATCGGGACAAGCTCTCGAAAATTCTATCACAGAGTTCCTCTGCGATAAGGAAGCAAACACAATCTTCGCAACGTGGTTCGCTCGTTATGAGGATCTCTTTAAAGAAGATTTTGAAGAGCAAACGGATAGCTGGAAAGTGAGGCTCCTTTTACGAAGAATCATTCCGACTGAACACGAAAAATATATTAACTCCATTTTACCGAAACAACCTCGGGATCGTAGTTTCGCGGAAACAATTGAAACTCTAAATAAAATGTTTGGTGAACACACCTCATTGTTTAATACAAGATTCAACTGCCTCAATATCACGAAATGTGATACAGACGATTTTACAACTTACTCAGGATTCGTCAACAAGCAATGCGAACGGTTCAAAATTTCCACCATCACAGATGAACAATTTTCGTGTTTGATTTTCGGATGTGGATTAAGGTCCGCAAGTGACAGGGATGTGCGCAAAAGAATTTTGTCAAAAATTGAACAAAATCCGGATATTACTCTGCAGCAAGTTACAGAGGAATGTCGGCGGCTTGTGAATCTAAAGCATGATTCAGATAGGGTATAACAGTCCGTGCCTGTAACAACAACCACGATCAACACTATCCAAAGACGACCGTCACCGAAAGCGACACCATAGAAACCACCATCTGCTTGCTGGAATTGTGGTTGCTGGCATTTTGCTCGAAAATGCCCCTTCAAAACTCACCGCTGCCACGAATACAACCGGCAAGGTCACAAAGATGGATTCTGCACACCCCCTTGGCGCAAAACAACGCACAAGCGACCACAAAACAAAAACAGAAAAAAAAAAACAAACAGTCTGGGAGCAACATTCCTTCCCAACTCCAAGTCAAACCACAAATATGTGTCTGTGGAACTGAACAACCATCCGGTTCGGTTACAAATCGACACAGCATCGGACATAACCCTTATTTCCCAGAAACTGTGGAAAAGTATAGGCAGACCTCCACTTACATCTACAAAACATGTAGCACGGAGTGCTTCTGGGGATTGTGTCCATATTACAGGCGAACTGCCAGCAACAATCATGACTGAAGAGAAGACAGCATCTGGGATTATATACATTTCGAATTCCCAGCACAACATTTAGAGACTTGATTTAATTGAGCCACTGGGTCTTCTTGACATCCCACTCAATTTGGTTGGCAAAGCAGCATCAAAAGAACAAAAAAAACCGGGTATGTGATTTCTTTAGAATTTTCCTAAACAAAGGGTGAAATAGGAACTGGATCCTTGTATATATAAGATTTGGCCTTGTGATTTCTTTATAATTTTCCTAAACGAAGGGTGAAGTAAAAACTGGATCCTTGTATATATAAGATTTGGCCTTGTGATTTCTTTATAATTTTCCTAAACGAAGGGTGAAGTAGGAACTGGATCCTTGTATATATAAGATTTGGCCTTCTGATTTCTTTATAATTTTCCTAAACGAAGGGTGAAATAGGAACTGGATCCTTGTATATATAAGATTTGGCCTTGTGATTTCTTTATAATTTTCCTAAACGAAGGGTGAAGTAGGAACTGGACCCTTGTATATATCAGATTTGGCCTTGTGATTTCTTTATAATTTTCCTAAACGAAGGGTGAAGTAGGAACAGGATCCTTGTATATATAAGATTTGGCCTTGTGATTTCTTTATAATTTTCCTAAACGAAGGTGAAATAGGAACTGGACCCTTGTATATATAAGATTTGGCCTTGTGATTTCTTTATAATTTTCCTAAACGAAGGGTGAAATAGGAACTGAATCCTTGTATATATGAGATTTGGCCTTGTGATTTCTTTATAATTTTCCTAAACGAAGGGTGAAATAGGAACTGGATCCTTGTATATATAAGATTTGGCCTTGTGATTTCTTTATAATTTTCCTAAACGAAGGGTGAAATAGGAACTGGATCCTTGTATATATGAGATTTGGCCTTGTGATTTCTTTATAATTTCCCTAAACGAAGGGTGAAGTAGGAACTGGACCCTTGTATCTATAAGATTTGGCCTTGTGATTTCTTTATAATTTTCGTAAACAAAGGGTGAAGTAGGAACTGGATCCTTGTATATATAAGATTTGGCCTTGCGATTTCTTTATAATTTTCATAAACGAAGGTTGAAATAGGAACTGGATCCTTGTATATATAAGATTTGGCCTTGTGATTTCTTTATAATTTTCCTAAACGAAGGGTGAAATAGGAACTGGATCCTTGTATATATAAGATTTGGCCTTGTGATTTCTTTATAATTTTCCTAAACAAAGGGTGAAGTAGGAACTGGATCCTTGTATATATAAGATTTGGCCTTGTGATTTCTTTATAATTTTCCTAAACGAAGGGTGAAATAGGAACTGGATCCTTGTATATATAAGATTTGGCCTTGTGATTTCTTTATAATTTTCCTAAACAAAGGGTGAAGTAGGAACTTGATCCTTGTATATATAAGATTTGGCCTTGTGATTTCTTTATAATTTTCCTAAACGAAGGTTGAAGTAGGAACTGGATCCTTGTATATATAAGATTTGGCCTTGTGATTTCTTTATAATTTTCTTAAACGAAGGGTGAAGTAGGAACTGGATCCTTGTATATATAAGATTTGGCCTTGTGATTTCTTTATAATTTTCCTAAACGAAGGGTGAAGTAGGAACTGGATCCTTGTATATATAAGATTTGGCCTTGTGATTTCTTTATAATTTTCCTAAACGAAGGGTGAAATAGGAACTGGATCCTTGTATATATAAGATTTGGCCTTGAGATTTCTTTATAATTTTCCTAAACGAAGGGTGAAATAGGAACTGGATCCTTGTATATATAAGATTTGGCCTTGTGATTTCTTTATAATTTTCGTAAACAAAGGGTGAAGTAGGAACTGGATCCTTGTATATATAAGATTTGGCCTTGTGATTTCTTTATAATTTTCCTAAACGAAGGGTGAAGTAGGAACTGGATCCTTGTATATATAAGATTTGGCCTTGTGATTTCTTTATAATTTTCCTAAACGAAGGGTGAAGTAGGAACTGGATCCTTGTATATATAAGATTTGGCCTTGTGATTTCTTTATAATTTTCCTAAACAAAGGGTGAAGTAGGAACTGGATCCTTGTATATATAAGATTTGGCCTTGTGATTTCTTTATAATTTTCCTAAACGAAGGGTGAAATAGGAACTGGATCCTTGTATATATAAGATTTGGCCTTGTGATTTCTTTATAATTTTCCTAAACAAAGGGTGAAGTAGGAACTTGATCCTTGTATATATAAGATTTGGCCTTGTGATTTCTTTATAATTTTCCTAAACGAAGGGTGAAGTAGGAACTGGATCCTTGTATATATAAGATTTGGCCTTGTGATTTCTTTATGATTTTCCTAAACGAAGGGTGAAGTAGGAACTGGATCCTTGTATATATAAGATTTGGCCTTGTGATTTCTTTATAATTTTCCTAAACGAAGGGTGAAGTAGGAACTGGACCCTTGTATATATAAAGATTTGGCCTTGATTTCTTTATAATTTTCCTAAACGATGGGTGAAATAGGAACTGGATCCTTGTATATAAGATTTGGCCTTGAGATTTCTTTATAATTTTCCTAAACGAAGGGTGAAATAGGAACTGGATCCTTGTGTATATAAGATTTGGCCTTGTGATTTCTTTATAATTTTCGTAAACAAAGGGTGAAGTAGGAACTGGATCCTTGTATATATAGATTTGGCCTTGTGAATTTCTTTATAATTTTCTAAAACAAAGGGGTGAAGTAGGAACTTGATCCTTGTATATATAAGATTTGGCCTTGTGATTTCTGTTTTCTAAACGAAGAAGGAATTAGAAGTAGGAACTGGATCCTTGTATATATAAGATTTGGCCTTGTGATTTCTTTATAATTTTCTTAAACGAAGGTGAAGTAGGAACTGGATCCTTGTATATATAAGATTTGGCCTTGTGATTTCTTTATAATTTTCCCTAAACAGGTGAAATAGGAACTGGATCCTTGTATATATAAGATTTGGCCTTGAGATTTCTTTATAATTTTCCTAAACGAAGGGTGAAATACGAACTGGATCCTTGTATATATAAGATTTGGCCTTGTGATTTCTTTATAATTTTCGTAAACAAAGGGTGAAGTAGGAACTGGATCCTTGTATATATAAGATTTGGCCTTCAACTTGATTTCTTTATAATTTTCCCTAAACGAAAATTATGAAGTAGGAACTGGATCCTTGTATATATAAGATTTGGCCCTGTGATTTCTTTATAATTTTCCTAAACGAAGGGTGAAGTAGGAACTGGATCCTTGTATATATAAGATTTGGCCTTGTGATTTCTTTATAATTTTCCTAAACAAAGGGTGAAGTAGGAACTGGATCCTTGTATATATAAGATTGGCCTTGTGATTTCTTTATAATTTTCCTAAACGAAGGGTGAAATAGGAACTGGATCCTTGTATATATAAGATTTGGCCTTGTGATTTCTTTATAATTTTCCTAAACAAAGGGTGAAGTAGGAACTTGATCCTTGTATATATAAGATTGTACTTGATTTCTTTTATAATTTTTTCCTAAACGAAGTTAGTAGGAACTGGATCCTTGTATATACTAAATTTGGCCTTGTGATTTCTTTATGATTTTCCTAAACGAAGGGTAAGTAGGAACTGGATCCTTGTATATAAGATTTGGCCTTGTGATTTCTTTATAATTTTCCCTAAACAGGGAGTGAAGTAGGAACTGGACCCTTGTATATATAGATTTGGCCTTGTGATTTCTTTATAATTTTCCTAAACGATGGGTGAAATAGGAACTGGATCCTTGTATATATAAGATTTGGCCTTGAGATTTCTTTTATAATTTTCTAAACGAAGGTGAAATAGGAACTGGATCCTTGTATATATAAGATTTGGCCTTGTGATTTCTTTATAATTTTCGTAAACAAGGTGAAGTAGGAACTGGATCCTTGTATATATAAGATTTGGCCTTGTGATTTCTTTATAATTATCCTAAACGAAGTTTGAAGTAGGAACTGGATCCTTGTATATATAAGATTTGGCTTTGTGATTTGCTTATAATTTTCCTAAACAAAGGGTGAAGTAGGAACTGGATCCTTGTATATATAAAATTTGGCCTTGTGATTTCTTTATAATTTTCCTAAACGAAGGGTGAAGTAGGAACTGGATCCTTGTATATATAAGATTTGGCCTTCTGATTTCTTTATAATTTTCTAAACGAAGGGTGAAGTAGGAACTGGATCCTTGTATATATAAGATTGTACTCCTTGATTTCTTTATATTTTCTTAAACGAAGGGGTGAAATAGGAACTGGATCCTTGTATATATAAGATTTGGCCTTGTGATTTCTTTATAATTTTCCAAAACGAAGGGTGAAATAGGAACTGGATCCTTGTATATATAAGATTTGGCCTTGTGATTTCTTTATAATTTTCCTAAACAAAAATTGAAGTAGGAACTTGATCCTTGTATATGGGTGGCCTTGTGATTTCTTTATAATTTTCCTAAACGAAGGTTGAAGTAGGAACTGGATCCTTGTATATATAAGATTTGGCCTTGTGATTTCTTTATAATTTTCTTAAACGAAGGGTGAAGTAGGAACTGGATCCTTGTATATATAAGATTTGGCCTTGTGATTTCTTTATAATTTTCGTAAACAAAGGGTGAAGTAGGAACTGGATCCTTGTATATATAAGATTTGGCCTTGTGATTTCTTTATAATTTTCCTAAACGAAGGGTGAAGTAGGAACTGGATCCTTGTATATATAAGATTTGGCCTTGTGATTTCTTTATAATTTTCCTAAACGAAGGGTGAAGTAGGAACTGAATCCCCTTGTATATATAAGATTTGGCCTTGTGATTTCTTTATAATTTTCCTAAACAAAGGGTGAAGTAGGAACTGGATCCTTGTATATATAAGATTTGGCCTTGTGATTTCTTTATAATTTTCCTAAACGAAGGGTGAAATAGGAACTGGATCCTTGTATATATAAGATTTGGCCTTGTGATTTCTTTATAATTTTCCTAAACAAGGAGTGAAGTAGGAACTTGATCCTTGTATATATAAGATTTGGCCTTGTGATTTCTTTATAATTTTCCTAAACGAAGGGTGAAGTAGGAACTGGATCCTTGTATATATAAGATTTGGCCTTGATTTCTTTATGATTTTCCTAAACGAAGAGGTGAAGTAGAACTGGACCCTTGTATATATAAGATTTGGCCTTGTGATTTCTTTATAATTTTCCTAAACGAAGGGTGAAGTAGGAACTGGACCCTTGTATATATAAGATTTGGCCTTGTGATTTCTTTATAATTTTTCCTAAACGATGGGTGAAATAGGAACTGGATCCTTGTATATATAAGATTTGTGTGAGATTTCTTTATAATTTTCCTAAACGAAGGGTGAAATAGGAGACTGGATCCTTGTATATATAAGATTTGGCCTTGTGATTTCTTTATAATTTTCGTAAACAAAGGGTGAAGTAGGAACTGGATCCTTGTATATATAAGATTTGGCCTTGTGATTTCTTTATAATTTTCCCTAAACAAAGGGTGAAGTAGGAACTTGATCTTGTATATATAAGATTTGGCCTTGTGATTTCTTTATAATTTTCCTAAACGAAGCGTGAAGTAGGAACTGGATCCTTGTATATATAAGATTTGGCCTTGTGATTTCTTTATAATTTTCTTAAACGAAGGGTGAAGTAGGAACTGGATCCTTGTATATATAAGATTTGGCCTTGTGATTTCTTTATAATTTTCCTAAACGAAGGGTGAAGTAGGAACTGGATCCTTGTATATATAAGATTTGGCCTTGTGATTTCTTTATAATTTTCCTAAACGAAGGGTGAAATAGGAACTGGATCCTTGTATATATAAGATTTGGCCTTGAGATTTCTTTATAATTTTCCTAAACGAAGGGTGAAATAGGAACTGGATCCTTGTATATAAGGTTGGCCTTGTGATTTCTTTATAATTTTCGTAAACAAAGGGTGAAGTAGGAACTGGATCCTTGTATATAAAGATTTGGCCTTGTGATTTCTTTATAATTTTTCCTAAACGAAGGGTGAAGTAGGAACTGAATCCTTGTATATATAAGATTTGGCCTTGTGATTTCTTTATAATTTTCCTAAACGAAAGTGAAGTAGGAACTGGATCCTTGTATATACAAGATTTGGCCTTGTGATTTCTTTATAATTTTCCTAAACAAAAGGGTGAAGTAGGAACTGGATCCTTGTATATATAAGATTTGGCCTTGTGATTTCTTTATAATTTTCCTAAACGAAAGGTGAAGTAGGAACTGGATCCTTGTATATATAAGATTTGGCCTTGTGATTTCTTTATGATTTTCCTAAACGAAGGGTGAAGTAGGAACTGGATCCTTGTATATATAAGATTTGGCCTTGTGATTTCTTTATAATTTTTCTAAACGAAGGGTGAAGTAGGAACTGGACCCTTGTATATATAAGATTTGGCCTTGTGATTTCTTTATAATTTTCCTAAACGATGGGTGAAATAGGAACTGGATCCTTGTATATATAAGATTTGGCCTTGAGATTTCTTTATAATTTTCCTAAACGAAGGGTGAAATAGGAACTGGATCCTTGTATATATAAGATTTGGCCTTGTGATTTCTTTATAATTTTCGTAAACAAAGGGTGAAGTAGGAACTGGATCCTTGTATATATAAGATTTGGCCTTGTGATTTCTTTATAATTTTCCTAAACAAAGGGTGAAGTAGGAACTTGATCCTTGTATATATAAGATTTGGCCTTGTGATTTCTTTATAATTTTCCTAAACGAAGGGTGAAGTAGGAACTGGATCCTTGTATATATAAGATTTGGCCTTGTGATTTCTTTATAATTTTCTTAAACGAAGGGTGAAGTAGGAACTGGATCCTTGTATATATAAGATTTGGCCTTGTGATTTCTTTATAATTTTCCTAAACGAAGGGTGAAGTAGGAACTGGATCCTTGTATATATAAGATTTGGCCTTGAGATTTCTTTATAATTTTCCTAAACGAAGGGTGAAATAGGAACTGGATCCTTGTATATATAAGATTTGGCCTTGTGATTTCTTTATAATTTTCGTAAACAAAGGGTGAAGTAGGAACTGGATCCTTGTATATATAAGATTTGGCCTTGTGATTTCTTTATAATTTTCCTAAACGAAGGGTGAAGTAGGAACTGGATCCTTGTATATATAAGATTTGGCCTTGTGATTTCTTTATAATTTTCCTAAACGAAGGGTGAAGTAGGAACTGGATCCTTGTATATATAAGATTTGGCCTTGTGATTTCTTTATAATTTTCCTAAACAAAGGGTGAAGTAGGAACTGGATCCTTGTATATATAAGATTTGGCCTTGTGATTTCTTTATAATTTTCCTAAACGAAGGGTGAAATAGGAACTGGATCCTTGTATATATAAGATTTGGCCTTGTGATTTCTTTATAATTTTCCTAAACAAAGGGTGAAGTAGGAACTTGATCCTTGTATATATAAGATTTGGCCTTGTGATTTCTTTATAATTTTCCTAAACGAAGGGTGAAGTAGGAACTGGATCCTTGTATATATAAGATTTGGCCTTGTGATTTCTTTATGATTTTCCTAAACGAAGGGTGAAGTAGGAACTGGATCCTTGTATATATAAGATTTGGCCTTGTGATTTCTTTATAATTTTCCTAAACGAAGGGTGAAGTAGGAACTGGACCCTTGTATATATAAGATTTGGCCTTGTGATTTCTTTATAATTTTCCTAAACGATGGGTGAAATAGGAACTGGATCCTTGTATATATAAGATTTGGCCTTGAGATTTCTTTATAATTTTCCTAAACGAAGGGTGAAATAGGAACTGGATCCTTGTATATATAAGATTTGGCCTTGTGATTTCTTTATAATTTTCGTAAACAAAGGGTGAAGTAGGAACTGGATCCTTGTATATATAAGATTTGGCCTTGTGATTTCTTTATAATTTTCCTAAACGAAGGGTGAAGTAGGAACTGGATCCTTGTATATATAAGATTTGGCCTTGTGATTTTTTTATAATTTTCCTAAACGAAGGGTGAAGTAGGAACTGGATCCTTGTATATATAAGATTTGGCCTTGTGATTTCTTTATAATTTTCCTAAACGAAGGGTGAAATAGGAACTGGATCCTTGTATATATAAGATTTGGCCTTGCGATTTCTTTAAAATTTTCCTAAACGAAGGGTGAAATAGGAACTGGATCCTTGTATATATAAGATTTGGCCTTGTGATTTCTTTATAATTTTCCTAAACGAAGGGTGAAATAGGAACTGGATCCTTGTATATATAAGATTTGGCCTTGTGATTTCTTTATAATTTTCCTAAACGAAGGGTGAAGTAGGAACTGGATCCTTGTATATATAAGATTTGGCCTTGTGATTTCTTTATAATTTTCCTAAACGAAGGGTGAAGTAGGAACTGGATCCTTGTATATATAAGATTTGGCCTTGAGATTTCTTTATAATTTTCCAAAACGAAGGGTGAAATAGGAACTGGATCCTTGTATATATAAGATTTGGCCTTGTGATTTCTTTATAATTTTCCTAAACGAAGGGTGAAGTAGGAACTGGATCCTTGTATATATAAGATTTGGCCTTGTGATTTCTTTATAATTTTCCTAAACGAAGGGTGAAGTAGGAACTGGATCCTTGTATATATAAGATTTGGCCTTGTGATTTCTTTATAATTTTCCTAAACGAAGGGTGAAATAGGAACTGGATCCTTGTATATATAAGATTTGGCCTTGTGATTTCTTTATAATTTTCCTAAACGAAGGGTGAAGTAGGAACTGGATCCTTGTATATATAAGATTTGGCCTTGTGATTTCTTTATACTTTTCCTAAACGAAGGGTGAAGTAGAAACTGGATCCTTGTATATATAAGATTTGGCCTTGCGATTTCTTTATAATTTTCCTAAACGAAGGGTGAAGTAGGAACTGGATCCTTGTATATATAAGATTTGGCCTTGCGATTTCTTTAGACTTTTCCTAAACGAAGGGTGAAGTAGGAACTGGATCCTTGTATATATAAGATTTGGCCTTGTGATTTCTTTATAATTTTCCTAAACGAAGGGTGAAGTAGGAACTGGATCCTTGTATATATAACATTTGGCCTTGTGTATTTCTTTATAATTTTCCTAAACGAAGGGTGAAGTAGGAACTGGATCCTTGTATATATAAGATTTGGCCTTGTGATTTCTTTATAATTTTCCTAAACAAAGGGTGAAGTAGGAACTGGATCCTTGTATATATAAGATTTGGCCTTGTGATTTCTTTATAATTTTCCTAAACGAAGGGTGAAATAGGAACTGGATCCTTGTATATATAAGATTTGGCCTTGCGATTTCTTTATAATTTTCCTAAACGACGTGTGAAATAGGAACTGGATCCTTGTATATATAAGATTTGGCCTTGTGATTTCTTTATAATTTTCCTAAACGAAGGGTGAAATAGGAACTGGATCCTTGTATATATAAGATTTGGCCTTGTGATTTCTTTATAATTTTCCTAAACGAAGGGTGAAGTAGGAACTGGATCCTTGTATATATAAGATTTGGCCTTGTGATTTCTTTATAATTTTCCTAAACGAAGGGTGAAGTAGGAACTGGATCCTTGTATATATAAGATTTGGCCTTGTGATTTCTTTATAATTTTCCTAAACGAAGGGTGAAATAGGAACTGGATCCTTGTATATATAAGATTTGGCCTTGTGATTTCTTTATAATTTTCCTAAACGAATGGTGAAGTAGGAACTGGATCCTTGTATATATAAGATTTGGCCTTGTGATTTCTTTATAATTTTCCTAAACGAAGGGTGAAGTAGGAACTGCATCCTTGTATATATAAGATTTGGCCTTCTGATTTCTTTATAATTTTCCTAAACGAAGGGTAAAATAGGAACTGGATCCTTGTATATATAAGATTTGGCCTTGAGATTTCTTTATAATTTTCCAAAACGAAGGGTGAAATAGGAACTGGATCCTTGTATATATAAGATTTGGCCTTGTGATTTCTTTATAATTTTCGTTAACAAAGGGTGAAGTAGCAACTGGATCCTTGTATATATAAGATTTGGCCTTGTGATTTCTTTATAATTTTCCTAAACAAAGGGTGAAGTAGGAACTGGATCCTTGTATATATAAGATTTGGCCTTGTGATTTCTTTATAATTTTCCTAAACGAAGGGTGAAATAGGAACTGGATCCTTGTATATATAAGATTTGGCCTTGTGATTTCTTTATAATTTTCCTAAACAAAGGGTGAAGTAGGAACTTGATCCTTGTATATATAAGATTTGGCCTTGTGATTTCTTTATAATTTTCCTAAACGAAGGGTGAAGTAGGAACTGGATCCTTGTATATATAAGATTTGGCCTTGTGATTTCTTTATGATTTTCCTAAACGAAGGGTGAAGTAGGAACTGGATCCTTGTATATATAAGATTTGGCCTTGTGATTTCTTTATAATTTTCCTAAACGAAGGGTGAAGTAGGAACTGGACCCTTGTATATATAAGATTTGGCCTTGTGATTTCTTTATAATTTTCCTAAACGATGGGTGAAATAGGAACTGGATCCTTGTATATATAAGATTTGGCCTTGAGATTTCTTTATAATTTTCCTAAACGAAGGGTGAAGTAGGAACTGGATCCTTGTATATATAAGATTTGGCCTTGTGATTTCTTTATAATTTTCCTAAACGAAGGGTGAAGTAGGAACTGGATCCTTGTATATATAAGATTTGGCCTTGTGATTTCTTTATAATTTTCCTAAACCAAGGGTGAAATAGGAACTGGATCCTTGTATATATAAGATTTGGCCTTGTGATTTCTTTATAATTTTCCTAAACGAATGGTGAAGTAGGAACTGGATCCTTGTATATATAAGATTTGGCCTTGTGATTTCTTTATAATTTTCCTAAACGAAGGGTGAAGTAGGAACTGCATCCTTGTATATATAAGATTTGGCCTTCTGATTTCTTTATAATTTTCTAAACGAAGGGTGAAGTAGGAACTGGATCCTTGTATATATAAGATTTGGCCTTGTGATTTCTTTATAATTTTCCTAAACGAAGGGTAAAATAGGAACTGGATCCTTGTATATATAAGATTTGGCCTTGAGATTTCTTTATAATTTTCCAAAACGAAGGGTGAAATAGGAACTGGATCCTTGTATATATAAGATTTGGCCTTGTGATTTCTTTATAATTTTCGTTAACAAATGGTGAAGTAGCAACTGGATCCTTGTATATATAAGATTTGGCCTTGTGATTTCTTTATAATTTTCCTAAACAAAGGGTGAAGTAGGAACTGGATCCTTGTATATATAAGATTTGGCCTTGTGATTTCTTTATAATTTTCCTAAACGAAGGGTGAAATAGGAACTGGATCCTTGTATATATAAGATTTGGCCTTGTGATTTCTTTATAATTTTCCTAAACAAAGGGTGAAGTAGGAACTTGATCCTTGTATATATAAGATTTGGCCTTGTGATTTCTTTATAATTTTCCTAAACGAAGGGTGAAGTAGGAACTGGATCCTTGTATATATAAGATTTGGCCTTGTGATTTCTTTATGATTTTCCTAAACGAAGGGTGAAGTAGGAACTGGATCCTTGTATATATAAGATTTGGCCTTGTGATTTCTTTATAATTTTCCTAAACGAAGGGTGAAGTAGGAACTGGACCCTTGTATATATAAGATTTGGCCTTGTGATTTCTTTATAATTTTCCTAAACGATGGGTGAAATAGGAACTGGATCCTTGTATATATAAGATTTGGCCTTGAGATTTCTTTATAATTTTCCTAAACGAAGGGTGAAATAGGAACTGGATCCTTGTATATATAAGATTTGGCCTTGTGATTTCTTTATAATTTTCGTAAACAAAGGGTGAAGTAGGAACTGGATCCTTGTATATATAAGATTTGGCCTTGTGATTTCTTTATAATTTTCCTAAACGAAGGGTGAAGTAGGAACTGGATCCTTGTATATATAAGATTTGGCCTTGTGATTTTTTTATAATTTTCCTAAACGAAGGGTGAAGTAGGAACTGGATCCTTGTATATATAAGATTTGGCCTTGTGATTTCTTTATAATTTTCCTAAACGAAGGGTGAAATAGGAACTGGATCCTTGTATATATAAGATTTGGCCTTGCGATTTCTTTATAATTTTCCTAAACGAAGGGTGAAATATGAACTGGATCCTTGTATATATAAGATTTGGCCTTGTGATTTCTTTATAATTTTCCTAAACGAAGGGTGAAATAGGAACTGGATCCTTGTATATATAAGATTTGGCCTTGTGATTTCTTTATAATTTTCCTAAACGAAGGGTGAAGTAGGAACTGGATCCTTGTATATATAAGATTTGGCCTTGTGATTTCTTTATAATTTTCCTAAACGAAGGGTGAAGTAGGAACTGGATCCTTGTATATATAAGATTTGGCCTTGTGATTTCTTTATAATTTTCCTAATCGAAGGGTGAAATAGGAACTGGATCCTTGTATATATAAGATTTGGCCTTGTGATTTCTTTATAATTTTCCTAAACGAAGGGTGAAGTAGGAACTGGATCCTTGTATATATAAGATTTGGCCTTGTGATTTCTTTATAATTTTCCTAAACGAAGGGTGAAGTAGGAACTGGATCCTTGTATATATAAGATTTGGCCTTCTGATTTCTTTATAATTTTCTAAACGAAGGGTGAAGTAGGAACTGGATCCTTGTATATATAAGATTTGGCCTTGTGATTTCTTTATAATTTTCCTAAACGAAGGGTAAAATAGGAACTGGATCCTTGTATATATAAGATTTGGCCTTGAGATTTCTTTATAATTTTCCAAAACGAAGGGTGAAATAGGAACTGGATCCTTGTATATATAAGATTTGGCCTTGTGATTTCTTTATAATTTTCGTAAACAAAGGGTGAAGTAGCAACTGGATCCTTGTATATATAAGATTTGGCCTTGTGATTTCTTTATAATTTTCCTAAACAAAGGGTGAAGTAGGAACTGGATCCTTGTATATATAAGATTTGGCCTTGTGATTTCTTTATAATTTTCCTAAACGAAGGGTGAAATAGGAACTGGATCCTTGTATATATAAGATTTGGCCTTGTGATTTCTTTATAATTTTCCTAAACGAAGGGTGAAGTAGGAACTGGATCCTTGTATTTATAAGATTTGGCCTTGTGATTTCTTTATACTTTTCCTAAACGAAGGGTGAAGTAGAAACTGGATCCTTGTATATATAAGATTTGGCCTTGCGATTTCTTTATAATTTTCCTAAACGAAGGGTGAAGTAGGAACTGGATCCTTGTATATATAAGATTTGGCTTTGCGATTTCTTTAGACTTTTCCTAAACGAAGGGTGAAGTAGGAACTGGATCCTTGTATATATAAGATTTGGCCTTGTGATTTCTTTATAATTTTCCTAAACGAAGGGTGAAGTAGGAACTGGATCCTTGTATATATAAGATTTGGCCTTGTGATTTCTTTATAATTTTCCTAAACGAAGGGTGAAGTAGGAACTGGATCCTTGTATATATAAGATTTGGCCTTGTGATTTCTTTATAATTTTCCTAAACAAAGGGTGAAGTAGGAACTGGATCCTTGTATATATAAGATTTGGCCTTGTGATTTCTTTATAATTTTCCTAAACGAAGGGTGAAATAGGAACTGGATCCTTGTATATATAAGATTTGGCCTTGCGATTTCTTTATAATTTTCCTAAACGACGTGTGAAATAGGAACTGGATCCTTGTATATATAAGATTTGGCCTTGTGATTTCTTTATAATTTTCCTAAACGAAGGGTGAAATAGGAACTGGATCCTTGTATATATAAGATTTGGCCTTGTGATTTCTTTATAATTTTCCTAAACGAAGGGTGAAGTAGGAACTGGATCCTTGTATATATAAGATTTGGCCTTGTGATTTCTTTATAATTTTCCTAAACGCAGGGTGAAGTAGGAACTTGATCCTTGTATATATAAGATTTGGCCTTGTGATTTCTTTATAATTTTCCTAAACGAAGGGTGAAATAGGAACTGGATCCTTGTATATATAAGATTTGGCCTTGTGATTTCTTTATAATTTTCCTAAACGAATGGTGAAGTAGGAACTGGATCCTTGTATATATAAGATTTGGCCTTGTGATTTCTTTATAATTTTCCTAAACGAAGGGTGAAGTAGGAACTGCATCCTTGTATATATAAGATTTGGCCTTCTGATTTCTTTATAATTTTCTTAACGAAGGGTGAAGTAGGAACTGGATCCTTGTATATATAAGATTTGGCCTTGTGATTTCTTTATAATTTTCCTAAACGAAGGGTAAAATAGGAACTGGATCCTTGTATATATAAGATTTGGCCTTGAGATTTCTTTATAATTTTCCAAAACGAAGGGTGAAATAGGAACTGGATCCTTGTATATATAAGATTTGGCCTTGTGATTTCTTTATAATTTTCGTTAACAAAGGGTGAAGTAGCAACTGGATCCTTGTATATATAAGATTTGGCCTTGTGATTTCTTTATAATTTTCCTAAACAAAGGGTGAAGTAGGAACTGGATCCTTGTATATATAAGATTTGGCCTTGTGATTTCTTTATAATTTTCCTAAACGAAGGGTGAAATAGGAACTGGATCCTTGTATATATAAGATTTGGCCTTGTGATTTCTTTATAATTTTCCTAAACGAAGGGTGAAGTAGGAACTGGATCCTTGTATATATAAGATTTGGCCTTGTGATTTCTTTATACTTTTCCTAAACGAAGGGTGATGTAGGAACTGGATCCTTGTATATATAAGATTTGGCCTTGCGATTTCTTTATAATTTTCCTAAACGAAGGGTGAAGTAGGAACTGGATCCTTGTATATATAAGATTTGGCCTTGCGATTTCTTTAGACTTTTCCTAAACGAAGGGTGAAGTAGGAACTGGATCCTTGTATATATAAGATTTGGCCTTGTGATTTCTTTATAATTTTCCTAAACCAAGGGTGAAGTAGGAACTGGATCCTTGTATATATAAGATTTGGCCTTGTGATTTCTTTATAATTTTCCTAAACGAAGGGTGAAGTAGGAACTGGATCCTTGTATATATAAGATTTGGCCTTGTGATTTCTTTATAATTTTCCTAAACAAAGGGTGAAGTAGGAACTGGATCCTTGTATATATAAGATTTGGCCTTGTGATTTCTTCATAATTTTCCTAAACAAAGGGTGAAGTAGGAACTGGATCCTTGTATATATAAGATTTAGAAAAGAAAAGTTATGCAAAATGCAATTCTGCATTTTTTTAAACAACTATTTGCGATTTTAACCATTAAATTAAATTAGAATAATGTGAATATTTTGTATGAAAAATAGAAAAACATTTAATTTTCCCAAAAAATATTTAAATTTTATTGTACTAAATTATGTA
Organism: Ascarosepion bandense; assembly: GCA_037127315.1. Lineage (NCBI taxonomy): Eukaryota > Metazoa > Mollusca > Cephalopoda > Sepiida > Sepiidae > Ascarosepion > Ascarosepion bandense. The sequence goes on from JBBBDQ010001597.1 coordinate 514,784, forward strand.
CCCGAATAAAACCAACTGTACTTTGTACCGCCTGACGTGTTTGTACTTACACAACACACACACACACACACACACACACACACACACACACACACACACACACACACGCACACACACACACACACACACACATTGCGTTTGATTGTTCAATAATTTAGATGATGTGATGGACTCAGGTCGCAGAATTTTATATTTAGAATTGGGGTCATTATCATAGTACGTACGCACAAAATAATAATATTTAAAGAAATAAATTAAAAATACATATTTGTATTTTTTATAAAATGCGGTATCACAGTGTTACGATTAACCTAATTCTTCTCTTATTAAAGAAATATATTTACACTTGGTATTATAACTGACAATAAATAAAACTCTTTCATCATACAAACTTGCCATTATTCATGCAAGATTGCTCGACGATCCAGATGTAAAAGCTCATTTGTTAACAAAGTAACGGGTACTGTACTAATGACGTAACGAAATATAGATTTATTTACCTACAAATTTACATTTAAACAAGCCTGAAGATTTGCCACTTTTAAAAGAAAACATCAGATAAAACTCGAGATAAAAAAACTTGTTGACTCTTTTGAGATATTCCCAATCGGACTTCTGTCGTTACATCACTGATAACAGAGATTTCATATATTGGTTTCATATTTAGTAATCTTGAGAGATATACGTGCTCTACTAGTTTCATCGATCGGGCGACTTCTGATACGAGACATGACAAAGTCCATCACTGAGAACAAAGATTTGCAAGCATATGTAGATTAAAATATGGATAGTAAGGCTGTTGCAAGGATTTTTATACAAAGTTTTCTGGAATGCTATTCCAGGTCCTTAATCCATTGTTTTCCACATTTCTCTCTGATACTTTCATCACTAATCAATTCTTGTCAATATGTTCCAGATTAACTTTATGCTCAACAAATTTCTGCTTCCAAATTGAGTCTCTCTGAAATTCAATCAACCGCATTTCAAAATTCATTCAAGTCTATCCATGAAAACATCTGCAAGTTCAGTTCACCCAGTTTGATACTGTCTGGAAACTTAATGAATTTTGCTGTCTCTTCCAGTTCTTTGAATTTATCAAACCTTTTAAAGAACTGCTCAACAGTTAATTTGATGATATTTGCTAACGAGATATTGGCAATCTGTTCTGCCATGTTTTCGGTGATTTATCAATGTACCTCTTTTAGAAGTATCTAAATCTTTCATTATCTACATTCCTCTTAAAAACTTCTAGTTTCATTTGAAAAGCCTATATGTAATCAAACGTAACATCAAGTGCCTTACCAGAGCCCTGTAATTTAGTATTCAAGTCATTTAAAGCTTCACAAAAGTCTGCAAACCATCATCAGTTCACAAAACCACATGATATCAGACAATTCTAGTAAGACTCTTGTTGGTTATTCAAAAAAGAGCTTTATCTCATTTAAGCATTCAAAAAGTCGTTTCAGGATCAAACCTCGGCTAAGGCAGCAAAACTTTGTTGTACATTTTCAGTCCTTTATATTCAACTTTTAATTTTTCAGTCCAGTTTTCTTTTAATTCACGAATATCATCTTCATTTGAATGACATCGTTTCTTAGCCGAGGATCGGGCCATTTTCCACAATCTATAAAGGGTAGAAAATAAAAAGATGTGCGATAATGATAGACCTGGAAGCGGAAAAAGAATAAAAGTAAGTCAAAAAGGGAAGAATAATAAGTTTTGCGTGCCGAAAACAAGTCATTGGCGTGAGATTTTTGACACACGTGCCAAGTGTTTCCCACCCCTGTCCTAGGGTGTCAATATTTAGCTATAAATCTAGGGTTAGTGCTATGTTGCCATTAGGTAAATGCATGGAGTTAATAAAATGGAGACATTATTTAAGTAAAATACTATAGTTACTGCAAGGGAGAGACAATATTTAGTAATGAAGCTAGTTTTAGTACCTGGATGTTATTGTTTGTGTTAAAAGCTAGAGTTCGGGCTACAGAGAGACATGATTATTTAAGAGCTAGGGTTAGTACTAGGGAGTCATTTGTAGGCAAACCAGAGTTAGTACTGAGGAGAGACATGATTTAGTTAAAAGATCAAGGGTTAGTACTAGGGTGTCATTATTTAGGTAAAACTCCAGTGTTAATATTATAGAGATATTATGTACGTAAATGCTAGATTTAGTGTTGAGAAAGATATTATGTAAGTACAAAAAAGCGAGAATTTGTGCAAGAGAGAGACATTATTTGATAAACTCTAGGGTTAGTTCGAGAGAGACATTATTTATGTAAAAAGTTATTACAAGTGCTTGGGATTAATTAGATAAAAAACTTGTGTTAATATTATGGAGTCATATTTTCGATAAATAAAGTAGAATTAGTCCTAGGGTAAGTCATTATTCAGCCGAAATCTAGAGTTATATGTCTTGTGTATAAGTAAAAAAAAGAGTTAGTGATATGGGGAGATATTATTTGATATGTCTAGGTTTAGTACAAGGGAGACATTATTAATGTAAAAAGTTATGGATAGTGCTGGGGAGAGCCATTATTTAGCTAAAAATCTTGGGTGAGTACGTGGTTATTTCAAACAAAGTTAACATTACAACAATAAATAAATGTATTTCCCTATTTTTTAAGAACCTAGAATAAGTTATCACTAATTCTTTATGAAACGTAATGTTTTATTTACAAAAATTAGTAAGAAACATGTCACTGAACGTATTGTCCATTGCTAGCCATTACTTTTTCCTATCTTTCTGGCAACATTTAAATTTCACGTCGGAAAAACGACACGACTTTTGATGCTAACCACGAGTCGACTCAGTTTTTGTTTTTTTGGCATCTTCATAAGAATGAAAGTGCTGCTCAGCCAGGCCATGTGCCATCGAGCAGACCAAGTGATAATCAGAGGAAGTATTGTCTGGTGAATACGGTGGGTGAGTAGAAATTCCCATTTAAGCGTTTCCAAGTAGGTTTTCACTCGTCGCCTAGCGTTTTCATGTTGCAAAATGAATTTGTCGTGTCTCTGCTCGTATAGCGGCGTTTTCTTTCTCCCCCCGTTTTTCAATACTCGGCTCAGCCTCATCAGTTGTAGCTGATAGCGATCTTTCATGATGGCTTCAGTCGATTTGATCAGCTCATAAACTCCACCCAGGTGATCCCAGCAAATCCAGAGCAGGAGCTTCGAACCATGGATATTCAGCTTAATCGCCGAGGTTGATGCATGGCCGAGCTTACCCTGTTGTAGTGTATCCACTTTTCATCGCCGGCCATGATACGATGCAAAATAACCTTTCCTTTCTACCGTTGAAGCAGCTGTTCACATGTGAAAAGACGCCGATCGATGTCTTCGGCTTCAATTCGGACGTCACGCAATGTCCTTGCTTTTGAATCATTCCTTATGCTTTCAAATGTTTCAAAACTATTGTGTGATCAACTCCTAATGATTCTGTAAGTTCAGCTTGTGCCAGACATGAGTCCTCATTAAGTAATGTCTCAAATTGTTCGTCTTCAAACTTTTTCTGTTCACCAGAGCTTTCTTTATCTTCAACATCAAAATCTTTATTTTTTGAAGCGTCTAAATCAATCTCTGCACTTTGTTTCCGACAAAGAATGTTCGCTGCAAAATTCAACAAGAATTCTGTGTGTTTCAGTTACAGATTTCTTTTAAATAAAGTAGTGCAGTAAAGTTCTGGGAAAACCATCTGCTGAAAAAGTGTGAAGACTTATTCAAGGTCCTAATAAATCTATTTCAAGAGGGAAAAGTTTATTAATCATTTTCTGGCTGTGTGCATTCAATTTATGAACAACCCATAAGATCGTCTGCTTGTTAATAACTTATCCAGGCTTTTTATCTTTTTATTTTTATTTTTATTTATTTATTTATTTATTTTATTTTTTTTTTTGTATTGTTTGGTTAATGCTAATCTTGTTTTTCAGGAGTCTAATTATGTTCTTCCTTGAATGTCAGTTGAATCAACAAACACCTGAAGATGGCCAGAGTATGAAGGTTGAAACATTGTCATAATAATAAAAATGAGTACAATAGTCTGTATTTAATGGTAATTCCTTATCCCAGGAATTCAGTCTGATCTTATTGTATGTTGTTCATTAGAATATTTTCTTTCTTTCTTTCTTTCTTTCTTTCTTTCTTTCTTTCTCTCTTCTTAACGTGGCCATGGCAACAAAAGAAAATCTCCATTTGCAGAAGAATTTCTTGAATAAAATCACACAAACAAAGAATTCTTTTGAAAGTATCTTTTCCCAGTGCTGATTTTTTGTCTCCCTAACGTATCTTTTCTTACTTTAATTAAATTCAAAGAAATGAAAATTATCGATCAAGCCTGAACGCAGTCAGGTACAAGGAGTCAATATAAACTCTATGATCCTTTCATTAGCCACGCAATAGTCTGACCTTTCAGCGTTGTCTTTTCTAGACTGGTTGTCAGCCAAGGCTAAAAAGTCCTGTCTGTCTTTTTATTTTACCCACAGACGAGGGATTCATGAATGTGTACCTTTCCCATGAGCCTTTGCACGAACTTGAATGTAACGAAATTTTATTAAAACATGAAATCAATATTCTGACTTCTCATTCTCAGTTCAGTGACACCACCCACACACCCAATAAATTAAATGTGCGTCAAGGGTCCATTTGGCTGTAAAGAAATAGTCAATGAATTTTAATATTAAAACTATTATTGGCAGTTTATTTTAATTAAAGTGTATTTGCGTGTGCTGATATATATATATATATATATATATATATATACATATATATATATATGCACACATAAATACATACACACGCACAAACACGCACACACACACATATATAAATATATATTGTGTGTATATGTGTGTGTGCGTGCCTGTGTGTCTTTCATTGAATACAGCTGACTAAGAAGATTTGTATTAAATGTTAATGTAACTTAGCGGTGATTGATGGAAAAATTTGAAATTGCTTATCGCCAGCAAAAACAAAAATCTTACATTCGTTGCTGGAGATAAGGAGTATAAAAATGTTCCGTTAGTCATCGCTAGTTTAGATTTGATGGGTCATTTTGATGAGTTGCAACACGTTTTCCGCAATATATCAGAAATAAATATTACATGTTTTTGAGGAATTACGGCAGAAGGTGGGCTTATATTTTTACTTTGTTCGGGGTAGAAATTACAAGTGACCGGTAGTTAAAAACCAATGATTGCCAAGCAAACATCTTTGCCAGGAGAAAACAAATAAAAATCGTGGAAAATAAAGAATGTTCTTCCATATTATCATGAACGATTTAAAGTTCCTTGTTTTGTGCAGTATTGAAACAAGAAAACATTTTGCATTTAATAATAATAATAATAATAATAATTCGATTTTTATTGATGCAATTATATTATGACTGTTTTCATTAAAAAAATAATTCCTCGTACTAGTGAAAGAGATTTATGTGTAAGTCCCATCTTCACCCTCACTTTCACTTTTAACCTCATTCAGTAACCATTGAGTACATTGAGTGGCTCTTAAGCCTTGTATTGGGTGAACTTGAGTAAAACAAAAAGATTGAAATAAAACAGTGACCTATACTAAATGGTAGGTTGGCAACACCTGCGTCAATAAAATATCCACCCCACCTTTTTCTTTTCAGGACATAATATTAACAATTCGAGATAAGAAATCCCCAGACACTTGTATTTTACCAACGAAATTATCTCGACACTCTTTATACGCAACTAAAAACATACGAGAAAGACTGTACACATTTTACTTACCCTATCTTATCATTCTATCGGATTCCGACCCATGTTTGATCTACATTTGACCCAAAACTCAGATTTACTCGCTAGGAATGTCTTACGTGTCTCTCACACTTCATAACAACCAGATAATAAATTATACTCTTATTCTTTTTCGAACGACTTGATGTTTCGCCTTTTTAAGAGTATTTTTGCATGTTAGGGGGTTTATTATTATTTAATCAGAGACATGACTTTCCTAATTTCCTTTAAAATTTTTGTACTTATTCAATGGAAAAATTGACCTAAGTATTTATTTTTCAGAATTCTACCGACAAAAATAAAAAGATTCAATTTTTCTTCAATTATAAAATTACTTATTTATTATTTTTAACTTTCAATTTGAAGTATAAATCAATGTTACCCAGAATTTCAATCCCGATTAAATACATTCACCTTCCAAGAATTGAAACTTAATTAATTTTTTAGTAATTAATATTAATTAATTTTTGGCTTCTTATAGAATTATACGTACCACCATGAATTAAAAACAAAATATCCGACAAAGACTTTTTAAATAATTTAAATGCTTTCTTTGAACTTAAATTTTTGGTTCTATTTCAAAGATACTCACCTAAAGGTAATCCGAATAAAAATTAAAGTTAATTTACTTATATAAATAATCATTTTAAGTATTTTCAAACATTAGTACGTTTTTTTATTACTCATCAAACCGCCATTTCATACGAAAACACAAAGCAAATCTATCTATCTTTCTATCTATCTATCTATCTATCTATCTATCTATCTATCTATCTATCTATCTATCTTCATTACTTACCTACCTGATTACATGTGCATTAGAAACAAAGAAACGAGTTCTGGATTGCTATGTGATATCTGTCCTTCAGTATAAAAGTGAATGTCGGACGATCTCATCACGGATGAAGGAGAGACTTGAGGCAACAGAAGGATGCTGAGGATACCATGGACGGAGCACGTGCGCAACTATGAAGTGTTGGAAAGGATGAAAACGAAAAGAAAACTCATACTAAATATCAGGAGGAGACAAATGAGTTTCCTGGGACACGAAATGAGGAAGGAGGGCCTGAAGAATTTAATACTCAAGGGTCGAAGAAGAAGAAAATACTGAAAAATAATAAAAGTTTGTGTCCTCTAATTATAACATATAAAACACTTGCATTTATATGCACTAAACCCAAATTTTATGTATATTCGACGAAAAATCGGGACTTTAAAAATCTACCAGAATTCTGCTTGATAATCAGCAAATAGCTCGAAACATTTTTTCAAACGTAATGAGTGAACTTTTCAGACATCTAAATGTTAAAAAATAAGTGAAGTCTGCGTCCTCTTCCTATAAGGATATAATTCACTTCCATTTATGGGCATTCAATACAGATTGCATGCTTATTGGATGAATAGTCGGTGACTTCAAAAGAACTACCGCTAATCCGTTCGATAATCTGGAAACATTTCGTAAGATTTTGCCAAGAATAATGAGTCAACATTTCCAACATCTAAATGTTGGAAAATAAGAGAAGTTTGCTTCCTTTAATATTAGGATATAAATCACTTCCATCTCGGCCAACCTTCAGACATGTAAGTGTTGAAAAATAAAAGATTGCGCCCTGCAATTATGAATATTTAAATAACTTTCATTTAAGAACATGAAACCAAAATTCCATAATATTGGGTGAATAATCGGGTACTTCAAAGGACCACCGCTAATCCGATCGATAATCCGGAAATTCTTCGAAATATTTTTCAAAGCATAACGAACCAAATTTTCAGACATTTAAATGTTATGAAAAAGTGAAGTTTGTGTATTCTAATTATTAGAATATAAATCATATCTATTTAGGGACATGCAACAAAGATAGCATGCATTTGAGGTCACCGAGATGGATTCTCGGTGACCTCAAAAGGAAATATCGCTAATTCAGTCGATAATCCGGAAAGACTTAGTAACATTTTGGCAAGCATAATATGTTAACATTTCAGACACCTCAATGTTGAAAATTAAAAAAGATTTCCGTCCTTTAAATATCAGGACATAACTAAATTCCATTTATGAGAATAAAGAACAAATTGCATGGATATTTGGTCAATTATTAGTGACTTAAAAAAGGCTACCGCTAATCTGATTGATAATCCGGAAATACTTCGTAACATTTTCCCAAGCATAATGAGCGAACTTTACAAATATGTAAATGTTGAAAAATAACAGAAATTTGCGCCCTCTAATTATTAGAATAGAAATCGCTTTCATTGTGTTGCCAGAAGCGAAATTGCATGCATATTAGTTGATTAACCGGTGATTTCATGGCAACTACTGCTATTTTGATTGATAATCATGAAATACTTCTAAACATTTTGCCAAGCATAATGAATCAACATTTTAGACAGTTAAAGATTTGGAAGACATACCAAGAGACAGAACAAACTGGAAGTTCATGATCGCCTACGTCCTGAAGTGACAAGGCACATGAATAAGAAGAAATGTTGAAATATAAAAGAAGTTAGTGTCGTCTAATTATCAGAAAAAAACCCACTTATATTTAAGTGATAAAACCCAGATTTCATGAATATTAGATGAATAATCGGGGCCTTCAAAAGATCTCCAGCTAATTCGATAGATATTGCGAAAATAGTTCGAAACATTCTGCCAAGCAGATTAAGTCAACTTTTCAGCTTTTAAAAATTGAAAAATAGAAGAAGTTTAAATCATCACTTTTTTTTTTACATAAATATCTTTTTTTTAATATGCATGAAACCCAGATTGAACGCATATTGGAGAAATAATCTGGGACATGAAACGAACTTCCGCTAATCCGTTCGATAATACGGTAATATTTTGAAAATTTTTCCGAAGCATAATTAGTTAACATTTCAGACTTCTCAATATAGAAAAATAAGAGAAGTTCGCGTCATCTGTTTATAAAATATAAATCACTGCCATTTATTTACAAGAAACACAGACTGCATGTATATTAGAAGAATAATTGGTGACATCAAAAAAGTAAAAAACAAAAACAAGGAAGTTACTAATTGTAAAGACAAGGTGTTAAGAATAATTAAGGAGTATTATACAAAGATACAAATTAGTACCACCAATAATGTACCTCAGGAATATCACTGTTTCTCAAATAAATGGGTAGGGAGTATTATATAAGAGTGGGGAATCTTTCAATTTCTAGAAATTTAATAAGTAGAGCAGTTCAAACAAAAGTGGTGGGGTACTTTCTAAAAGAGAAGTAATTAATATATATTAATTTTTAAGGTAATATTTGACCAATGGCCAATCGAGATCCACAAATTATTCATTTTTCAGGACAGGCATTATTTGTTATCATGGAATTTTAATAAATGTAATAAGCATACGTCATCATTTGTTTAAGCAGTAAGAATAACAATAAATGAAATATGGTTTGCACTTTAATATGCGAAACAGAAATGCATCAGTTGAAGATATGACATAGTAACAAACCTTTTAGAAAGAAACAGAAGAATTCCACAAACGATTAGCACAGTTCTTAAGTGCAAAAGCAAATTTGCTAAAAAAAATCTTCAGTTTATGAATGGTAATTCCATGTTACTTACAAAAGAAATGGATGTAGGTAATAAAAGACCTTGGTAACTACTGCTCTATCACATTAATACTAAACACATACAGATTATTCTGAAAATATTTAGGATAATAAAAAAAGAAACATTTTTAAGTAACTATGCAATAAATAGACCATTTACAAATAATCGACTGATTGAAAATATGACGTAAAACAAATCACTTTTTGTATTTAACCAAAGAAATACAAACATTTGATTCAATGGAACATGTAGCTGCATTTAAGTCATAAAACAAGCAGGCTATTTGTGGGTTACTGCACTTGGCTCTGCTAAAAGTTCTTGCTAGGTGGGGTCACTCTTTAAGCCTATAAAAAGGCAATGATATTCTCTCTCTGCCTCTTTTAAATTCTGGCTTTAAGATGTGGTTGCACGTGGGTAAAATGACCCCCCACCCAGTGGGGCACGAACATTTTAAAGCTTCTCTCTCTCACACATATACATAGACACAAAACATTCTACTTATCGTTAATTCGTGTTTTTTGTTGTCATTCTGTTCTATATTCATTGTTTTTTTGTAACTCACCACATATCAAAAGTTATTCAGAGTATATAAAATAATTACACCAATAATTTGACGACAGAAATATGCAAATAAAATAAAGATTGGAAAAGGAGTGAGATAAGGAGAAGATGTGATTTCAATTAAACCATTTACAGCCTGCATTGAAAGGATCTTTCAGAAAAGGAAAAATGATTTGCTGATGACATTTTACTCATATCTGAATCATTGGCTTACGAGAAAATGCTGAATGATGTAAGTAAATTAAGTTTCAATGTAGGTATAAAAAATGAATAGGAATAAAAGCAATGTTCAATTGTAACAATGAAATAGAAGATAAAATACGACAAGAAGTTCAAGAATGTACGGATTTAGTTTAGGTGATAACCATGGAAATGAAATAACATAATAATTGGTTGGAATGAATTTAATGAAAATAGAGATATAATGGTAAGCACCTCGCCAAGATGCTTAAAATGTAAAGTGCATAACAAATGTATGGGGTGTGATTAGTAAATTCTCGCCATTTTATATTTTGCGCATATATGTTGTTTGTTTTTGTCAACTGCACAATATAGTAGGGTCAGTTGGGCACTGCCTGTGAGAAGTGCAGAATGACACAATACATTCCACCAGAAATTTGGAAACGGCTTGCAGTACTGCTTGGCATTCTCACTGGATGATCCAATACAAACATTTCAGAGTGTTTGGATTTCATTCTGAGGACATTTCCAAGGATTCAGAAAGAGTTAGATGACACTAAGAGTGAGTACGAAGGTATAAAATCTAAAAGAAATAAAAGAACTCCTGATTTTGTTCATGAGTACCTCAAACAAGTCATTGCTTAACTCTGAAAATGACATAAATTTGATGTTTACGTATCTTTTCTTTATCCTCGCTTTCCTCTTTCTTTGGGGTTCTTTTTCGAATGAGCGAGAATTTTTTCGTATATAACCGTTACAAATGTCTGTCCTAATATGGACATGTGAGCGTCTATGTAAAACTAAATAAAAGAGAAAACATTTTTTGTGGGGGTGATTGCCTACTGTTGTACCATTTGGATCTGGCCTATGTGTGTGTGTGCGTGCGTGTGTGTGTGTGTTTAATATTTGTTAAATGTTTAGCTTCCTGTTTTTAAAGACTATGATATATTGTTACTCACTCTCTCTCTGACTCTCTCTCGTCACTGTCTTCAGTTTCAGTCTAGGCAGTTGACCTAACAATTGAGAAACAGAGAGTGAGTGAGAGAGTGGGAGAGACTGGACATGTATTCAGTGACAGATATGAAGAAGGTCTGTCGATATTTGGTTGCTATGGAAACATTTTCTCTGCACTCGTGATCACGTTTTTGCCGCCATTTTATATTTTTTAATCTCACGGAGACATGTTTGTTTTTCCATTTGTCTGCTGCAGAATAGAGTAGGGTCAGTTGGGCAACAATGTGAAAACTGAGTACAAAGTGGCAATTCATTTTGTGTGAAATTCAGAAATAACATTCTCTACCGTTTTGTTTTAAAAATACATTCATGTGTTATTTTGAACTTAACGTAAAAATATTTTTACTCGGATTAATTGTACTTTAAACCTGTGGACGACACAAACTCTTTACGATATGTATTTTTGGGATTTGACACGACGCACGATCGATCAGACACATGACACAAGAAATAAGAAACAACGAAGACGCCAAGGTAAACGGAATAAACATGTACTAAGAAAGATACAAAATATTGGTTGAGAAAGCATGTAAAGAAGGAGAAGAAGTTCTCTCCCTTAGTCCGTTAAGAGACGTAAAATGTTCACTGGAAGAAAGTCAGTGAAAGATAATTCTGAAAGGCAGAATACATACAGTTTGAGTTGAGTTCCCATTGGAGTTTGTATTGGGAAATGTGTGTGCACATGCATGTGTGTGTAAGAAATAAATTAGCGCCACGAATTACTACCTGCAATTAGTGCAGGTGTGTAAGAACGAGAATTATACAGATATCCCTCTGGCACCTTGATAGCAGTAGTCTCGCTCGAGTTAGGTAATACTACTCACCACGATCACATGCCGAAATCACGGGTCCAACTGGCATGGAACACGTGTGTGCCCCCATAAATCGACACGCGGAAAACGCGGGAAACACTTGAACACAGGGTGACCAGTCAAGATTGACCAATCACTACCTGCTAACATAATGTGTCTGTCAGATGAAAACACGCATGTTATTTGAATTGTGTAGGAGTGAAAGAATGAGCAATAATAATATGAAACAAATATATGTTGAAATATGGATATATGTGTGTGTGAAAGTATTAACACTATATAAATCAACTGATATTTCTCAAATAAAATTTCAGAAAAGTATATCGACTTTGAACGAGAAACTGGAGAGCCGAGTTCAAATTCCAGTTCCATTCCTTGAATTCACTTCCGCACAATATACCCTTGGGGAAGATATTAATCCATCTCTTTCCTCCAGCTATGGGTCAAATAACAGGACAGATTGGTTTCTATAGTCTTGGATGATAACCAGTCTAACGCAGAAAGTAATGGCAACCTAGTGCGGGAAAATCTTCTGCCTAGTCAGTCATGTTTCTTTCGAGACATGATCGCCCAAGCGTATATTACGTATGGTACTTTAACTGACTGACTGATTTTTTGGGACAGAAAATTACAAATGGATGAAGGGCAAGAAAAGTGACATACACCGAAAAATTTACCTACATTATGGTATTGTTATTATTGTATGGTTAACCGAATAATTCGTATAATTTTGATTATATATTAGTGTGGTGGTAATTGTGATTAAAACGGTTTGATTAACTCGTATATCTTAATTGTTTAAATTCCTTAGGTTTTTTAAAATTCCAATTTCTTATTCTTTCACTAGTAATATGTGAATTTATTTTTAAACTAAATAATTAATTTTAAAAAACTAAATTTAAATAGAATAATTAGTCTTAATTTTAAATTAAAATTTAATATAATTTTATTTTATTTTATATTGTATTATATTTGTTTTGTTTGTATAATTAGTATAATTTTGATTACATAGTGGTGTGATGATTTTGAGATCACAACAGATTAACTATTATCTCTTAAATATATTTTTAATTTTTTTAGGCTTCAATTTCTTATCCTTTCACCATTAATATATAATATTTATTTATTTTTATTTTCTCATTTTCTCTTATCATCTTTTCTTTCAATTTTAAATTTATTCTTCTCTTCTTTCTTCTTCTCTTTACGTTTACGCTTTAAGATATTTACCCTTTCTTTTTAACACTCTCTCTCTCTCTCTCTCTCTCTCTCTCTCACACACACACACACACACACACACACACACACACACACACACACCTAACCCATTTTCTTTACGGGTCAGCAGTTCAACTGCCAGGCCGAATGTATCTTTGAACTTTTGTTGACATCCGCTCCTACGCGTGTTCATTGATTATATATTGCGTATATATATGCTTATGTATGAATATGTGTGTGTTCGCCGAACTGATGGAATGATGTAATTTTTTTAAAGTTATCTCTATTAAGGGAGTGACCGTTATTTTTATCCCTTTTTTTAGGTCTTTGTGAATCTCATTCGTGTAAAATCCTTTGTACAATAAAGACGGAAGCTGATGATGGTTCGCCTGAAATAGGCTTATATTTCCGATTTACCATGAAATAATGTGTCTGCCTTAATTTTTCTTCTATTTGCTCTATATGTATTTATATACATATATATTTATAGCCATCTTAAAGAGTTATCCTACCACTGTAGGTACAGGATACTTCCTTGGATTCTTCTATATCCACACCGCATGCTGATATATTCGGAGTCTAACCGTACTGATGAGCTGTGATACAGAGAAACAGATCTGTCTGCAGATGACAATATATATATAAAAGTATCTATTATATATACATACATATATATATATATATATATATATATATAGATAGATGTAGTTTTCACAACACAATGACAAAAGAGACTTACACGACTCTCCATAATGTGTGCGTTTTTGTATGTTTATAAAATACATGAGTGTATGTGTTTGTTGAGCTTATATATATGTATGTGTGTGTTATTTGTGTATGTGTGTACAGTTGTAAATTTATTGTTGCTTTTATATGTGTGATAGTATATAATTTTTTGTATGAATATGTGCGTATTTGACTGTATCTATAGTACATATATGTGTACGTGAGTTAGTATGTATATGTGTGTGTCTGTGTGAGTATGTGTGTTTGTATAGTTGTCTATTTATTTTTACATTGATATATTTGTATGGGTGTATATGTGTGTGTGTTTCTAACAGTATTTCCTGTTGTTAAAAGATATTTTATATTTTTAGTTACACTCTCTTTCTCTTTTCTGAGTTTGAATTTAGACACGCCAATATAAATTGAATGAACACAATTGTATTTTTTGAGAGCGAGTGAGTGTGATTTAAAAAAAGAGAGAGAGAAATGGAGATGTGTCATAATCAAAATTATCCTTTTAATAAAAAGAAATTATTTGTACAAAGTAATCGAGGTCAAAGGTAATCGGAATTTCCTGATGAATCATAATTTGTTTACTTCGAATTGGCGAAATTTACATTTCCACGAATTCACCAACAAAACTAGTTTCACTTTGTCGTTGTTTCAAACTAATTAATAAAAAAACATTTATGTAGTGATTTTCATTTATATTATTTTTATTACTAATAATTATTCCTTATTTTAATAACTATTTTTTATATTTACTAATTAATAATCTTGCTTCATTTTATTCATTTCATTTGATTTTTTATTTTCTATCTATAATATTGAGCTGTTTTGAATTTTTTCCCGTTTCCTTATCAGTTTCATATTTAGATTTTCTTATATTAAACAAATCTTTATTTACCTTCGTATATTTTAAATATTTCATTGAATTTTCTTTCATTTACATTTGACAATAAATAAAATAAATACGAATTCAATTTAAAAATTAAAACTCCCACGGGAATAATTCCCAATATTTTTAAAACATTTATTCGACATTTTCATTTTATTTACATATAAAATGATACTTGATGGAATTACATTCGATTTTCTTTAGATTTATAAAAAAATTCAAATTTATTTATTTTATTTTAATTTATTTGTAAAATTATTAAATATTCAGAATTTTGGAAAAATATTAAAATATTTCTCTCTTTCTTTCTTTCACTCTCTCTCTCTCTCTCTCACTCTTTCGTTTTATCCTTCTTTCTTTCTCTTTCTTTCTCTCTTTCTCGTTGTCCTCATTTTTTTTTTTAGTTTCCTTTTGCCACGGAAGAGAATTCGCCCCTCTCTCATCATTACATGTTGCTTCTCTCTTTCCCACTCTTTGTGCCAATTATAACACGTGATAAAACTCTCATATCCAATGAAATGCCTGATATTCCGTTTTCAGTCTCTTCGCCAGAATTCAAAGACGAAGCTTCAAGTTTTATTCGCTCTCGTATTTTGACGAAAACCAATTTTCAGCCAAATTGAAAAAATCCAAATCAAATGTAAGTAAGAATTTTCTCCATTTCCAAATCATCCAATCTTCTTTCCCTTCTTATTTTTCAATCATTTCATCCCCGACAGAAAAGCCAATTAATAAGAATTATTGGCTTTAGTTTCATGAAAAAACAACCACGCCCTAATTTGTCTGTCTGTCTTCATTTTTGATTTACTTGTCTGGCTTTAAATTAAGGGAAGGATTCAAAATCACAATCAGGGGTCATCTTTTTATTAAATAGATCTTTTTTATTTTTTATTTTTTTCGAGCCAAAATAGCAGAATTTGTATCTATCGATCGATTTATTTATCTGTCTGTCTAATTTTTTCATGAAAAAATACGTTCAGTAAGCAGACAATAAATTCATCTCCACTGATTTTACGGTCACGTAAGATATATTCTGGCACAAGGCCAGTAAAAACAGGAAATATTGTAATTTATGTAATGAAAAAAAAAGAACCACGCCCTAATTGTTTTTTCTTTCAGTTTATAATACTTCCTTTATTTATCTATCTATCTATCTATCTATCTATCTATCTATCTATCTATCTATCTATCTTTTTTTCATTATTGACAATCATTTTTTCTAAAAAATGTCAAAATAAACAATGTTTTTATGTGTGAGTTTATCTATTTGTGTGTGAGCGTGTATAAACATACATATGTATTTAAGTATATGTATATACATATACATAATTTTATATGTATATATGAGTGCGTGTGTGTACGTATGCCTGTATAATAGATGTAAATTTATTGATCCTTATATTTCTGTAAGTATATATATGTTTGTGCGTGTGTGTGTTTTGTACTTCTGTTTGAGTGTGTCTGTTTTACTCTCTCTCTCTCCCTCCTCTCTCTCTCACTCTGTGTGTGTGTGTGTGTGTGTGTGTGTGTGTGTGTGTCACATCTACAAACACATTTTTCTCTTCAGTTTAGGTGAGAAAGAGTAAAGGAATTCGCCCCTCTCTCATGGTTACTTGTCCTCCCTCTTGTTTCTCTCTTTCCCCACTCTTCCTCCCACTTATAAACACGTAATTTAAAACTCCAGTCGCCTGTTATGTTTCGTCCAATCAAATGCCTTATATTCCAGTGACGTCATCTGTACGTCATTTGCGCTTTAACATTCGTTCCAGAAAATTCGACAAAGAAACTTGTTTTATTTTTGTCTCCCATTTTTTTGCCGAAAACCAATTTTCAGCCAAATTGAAAAAATCCACATCAAATGTAAGTAAGAATTTTCTCCATTTCCAAATCATCCAATCTTCTTTCCCTTCTTATTTTTCAATCATTTCATCCCCGACAGAAAAGACAATTAATAAGAATAATTTGCTTTTTAGTTTCATGAAAAAACAACCACGCCCTAATTTGTCTGTCTGTCTTCATATTTTATTTACTTGTCTGGCTTTAAATTAAGGGAAGGATTCAAAATCACAATTAGGGGCCATCTTTTTATTGAATAGATCCTTTATTGATTTATTTTTTTGCCTTTTTTTCAGTCCAAAATGGCAGAATTTGTATCTTTGATCTTTTTATTTATCTGTCTGTCTAATTTTTCATGAAATTAATGCGTTCAGTAATAAGTCGATAAATTCATTTCTAATTATTTAATGGACACGTAAAATATATTATGGCACAAGGCCAGTAAAAACAGGAAAGATTGTAATTTATATATTGAAAAAAAAACACGCCCTAATTGTTTTTTCTTTCAGTTTATAATACTTGCTCTATCTATCTATCTATCTATCTATCTATCTATCTATCTATCTATCTATCTATCTATCTATCTGTCTATTTTTTCTTCATTAATGACAATAATTTTGTCGAAAAAATGTCAAAATAGACAATTTATTGATGTGTGAGTTTATCTATATGAGTGTGAGCGTGTATGTATAGACATAAATATTTAAGTTTATATATATATATATATACATATACATCATTATATATGTTTATATGAGTGCATGTGTGTACGTATGCCTATATGATAGATGTAAATTTATTGATCCGTATATTTGTGTATGCATATATATGTGTGTGTGTGTGTGTGTGTGTGTGTGTTTTCATGCTTCTGTTTGAGTGTGTATGTTTCTCTCTCTCTCTCTCTCTCTCTCTCTCTCTCTCTCTCTCTCTCTCTCTCTCCCTCCTCTCTCTATCTCTCTCTCTGTGTCACATACACCAAAACAATTTTTCTCTTCAATTTAGGTTAGAAAAATAAGGGAATTCGTCCCCCTCTCATGGTTACTCCCTCTTGTTTCTCTCTTTCCCCACTCTTCTTTTTGTTGTAGAAATTAGTTTTCAAATTATTAATTTAGTTGAATTTTTAAAATAAATAGTTTACTAGAAAGTAAAAATGTTCCCCTCTTTAATCGATAGATGTTCTTCCTTGCTTCTCTCTTTCCCTCGTCTTAATGTGTGTATAGTTGTAAATTTATTGTTTCATTTATGTGTGAGTGTATCTATATGTGTGTGAGCGTGTATGAACATACATATGTATTTAAGTATATGTATACATAAATATAATTTTATTTGTGTATGTATGTATGTCTATAATAGTTGTAAATTTATTGATCATTAAATTTGTGTAAGTATATGTGTGTGTGTTTCCGTGTGTGTGTGTGTTTCCGTGTGTATGTTTCTATGTAATATTTAATTTAACAGAAATTAAATCCTGTTTTAAAAAGATGTGCTCCACATTTTTACTCTCTCTCTCTCTCTCTCTCACACACTCTCTTCAAATTTAGGTGAGGAAAGTAAAAGAATTCACCCCTCTCTCATTGTTCTTATGTCCTCCCTTTCCCCACTCTTCCTCCCACTTATAACACGTAATCCAAAACTCCAGTGGCCTGTTATGTTCTCGTCCAATCAAATGCCTTATATTCCAGTGACGTCATCCGTACGTCATTTGCGCTTTAACATTCGTTCCAGAAAATTCGACGAAGAAACTTGTTTTATTTTTGTCTCCCATTTTTTTGACGAAACCAATTTTCACCCAAATTGAAATCGAAATCAAGTGTAAGTAAGAATTTTCTCCATTTCCAAATCATCCAATCTTCTTAAATGTTTCCTTGGACATAACAAGACTCACCAAGATTTTTTAAAAATCATTTCGCCCACAAGAAAAGCAAAGATAAAGCGACATTTTTGATTTTTGTGAAAGAAAAAAAGGAACCCCGCCCTATTTTTTTGTCTGTCTTCATTTTCTACTTTTTTCGTTGGAAAATCAGGGAAGGATTCAAAATCACAATTTAGGGGTCATCTCTTTAATTAAAACTACATTATTTTTTACTCTTCAAACAAATTAAATTTCTAGAAGTTTTTCTCTTTTTTTTTTTTTTATTTATTCGTCGAAATTGTTTTCTTTTCTTTCGTCGTTTTTATTTCGCTTAGACAAAATTTGTAAGAATTCGGAAAATTCGGTCCGTTTATCCATTTATTTATTTAAAAGAAAAGAAATTCCTTTTTCCCTTTTTTATTGACGGACATTTTTTGTCTGTTTATTTGTATAACATAAAAAATCCCGTCTTTTCTCTTTGAAAATTTTCTTCATTCATGAAAATCTTTTTATCTAAAATATATATATGTGTATGTATCAAAATAAAATAATTTATATCAGTCTGTCTATCTATCAATCTATCGTCCTGTCTGTCTATTAAAAGAAAAAAAAAACCCGCTCTCTCATTCAGACAATTTTTTTATCTGTCTGTCAAATAAGCAGACGATAACCGGCCGCCATAATAAATTATTTAACATCTGATAATATATAGTATGGCACAAGGTCAATAAAAAAGATCCGTCTGTCTATTTCAAAGAAATTTTTTTTCAGATAATCTTTTCTGCATTAATAAAAAATATTTTTTGGTAAAAATCAAACAATTTCTATCATTCACTTCCAGTTTATTTATTTATCTCTCAATCCATCATTGTCAAAAATATTTAAGAATTATAATTGTCTGTCTTTAACGGATTGTCGATCAATTTATTAGTCTGTCTGTTTATTTAAAAGAAAAGAAAAATAATCTCCCTCCATCAATCTCTTTCAGAGAATCTTTTTTCATTCATAAAATCAAATCCAAAAAAACAATTTATATCAGTCTGTCTGTCGATCTATTTATCTGTCTGTCTGTCTGTCTAAATTGCTAGCGCTTAATTTTTAATTAAGAAAGGTTTAATAAGCTAATAATAGCCGCCATTTGATAGACAAGTAATATATAGTATGGCAGAAGGACAATAAAAACTGGAAAGATATATATATATGACGATCTTTGTTACTTTTATTGGCCTTGTGCCATACTAAGCTGTGATAAATGAAGATATTTTTAAAAATTATTTGAAGTCCGTGTATTTTTCGAAGAAAGTAAAAAAAAATCATCTGAAGAAATAGAAAAAAAAATTTGTTTTAATGGATAAAAGGAAAAAGTTAAAAGTGATTGTGAAGGCGTCAAATTGGAAATCCCTTCCCCCTTTCTCTATAGCTTTTACCCTTTCTTCCTTTCTTTCTTTCTTGATAATCACTCTATCCTTCTTTTGACCTTTTTTTATTTTTCTTTCCAGATTTTCTGAAGGAATTTTACAAATGGCGGCCAGTTTTACTGAAAGATTCCCGTGTTCGAACTGCGACCAAAATTTAGATCTCTCCTCAAAGACATTGGCATGTCTTCATTCTTTGTGTCAGTCATGCCTTGATGTCCAATTCGAAGCAGCGACAAAGGACGACGTCAAATGTCCCCAGTGCCAAGCCCCGGTGGGGACACGTGACAGTTTAAGACTTTCACCATTTTTGGTGAAGATTATGAAGCGCCAAAACCTGGAATTAAAAGAATGGAGATGCGAGGTGTGTTTTGAAAACGACGGCACCGAATCGACCGTCAAGATTTGGTGCCCGGATTGCAAGAATCTCTTGTGCCAGAAGTGCGAGAAATACCACAGGCGATATCACCCAACACACGAAACCAGGGACGTGAGCGGCATGTCGAGGGGTGAGGCCGTGGGGGTCCTCATGACAGACGAGTGTCGCCTGCACCACAAACAGAAGGACGCCTTCTGCGCCCGATGCAACGTTTGCCTGTGTGACGCGTGTTACAAGGATCACGTGACCTCTTCCCCCCAGTGTCCGCCTCGGCCGTTGTTCGTGAGGGAGGAGGCGTCGAGGGAGAAGACGGCCGGCCCCACCCTGGAGCAAGAACTCCGTCAGTTGGAAACCCAGATCCTTGCAATGAACGAACAGACGAGGCGATCCATTGACCAACTGTCAATGGATTGCGACTTGAAATGTTCCGAAATGTGGGAAGAGTTCGAGACGTTCGTGGAAGAGACACGTCGGTGTTTGAAAGAGCTGTCCGACAATATGAGAAAGCCGTTAGAAAAATGGCGCCTCTCCCTAAAGGAGGAGAAGACCTTTTGAAAAAGGTCAAGACTTGGCGCCATAATGTTGGCCAATTGTTGGGGGACGACGCCGAAGACGGGGACGTCGTTTGTGGATTACGGTTGGTGGGAGCGGAGCTTAGATCGCGGCTCCCACAATCGTTTGCCCCCCTCCACCAAACATCGGAATTGACGGTGACATTTCCATTTTCAAAATGGTGTCACGAATCTTTGGAGTCACTTAGAAAAGAAATAATAAAGTTTACGAGGGTCGGGACATCCGGGGATTTAGAGCTCCAAAAAGAATACCGTCTCCACGATTCGAACCTGGAGTTGATTGACTCGATTCTCGTCACCGACGAAGACGATCATGTCTTTGTCTGCGATTGGTTCGACGAGTCGGTGAAGGAATTCGATGAGTTTGGGGAGTTGATTGGCCGATGTGAATTGACGGACGGAGGAGAGAGATTCCACCCCTCGGACATTTGTCGTTTTTCCCAAGACATTTTCGTCGTCTGTTGTCCTTGGGGGGCGAGTGGGGGGTGAGGGGGGGAAGAATTTTCTTTTTGGAGAGAAAAAAACGCCCCCCCATTTTTAGAAAAACAAAAAACAATTCGCACAAAAAATCATTTTTATTCTTTGTGTCAAATTCAACAACGAATTTTCACTTGTGACGAGGAATTTAAAGAAATTGTTTGTTTTTCGGAAACCGGAGCCGAAATCAAAAGAATTCACCTTGGGGGGTGGGAGGGGGAGGGAGGATGGTGGGGGTGGTGGTCCCCCCCTCCTTCGTGTCGATCCGTCGACTGGGAATTTGTGGGGGTCGAGACGTTTTATGTCGAAAATCTTCCTTTTTAGTCAAAAGGGAGAAATTCTTCAAAAAATAAAATTTAAAGAAGAAATTCTGAATTTCACTCCAAATAAATTTCAACTTTTTTATTTTGCTACAAACGAAGGAATTTTTTCCGCTTTACCGGAAAAAGTTCTGTACAAATTCCCACAAAAATCACAAAATGCAAAGATTTTTCTTTCCCTACAAAAATTGTTTATTTATTTTCAAAACGATGAAAAACATTTTATTAAAAATTTTCAAAATTTAAGAAAAAAGAATTTAAAAAATTGAAATTTATTTTTAATGTTGCAAATAAAATGAATTTAATTTAATTTTTGTGTTGTTTTCATTTTTTATTTCTGAAATTTTAAAAACTTTTTTATGATTTCAAAATATGAGTCGAGGTAAAAATATTGAAAAAAAAAGAAACTTTTCGTAATATGAATGAAGACAAAAAATCATGTCTACTTTTCTGAGATGAGGAAATATTTACATTATTCGGACGATTATCCTCATCTTTGTTGTTATTTGTACGACGTTTCAGCCGTTGGACTCTGCGGCCTTCTTCAGGGGCTAAGAATTTCGAACAAAATTATTTTTTTTTAACATCTTTAACCCCCAACATGGGTAAAACAGCGACGATTTAAACTGGCGAATATCCGAGTTGTTAAATAATATCTCCTTCTAAGTAGTCGTGGCTCTCCCCAGCTTCCATTTCCTAGCTTCTCAAATGTTTTCCTTATATATCTCTCTTAATCCCCTTTCTGCAATGCATCAACTGAGACTCTCTATCTGGGTTACGCATTCCTCAATTCTGCCTCTCACGTTTTCGGTCAGTCTTCTGTGTGAAGATTCGCGAAAAATGAGGCGGTCATGGCTCTCGACGACATCTCTTTTTTATTAATTACATACACGGTCATGGCTCTCCCAATCGTCTATTTTTCGTCTCAAACATGTACACGGTTTCCCCACAACTTCCCCTTATAATGTATCGTGCGATAGATAAAATGTCGCAATTGTTTATTTTCACTTGAAAATATAGAGTGCGATAAATAAATTGTCGTAAGTATTAAATTTTCATTTTCCTGTTCGTTTCCACGGAATGTTGCCTTGTGCCAGTCGCATTGTTCTTCCGATTTTTCTAACTTCATGTGTTTCATGACAATCCTCGTTGCGATCAATAAATCGCCGCAATTATTTCTCGTAAAAGAAAATCGAGAGTGCGATAAATAAATTGTCGTATTTATTATTTTTCTTTTCTCTTTTCCACAGACTGTTAGTTTGTAACAGTCGCATTAGAATTAGTACACAATAATAAAGACGGGGATCGTTTTTCTATTGTTGTTAAGTAATAAACTTATCCCCCTAGAATTAGAACAATAATATCATTGGGAACTAATACAATTAAAGCTTCTATTACGGCTAAAGACGGGGATCAGTTTTCTATTGTTGTTAAGTAATAAACTGATCCCCCCTAGCATTATAAGCCCTCAATATAATTGGTATTTTTCTGACGACAATGGTGTCCTTAATAATTCCCATTTATAAATGAAGTATTTTATTAAATTATCTAAGCAACAATTTACGAAAAATATCAATTTTTCAGTTATTTTTATCGAATTATTTTCGGAACGGGACGAATTTTCAGTCTGCAAAGTTGTTTTTTTTTAATAACAGATCCGAAATTATTGGAATTTTCTTTTCAATCCGATAATTTCTGATCTTTAACGACTTTTTTCGAACAGGAGTAGCGATTTTGACTTTCATTTCGGTGACACCAATAATATTATATCTAAAAAGTAACTAATAAATGTCTATGGTATTGCTTTCATGTTGAAATCCTATCCTTATAGAGTGAACTGTTTATTAATGACTACATAATGACAGCAACTCAACAACACTGTTAGCTTATGCCTTTCCCATTAGGCGTTAGCTTGTACCAACACCTTAGACTGTTAGCTTATGCCTTTCCCATTAGGCGTTAGCATGGACCAACACCTTAGACTGTTAGCTTGTTACACTCCCATTGACCGCTACATGTTTCAAGCCCCACTGTGCGTCTTTATCGACAAATGTTTTCTCCCCGACCATGGGTAAAACAGTGACGATTTAAAATGGCGAATATCCGCATTGTTAAATAATATCTCCTTCTATGTAGTCGTGGCTCTCCCCACCTTCCTTTTCTTACGAAATCAAATGTTGTCCTTATATATCTCTCTTAATCCTCTTTGTGCAATCCATCAACTGCGACTCTCTAACTGGGTGACGCATTCCTCAATTCTACCTCTCATGTTTGCGGTCAGTCTTCTTTGTGAAGATTCGCGAAAAATAAGGCGGTCATGGTTCTCGACGTCATCTCTTTTTATTAATAACATACATGGTCATGGCTCACCCAATCTTCCATTTTTCGTCTCAAACGTGTAGATAGTTCCCCACAACTTCCCCTTATAATGTATAGTGCGAGAGATAAAATGTCGCAATTATTTCTTTTCACGTGAAAATCTAGTGTGCGATAAATAAATTGTCGAAATTATTTATTTTCATTTTCTTGTTCGTTTCCACGGACTTTTAGCTTTTGCCAGTCATATTTTTCTTTCGATTTTTCCTACTTCGTGTGTTTCATGAGAATCCTGAGTGCGATAAATAAATTGTCGTATTCATTTTCTGTTCTTTTCATCGGACCGTTACCTTGTACCAGTGTCACTGGGTTATCGATTTTTCTGACTTGATGTGTTTCATGAAAATCGTGATTGCTATGAATAAACTGTCGCAATTATTTCTTTTAAAGGAAATCGAGAGGGCGATAAATAAATTGTGGTATTTATTATTTTTATTTTCTCTTTTAACCGGACTGCTAGCTTGTACCAGTTGCATTAGAATTAGTACACAATAATATAATTAGAAACGAATTCAAGTAAATCTTCTATAAAAATAAAGGCGGTGGAACATTTTTCTATTGTTGTCAAGTAATAAACTGATCCCCCTAATGTTAGTACACAATAATTTAAATGGAATCTAATACAATTAATTCTTCTATTACGACTAAAGGCGGGGTATCGGTTTTCTGTTGTTGTTAAGTAATAAACTGAACCCTCTACTAATAGTACACGATAATATAATTGGAATAGAATACAATTAAATCTTCTATTACGATAATACTTTTTCGGTACGCCAGTACGCCAGAACGCCAATACACCAAATTTCTGTCCGCCATTTGTTAGGTTTCATGTAACGTATCCAGAGATTTTTTTTTTAAAGAAAATAAAAATAAATTTTATTTTTACAAATATCATTGTGCAATATACATTTACCTAGCGAATAGACATGAAATTAGATCCAAAAACTACTTTAATTATTTTATAAATTAAATCTAAATATTTCCATATCCCAGTATAATGAAAATGAAGAAATATTTGTTTGTGTGTTGTGTCGTTTGGCGTAACGAAAAATATTTTTTCTAAAGAATAAAAATGAATAAAAATTATTTTTAGGAGAATCTTAATTCATTTATCTAGCGAATAAACATAAAATTACATATGAAAAACTACTTTTATTTTTAATTTCAAGTTTTAAAAATGCATCGTCAAGTTGTCGTTTCTTTTAAAAAAACATTAAAAAATTGACCTAAAATTTTACAAAATAATTTATTTATCCTGAATTAAACT
This sequence comes from Ascarosepion bandense, assembly GCA_037127315.1. Taxonomy (NCBI): domain Eukaryota; kingdom Metazoa; phylum Mollusca; class Cephalopoda; order Sepiida; family Sepiidae; genus Ascarosepion; species Ascarosepion bandense. The sequence goes on from JBBBDQ010001597.1 coordinate 540,007, forward strand.
TTCATTTAATTTTTTTTCCTCACGTCTACAAAATATTTAAAAATAATAAAAGTAGTTTATTTGCTAGATAAATGTATAAAGATTCTCGTAAAAATAAACTTTATTCATTTTTATTCTATAAAAAAACATATTACTTAACAAATCAAAATCATCTCCCTTGAATTTTTTTTAAATATCTTGCAGTTTTGATTAAATCTAAACTTATTTATAAATGGAACTTTAACTCTCTCTCTCTCTCTCTCTCTCTCTCTCTCTCTCTCATTCTCTCTCTCTCTCCAAAACGGCTGAACCGATTTTCTTGAAAATTTACACATTTGTACGATAAGCGACTGCGAGTGTTCTTAGCTAGGTTTTGTGTCGAGCTACCCCCGATAAATGTCGAAAATCGATCATCGAAAAAATCGGGTTATAGAAGGAATGGTCCGATTTTAATCAAATTTGGTACACTCATAGACAAAGACATAAGAAACGATATTCAGAAGTTTCAAGGTTGAAGTTCTTACAATAGTGCAGAAAATTTGATATCGATACCAGGAAATCAAAATTTGACTTACATCCATTCATTTTTCTTTCAGTCTACGGTTTCGCTTTAACTGGAAACAACTATTGCTTTTTAGTCTTTCTAACCAACATCCAAAGAGTCTGAGCTCCAGGACCATGGATTAGTTTTAAAGCTTTCATTACAACCGAGAAACGTCCGGCTATACTGCTAGTATTAGATAAAAACATTTTAATATTTTTTATATCTAATTTTATATGTATACGGGATTCAGATGTGAAGTTTTTTTTATTATAATTAAATATTTATCAAAAAAAGTTACTTTCTTTTTTCTCATCGAATTACTTAACAAATCAAAATCACAACAAAAACAAACATTTCTTCGTTTTTATTACTGGAATATCGACATATTAAGATGGAATTTAAAAATAATTAAAGTAGTTTTTCATATGTAATTTTATGTTTATTCGCTAGATGAATGAATAAAGATTCTCATTAAAATAACTTTTATTCGTTTTTATACTTTAGAAAAATTTTTTTCGGTACGCCAGAACGACATTTGATTTTTATTATACTGGGATATAGACAAACTAAGAAGGAATTTAAAATGATTAAAGTAGTTTTTTTTATCTAATTTCATGTCTATTCGCTAGATAAATTTTTATTGTACAAAGATACTTTTAAAAATAAATGTTATTCCTTACTTTCCTGTAGAAAAAAATTTTGGATACGTCACATGATACCTAACAAAAATTTGAAATTTGGCGTACTGGCGTTCTGGCGTACCAGAAAAGCCCCATCTATTACGACTAATGGCGGGGATCAGTTTTCTATTGTTGTTAAGTAATAAATTGATCCCCTAGCATTAATACACCTTAATATAATTGGAATCGAATACAATTAATTCTTCTATTACGACAAAAGGCGGGGGATCAGTTTTCTATTGTTGTTAAGTTATAAACTGATCCCCCGATAAGTATTAAACTTTAATTTAATTGGAAACGAATACAATGAAAACTTATATTGCAACTAAAGTTATGCAGTAAGTTACGATTTCTCTCTTTGTTGACCTTGTGCCATAATAAACATTGTGTTTCTAATAACAGAAGATGTCGGATATTTGTCGTATGCTTCGTAAATGTTTTCAGTTCAAAATGTTCATCGCTGTCGATCTAGACAGACATGGAGATAGATAGAGATAGACTGATATATAATGTTTCATTTGCAGAAAGCCAAATTCAACATTCAAGAAAAAGCTTGTCTGAACGAGAGCGGAGATTTTTTAAAAATATATATTGGCCTTGATTAACTCTGATTACTAAAACTTGATCTAATTAAAAATATTAAGCACTAATATTTAGATAGATAGATAGATAGATAGATAATGAACAAACTGAGATAGATAGATAGATAGATAGATAGATAGATAGATAGATAGATAGATAGATAGATAGATAGATTTACTTGACTTTGTTTTTTGTATTGGCCTTGCGCCAAACTATATTTTGTGTAGGTACCTAAAAAAAAATCGCTAAAAAAACAGCATGAAATAGCATAGTATGAATAAAAAAAGTTCATAAACTTAATAAAGCAAACTTTTTCCATCAAAATATTTATATTTTTATTAAAAGGAAAGATCAAAGCAATTTTTAATTATTTTAAAAAAATTTTAATCCCTGCTAACATTTTCGAAATTTTGATAGAAAATGTTGTTTTTATTTGAGTTAGCGGCTAAAAAAAAGTTTACGGCTGTTTTACAATTGGTTATAAATAATATAACTTAGTTCGGTTATTTTAATTTAATTCTTTCTTTTTAAAAGAAATTTAAATTTTTATTTATTCAGAAAGCATATTTTTATTTATTCAGAAAGCATATTTTATTTTTATTTATTCAGAAAGCATATTTTTATTAATTCAGAAAGCATAGTCTGGCAAAAATCTAAACTAAAATTCTATAAAATATTATACTTGCTGAAAATATTATGTTAAATTTTTAATTTTACTTTTTAGTTAAAAAACAACAAAAAAAATTTTTAATTTCCAAATGTTACGTTTTAAGCTACATGAATTTTTTGTCACTTTCGGTCGCCATCCAAACGTCATTCACACCTACTACTTGTCAACAAATCATTTGTCGCCTTAGATAACTGCTGACAAGTGGGCTACCGCCTTTAAAGAGTGATTTATTTCGTACATTTCCAGACAGTAAGCACTTAATACATGTTTGAAATCAGATAAATGTAAGTTTCAATTATAAAATTCGACTTAAATAACGTGTCAAGGAAGTATTTTTTTTAAAGATTTTTAGAACAGAGATTTAGCTACTGTTTACATAATGTGCCGATTAGTCAATAATAGCGGTAAATTTTTAAAAAAAAGTTTTCAGCAGTTAAATTTTTGATTCCGATCGATATAATTTCGGTTTGAACTAAACCAGGGTATTTTGCTTACTGTAATTAGTAAATTTAATCTCTTGGCTTTCAATTAAAGCTACAATTAAAGCTTCAAGAAAACATTTTTATTTTTAAAAATTAGATTTATATTCAGGTATCGAAAATGAGCAGTGATTTTTTTTGGAGGTACCTAGTAGGTACCTTCATTACGTCATTGTAAAAAAAATGCATAGTATGATTAAAAAAGATCCCAAACATAATAAAACAAACTTTTTCCCTCAAAATGTTTATATTATTTTTAAGAGGGAAGATCAAAGTAGTTTTTAGTTATTTTTTAAGATTTTTAATCAATTCTAACATTTTCGAAATTTCGTCAGAATGTTTTTTTTTTATTGAGTTAGCGGCTAAGAAACGTTTACTACTGTTTTACAATGGACACCAAATGATTGCATTTGCCACTTTTTTAGGTTACAAACACATTAATTTGGAAATTCTCGCAAAAATCAAATAATTGTCGGATTTTAATGAAATTTTCAGTATTCATTCACAAATGAATGAAATTAGTTTTGAAATTATTATTTTTAAAAACCTTGATAAAAATATTTTTTTTACCTCTGTTACCCCCACTTCACGTAAATCCATGAAATGTTAATAAACTTTCCGAAGATGTCAAACTTTTTTTTATTAGTTCAACGCAGGACTCATTGGGGAATATAAATCACCTATTTTTCTTATCATAAGTTTGAAATCACTATCCGAAAACCTTCTCCGAAGAGTAAAATAAAAAATGCAATAAAACTCTGATATAATTAAATTTGATAATCTTTTAATGACTGGAATAAATAATAACTATTAAGGACATCATACTAAAAAAAAAATTTTTTTTTCGATTAATAATAAAATTTTAAAACAATTGTTTTCATTTTTTTAAAATTTTTTTTATTATTAAATAATTTAATAATATATAAACTGTTAAAAATATTTTAAAAATCTCCAAAGAATTGAATACGAGTAGACTTTTTAGTTAAGAGCTGATTATCATATTGCCTATCTAAAATTGAAAAGTTTAATGTAAATCGTTTGAGGCAAATATTTTAAATTAATTAAAATAAAATTTGTTTGCGTGTAAATATGTTCATTTACGTTCCGTTTTTGCGTAAGTACGATGTTCCATAAGAGTCATAACGTTTCTATAATTATAACATCTGCAGTACTATAAAAATTAAAATAGATATTTTTACCATGCCTTAAACTTAGTGATAACTTAATACTATGAAAAAAAAAACATAATAAAAATATTAATAAATAGCATAAAATAACTTAGTTTGGTTATTTTAATTTCATTCTTTCTTATTAAATTAAAATTATTTTAAAAGAAATTTAAATTTTTTAATTTTTATTTATTCAGAAAGCATATTCAAATGTATGGCTATAAATCTAAACTAAAATTATATCAAATATTATATAATTGCTGAAATTATTATTTTAAATTTTACTATTTAGTTAAAAACCCCCAAAAAAGAAATTAAAATGTTATGTTTTTTGGCCGGTATTGTCGCCATACTTTCCGTCTGATCTCATAAATCTTTTAACACGTCTGCATTACGTAATCGTTGTGATGACAGGTAGGGCTACCGTAGTTAAAAAGTTTGTTTTTATTGTAAATTTCTGGCAGAAAGGAATTATTACTTGATTGAAATCAGAAAGGTAAATTTCAATTTTAAAAATTGACTTAAATGACGTGTCAGCGAGGTATATTTTATTTTTGCAAGATTTTTAAAACAGAAATTTGGCTACTGTTTACATAGTGTTGACAGAATGTGTCAATAAATAAAAAATGGTGGGAAATTTAACTTGAATTTTCCCGATTTCAATAAAAATTAGATTAAAATCAATATAATTTCGGTTGAAAAAATACCAGCGTATTTTTCTTTCGGGAATTAAAATTTAATCTCCTGGCTTTCAATTAAAGTTAATTTTAAAGCTTGAAGATTACTTATTTATTTTTAAAATTTAAATTTAAATATAGGTATCGAAGCAGTCGATAAAGTCACTGGAGGACCCTATTTTTAAATTTAGGGAAAAAGTTCTAGAATTGATGACAATTAATAGCTTCTAAAAATCAATAAACCGAGTTTAAATTCAAGACCATGTCTGCATCGTCCGGCTTTTTACATTTTCTCTCACTCCCCCCTCTCTCTCTTTGTCTTTCTGTCTGTCTGTCTCTCTCTCTCGCTGATAGAACGTTAATGTCTACATTGCAAATTGTTCACATTAGAAAATGGGTAAAATATATATATATATATATATATATATATATATGGTGAAGTTTGTCATGATCAGTGTTGTTTCAGTCATGTGAACTTTGACGTTTCATGATGCTCTTATTGTGATATTTTCCATCTTCAGGGATTTTATTTCTGCTCAGGAGGAAAAAATAACAAAGTCTTAATGACTGAAATAACACTGGCCAATTAAGTGAAATTAATCTCCACATTAATTCTATTAACATTAGTCTACAGATGACTATATATATAATTACAAATTACAAATCAGTGATATATATATATATATATATATATATATATATATATATATATATATATATATATATATATATATATATTGTGTGTGTATTTGAGCAGCAATCTCTCCTTTAGGCACATTTTATTGAAGACATCTGACAAGGTATTGATATAAATACAAGAAAAATTGAATAAAAAGTATAATTGTAGAACCTTGTCAGTTGTCGGTAATGAAACTTAATTGTGTGTGTTGGGAGGAGGTGTAATAATTTTCAAAATTGAAGTGAAAATGTTGCAAAAAGGCCAAATCCACATTGTCTTAACATTTTCACACACGTTTTATGTGAGTAACAATTGTGAGAAAGATTTTAGTTTTATGGAATTACTTTTTCATGTATGATAAACATCTTCAGGTATTTCTTTATAATTGTCAAGTGATGTAATAACCACGCCCCAAATTTTTATAAAAATTACTCTAGAGATCAAAAACAAACCTCAAAAGATTTAATAAAATAACCCATTCAATATACAAGTCATTAATTAATAAATAGGCACTGAAAATTTATCTCATAAATTTTCTGTTTTATCAAAATTTTTAGAATATTTTTTGTTTTTTACTTTTTTAACTAAAATTCATTTTTCCACCTAAATTTGGAAATTCTTGTAATAATAAAATAATTGTCTGATTTAAATCAAACTGAGGAATTATTTATAGATGAAGTTATTTATGCAATTATTATTTTTAGAAAACCTTTGTAAATTTCTTTTATTCTACATGTTTTTCTCCCCCCCACTCCAATTAATCTGATGATATTTATAGAAATTCAATACTGATCACAAATCTTGTTTTATTAGTTAAATATATCTTATTAAGGAAGGTGGGTTATGACTTGACTCAGGAAAGGTCGATAATTTTGCCCTCAGAACTGTCTCTTTGTTAGGGACAAACTGACAAGAAAGGTTTGCCATTCATCGAAAGACAGTGTACAAGACCATCACATTCTTTGGATTCATGCCTCATATTATCTGTGCTGTTAGGTCCTTCATGTGGGCAGGGCCGTGCTTAGCAACATCGCGCCTACCCTCCGCAGAATGCGCCTTGCCCCTCTACAACTTTCGCCTCCCCGAACATACTGAACCCACAATAAATGATACTTTAAACAAAATAACAGACTCTCGGAACGCAGATATTCCGTGATCACGAAAAAAACGGAAAAAATTGCGGAATTAGTGTCTTGAAGTTAAACATTACATGACGAACGTATTTAAAAATTTCAGACAACTTTAAGTATGTTGAAACAGATATCTATAATCTATGTCGCTTTTAAGTTCATTTTTTATACAATTAAAAATGATTTACGGCCTCTTCGGGACCGGGTATACCTGATGCTGTAAAATGAGGAATATGCTTGGCTCGTGGGACTGGAACAATCTACCCCGATTCATGAAAAAATGGATTCAGTTCAAAGTTCAAGTTCAAATAAGTAAACAAAGCAGAGTTCAAGAGAGATAACTGTTGCTGTGAGATCAGGAATAAGTGAGATATTACATGATGTGGTATCAGGAATATGCATGGCTCGTGTAAGGGGAACAATCTACCCCGATAAAAGAAATAATGTGTTCACTTCAAAAATTCAAATTCAAATAGGCTAACAAAGAACTGATTAAGAGAGATAATCAATGATGTGATATCAGGAATATGCATGGCTCGTTGAACAGGAACAATCGACCCCGTTTAACGAAATAATGTGTTCACTTCAGAATTCAAATACAAATAATTGAACAAAGACGTGATTAAGTGACTTAATTAATGATGTGATATCAGGAATATGCATGGCTCGTGGAATGGGAAAAGATCTACCCCGATTAACGAAATAATAAGTTCACTTCAAAATTCTAATTCAAAAAGGTGAAAAAAGAAATGATTAAGAGAGATAATTAATGATGTCGTACTAGGAATATATATGGCTCGTGGAACGGGAACAATTTACCCCGATTACCGGAATAATGTGTTCACTTCAAAATTCAAATTTAAATAGGCGAACAAAGACGTGATTAAGAGAGATAATTAATGATGTGATATCAGGAATATGCATGGCTCGTGGAACGGGAAAAATTTACCCCAAGTTACGAAATAATGTGTTAATCTCAAAATTCAAATTCAAATAGGTGAACAAAGAAGTGATTAAAAGAGATAATTAATGATGTGATATCAGGAATACGCATGGCTCGTGGAACGGGAACAATCTGCCCCGATAAATGAAATAATGTGTTCAATTTATATTTCAAGTTCAAATAGGTGAACAAAGAAGTGAATCAATGATGTGATATCAGGAATACGCATGACCCATGGAACGGGAAATATACCCCGATTAACGAAATAATGCGTTCACTTCAAATTTCAAATTCAAATAGGTGAACAAAGACGTGATTAAAGGAGATTATTCAAAATGTGATATCAGGAATATGTATGCCTAGTGGAACGGGAACAATTTACCCCGAGTAACGAAATAATGCGTTAAACTCAAAATTTAAATTCAAATATGTGAACAAAGAAGTGATTAAGAGAGATAACTGTTGCTGTGATATCAGAAATATGCATGGCTCGTGGAATGGGAATAATCTACCCCGATTAACGAAATAACGTGTTCTCTTCAAAATTCAAATTGAAATAGGTTAACAAAGAACTGTTGAAGAGAGATAATTAATGATGTGATATCCGGAATATGCATGGCTCGTGGAACGGGAACAATCTACGTCGATTAAAGAAATAATATGTTCACTTCAAAATTCAAATTCAAGTAGGTGAACAAACAAGTGATTAAGAGAGAATATTGATGATGTGATATCAGGAATATGCATGGCTCGTGGAACGGGAACAATCTACCACGATTAACGAAATAACGTGTTCACCTCAAAATTCAAATTCAAATAGGTGAACAAAACAGTGATTAAGAGAGATAATTAATGATGCGATATCATGAATATGGATGCCTCCTGGCACGGGAATAATCTACCCCGATTAACGAAATAATGGGTTCACTTAAAAATTCAAATTCAAATAGGTGAACAAAGAAGTGATTAAGAGAGATAATTGATGACGTGGTAACAGGAATATATATGGCTCGTGGAACGGGCACAATTTACCCCGATTAACGAAATAATGTGTTTACTTCAAATTTCAAATTCAAATAGGTGAACAAAGTAGTGATTAAGTGTGATAATTAATGATGTGATATCAGGAATATGCATGGCTCCTGGAACCGGAAATCTACCCCGATTAACGAAATAATGTGTTTACTTCAAAATTCAAATTCAAATAGGTGAACAAAGAACTGATTGAGAGGGATAATTAATGATGTGGTCCCAGGAATATATATGGCTCGTGGAACGGGAACAATTTATCCCGATTAACGAAATTATGTGTTCACTTCAAAATTCAAATTGAAATAGGTGAACAAAGAAGTGATTAAGAGAGATAATTAATGATGTGATACCAGGAATATGAATGGCTCGTGGATTAGGAACAATCTACCCCGATTAACGAAATAATACGTTCTCTTCAAAATTCTAATTCAAATAGGTAAACAGACAAGTGATTAAGAGAGATAATTAATGATGTGGTATCAGGAATATATATTACTCGTGGAACGGGAACAATCTCCCCGATTAACGAAATAATTATTTCACTTCAAATTTCAAATTCAAATAGGTGAACAAAGAAGTGATTCAGAGAGATTATTAATGATGTGATAACAGGAATAGGTACTGCTCGTGGAACGGGAAAAATCTACCCCTATTTACGAAATATTGTGCTCATTTCAAAATTAATATTCAAATAGATGAACAAAACATTGTTAAACAATGTTAATTAACGCTGTCATATAGCAAATATGAATGGCTCGTGAACCGGAATAAATCTACACTGATTTACGAAATAATATGTTCATTTCTAAATTCAAATTCAAATAAGTAAACAAGACAGTGATAATTAACGATGTGATATCAGGAATATGCTTGGCTCCTGGAACGGAAACAATCTACCCTGATTTACGAAAAAGATGTGTTCAGTTCTAAATTCAAATTCAAATAGGTGTACAAAGCTGTGTTAAAGGGAGATAACTGATGCTGTGATATCAGGAATATGCATGGCCCTTGGAACAAGAACAATCTACCTCGATTTACGAAATAATATGTTCAGTTCTAAATTCAAATAGGTGAACAATGCAGTGATAAAGATAATTGATGCTGTGATATCAAGAATATGAGTTATTCTTGGAAATGGAAAAATCTACCCCGATTTACGAAATAATATTTTAAGTTTAAAATTCAAATTGATGTAGGTGAACAAAGCAGTGTTAAAGAGAGATAATTAATTCTGTGATATCAGGAATATGCGTGGCTCTTGGAACGGGAAATATCTCCCCCGATTCAAGATATAATGTGTTTAGTTCAAAATTCAAATTCAAATAGGTGAAGAAAACTCTGATAATGTGAGATAACTGATGCTGTAATATCGGGTACATGAGTGATTCTTGGAAATGGAACAATATACCCCGATTTACAAAATAATGTGTGTATTCATATCATGGAACTATTTTCCTACACGTAAGTTACATCCACCCCCTTTGCGTAGGAATCGACAAATAACAAATCACTTAACGCCTAGCATGCCTTAAAACAATACGTATATTCTATTTATGTAAATATATGTCAAATAAATCTCAATTCATATAACTATGTCTCTGTTGCAGTTTACCACGCTTTGACACATCAACATCTTTACATGGTGGCAGCTTGGGATGTAAAAACAATGAAACGACATTAGATAACTTTTTCAGCAACGGAAAAAAGTCAACTTCCAATATTTGCAATAAGAGGCAAAATATGTATACGGATGACTATCTACATTAGATACCGCCAGTAAATTGCTGAAAAACATCACAGTATGACGGAAAAAATCCCCAAACCTAATAAAAACGAACTTCTATCAAAATGGTTCGATCTTCTTCCAGAAAACGGCAAACGTTGGCGGAATCACGAGCGCAGAAAGCATTCGATCTCATCCGATTTTTGATCGGAAAGTAAACGAACAAGTCCAATTCGAGCACCGAGATGAATGACGGGGTCTTACGGTGCAAGTATCGATCACTGAAGTGAGCGTTTTGACGGAAGGCGAGTGTGAAATTGCATTTGTCTCCTTCTGACACGACGATAAATAAATACAGATGGCAAACGACAAGTTATCGACGAACATGGGACCGGCAACAACGAACAACAACAACAACAACAACAACAGTTTCAGGTGGGCCAGCGATCGCGCGAGTAACAAAGACAAGGCAACAAAGGAGGCGGCGGCGATGTCGAATCGTTACGGCCTGCGAACAACGGGAGACGGACGACACGATGCGGCTACTCGTTCGACATCCCAAGAAAGATTAATTTATTTTTTAATTATTTTTGAAATCCCTTCTAACACGTTCGAAATTTTGGTAAAACTTCTTTTGATTTTAGTTCGCGGGTAACCAGATCGTTACGAGTGTTTGCAATGGAAAACAATATTACGCAAGTCTGTTTTAGTTTAGTTTTTTTTTTTTTTTTGTGAAAAACAAATTAATTTCGAAATTCTTGCAAAAATCAAATAATTCTCGGATTTTAAGGAAACTTTTAGGATTTATTCACAAATGAATGAAATTATTTTTGAAATTTTATTTTTGAAAAATCTCGGTAAAAATATGTGTAGACCTTGTGGCACATTTGTAAACTTTTGAACTTACTTTCCAAACACATTCTATACTTATTTACTAATACAAAAACATTTAAATTTTATCAACACAGATGCCCAAACTGTTTTTCATCACAATTTTACACAGCTGTGAAGTCTACCCCACATATTTCGACGAACATTTTTGCACAAGTCTCTTTGCGTATTAATTTCTTGAAATGCATGTCTTACGTAATTTTAAAATCACCAACAATTCTTGGATTTCGATTATAAACTTTGACCTTGAGTGCTCTCCAAAAGAAGAAATCCACTGGAGTTAAGTTAGATAAACGTGATAAGTCATCAGTTGGACCTCTTCGGCCAATTCATTTCTCATAAAATGTTTCATGAAGATATTCACAGGCAGCTCTTGAATAATGTGGAAGGGCCCTATCTTGTTGGTAACAATGAACAACATTGTAATAATATAGCAGATAAACAAACCTATTTTTGAACCCCCATAGTAAATCATCTGCTTAAAGGCCTGTTTCGCTGTATGACAGCTCATCAATGCATCTAGATTGAATACCCACCTCAAGCCAGGACCGAAACCCATTTGATATATATATATATATATATATATATATATATATATATATATAAATATATATATATATATATATATATAAATTAACAATACATTGCGACACGGAAATTTCTATGTTTCGAGATTTCTATCTTGATGTTGAAAATCATTTTCACAACTAACACTAAACATTGAAATCTTGAAACAGAATTTTTTGTGTCGCAATGTATTAGTAATTTATAATTATATGATTATATTATGCTCTACAATATTTATTGTATTGAGCACTTTTTGTGAAAAGAAGTAAATGCCAGTGAACTCACAATCATGAAACCAAGGGTCCTTTTTACTGGGTATATATATATATATATATATATATATATATATATCCCAGTAAAAAGGACCCTTGGTTTCATGATTATATATATATATATATTGTGTATGTTTATTTATAGTACAATTACACACTGTGAATTATTGAGTTTAATTAGCATTGGCAAATTTTTGTTAAAATTACTAATAATTTTATTTTTATTTTTTGAGAGGTGAGGGGAAGAGAAATTCATTACCTTTTCTTTACAAACCTAAACATGGTGTTAATTATCAAATCATTTTTTGTCACAGTGTTTATAATAAACATTCTCTAAGCAACAAAGATCGTTACCTGAATCTCCTAGCAACAGCCAATCCCTAGCACGTCCAATGTAGTTCACCTTGTGCATATTAAAACCTGAAAGCATTACCCCAACATACTCTATACTTCACACCTGTGTCCTGATGATTTTCATAACTTTGATTTTGATGATTTTATTTCCACAACAAACTGAATGTAAAAGAAAAATAAAGTGATAGATCCCAAAAGGTGAGAAAAAACCAAGAACAGAAAGAGAAAATCGAAGTGGGGGAGAGAAAGAGAGAGATAAAGATATATAGAGAGAGAGAGAGAGAGAGAGAGAGAGAGAGGATATATATATATATAAGATATATAAGATTATATATATATATATAAGATATATAAGATATATATATATATATATATATATATATATATATATATATATATATATATATATAAAGAGAGAGAGGGAAAAAATAACGAAGGAAAATACTACAAGAAAGAAGCAGTGTGAAGAGGAAGAGAAAAAGCAACAATCTGGTCCACTAGTCTTTCTATTGCCCCCCTCCCCTCCATCCTCTTGACTGTACCTGTAACTAGAGAAACCCAAGTATTTTGATCGGAAAGACTGAGGTCCATGACAAACTATTTATATGTACTTATCTTACAAGTTTACTGGGCAACCTTGCTTTTATTTCTCTGCCTTTCGTCTCTCAAAGTTCTCCCTTCTTGAAAAGAAATATTGATTACCCCCAGGCCAGCTATTTCCCCCATGATAACACAAAATGTCTATGTTTGTATTAGAAACAAAAGCTCCACTTCTCAACATGTTTGTCTATTTCTCTCCTCTCTCATTTATGTCAGATATTACAAAATATAATATCCTCCATTGGACCCAGGATGTCTTTAATGGCCTTTTGTATTTTATCAATTCTACTTATTCTATATTCATTATTAACTGATATATATATATATATATATATATATATATATATATATATATATATATATCAGCATGCGTTGTGGGTATAGAAGATTCCAAAGGAGTATCCTGTACATATAGTGGTAGGATAACTCTTTAAGAGCGCTCTAAATATATATGTCTGTAAATACATATAGAGCAAATATAAGAAAAATTAAGGCAGACACGTTATTTTATGGTAAAACGGAAATGTACGCCTATTTCAGGTGAACCATCATCAGCTTCCGCCTTTATTGTACAAAGGATTTTATACGAATGAAATTCACAAAGATATATAAAAAAAAAACGAATAAAAATAACGGCCGCTCCCTTAAAAGAGAAAATTTAAGAAAAAGTACATCATTGCATCAGTTCGGCGAACACGCACATATTCATACATTCGCACGACCCCCAGGGAAACATACACGTTTCCTTCTCTTATGCAAATCCATTTCACATCCTTCAATCGATTTTCGGAAAAGATTAACCTTTTAAAAAACCTCGACAGAATTTCAACCCTAATGTTTGAAAACATCAAAATGAAATGTCAATTTCTCTCGTGAATTAAATTTACTTTTCTTTTTACAAATTAGATTTTTTTTCATGCTTCTTCAGCAGAATATTTTTTTAATGTCACTTTCCTCGACTAAGTTCGGCACAAGGCCATTCTCATTTGATGTCTCATTTCATGTCTCATTTGAAATTCATTTAGGTATCTCCACTAAATCGCTAAAAAAATGCATAGTATGAATAAAAAGGTCATAAACTTAATAGACTTTTCCCATCAAAATGTTTATATTATTAAGAGGAACGATCAAAGTAATTTTTAATAATTTTTTAAAAAATTTTAATCCCTTTTAAAATTTTCAAAATTTTGGCAGAAAATCTTGTTTTGATTTGAGTTAGGGGGTAGCCAAAACGTTACGTCTGTTTACAATGGAAAACGTAATGATTATATCACCCACATTTTCCGTTGACATACACATTAAATTGAGAATTCTCGCAAAAATCAAATAATTGAATTTTGGGGGATCGTGATAGGAAATGTCGAAATTCTTCAAAAGATAAAAATTCAAGAAAATATTTCCGATTTTCATCTAAATATATTTAGACATTTTTTTATTCTAAGGAGGAAAGAACTTTTTTAGTTTTGCTGGAAAAAATTTCTGAAGAAATTTCCGATTAAATCTCAAAATTTTCCGATGATTTTTGTTTCCCAAAATAAATGTTTCTTTAAAAACGATGGAAAAAATTTAATAAAGATTTTCAAAAACTAAAAAAAGGAAGAACAACATTTTGAATTTGAATTTTTAGAATATATTCTTAATATTTAAAGAAAATTTTCAAAATGAAAGAAAAATTAAAATTAATTTTATTCAAATTTATTTTTGTGTAGTTTCTTGGAAATTTTTTTATATTTTTAAAAAGTTTTTCGGCGATTTGAAAATATTAGTTGAGGTAAATAATTGTCGGAAAATATTGAGTTTCGTAATATGAGTAAAAGTAAAAATTATGCCTAAAAAATATTTTACATTTTTATTCTCCGACCATCAATGGTTGACAAAAGTATTGATTTCAATTTTCAACGGTTAACAATATGAGCGAAGGAAAAAATTGTCTGTAGGTTTTTTTCTTTCTTTTCCTCCATATTTTCTTTCTTTATTTTATTTTATTTATTTATTTATGTATTTATTTTATTTTATTTTTTTTTTTGCACAAACTCCAAATGTTTTCCTTTCCCGGGTCTGCGTGAAGAATTAATTTTCTGAAATTTGACTTCATTTTTTTTTCCTTCGACTGATCATTTGACATCTTCTATCACCTGTGACGAAACGGAAGCGACAGTTGTAGACTGAGGGGCGAGTGACTTACGACCAGTTAGCGCACGCAACTTCGTTTCGGGACCAAGGCGAGGTTCGGGTGTCATCCTATAGGAATGCATTGAAAATCAGGACAAAAGGGACTTTATCAGTGGTCAAGAATGACGGCAAACATTATTGATAAAATAGGGCTTATATAAGTAATATGAATCCATTATAAATAATTTTGCTATTGAAATGCAATGAAAATCAGGAAAATTTGTATGTCAGTGGTCAAGAACGAAGGCAATCCATATTGATAGAATAGGGCCATTAAATGTATAATATAAATCAATGATTAATGATTCTACGGTAGGAGTGCATTGAAAATTAGGAAGAAATGTATTTTCAGTGGTTCAGAACGATGGTAAGATTTACTGATAAAATAGGACATTTATTTCTATAATATAAATACATTAATAATGATTTTGATTTAGGAAGGCATTGAAAATCAGGAAGAAATGGATTGTCAGTGGTCAACTCTGAAGGCATGCATTACTGAGAGAATAGGGCTATTATATGAATAATATAAATCCATTATTAATTATCTTACTATAGGAATGCATTGGAAATCAGATAGAAAATGTTTGTCAGTGGTCAAAAATGAAGGCAAGAATTATTGTTAGAATAGGACTGTTATATTTATAATATAAATCCATTATTAAGGAATGCTTCGGAAATCATTAAGAAATGGATTGTCAGAGTTCGAGAATGAAGGCAAGCAAAATCTACAAAAGCTGCAATATACCAGAGGAACTAAACAGATCAATTTTCATAGCACTACCTAAGAATCCAGGTGCAAAAGAATGTGAACTTCACCAACAAACCTCGACATTTTCGGAAAAGACGTTAGGATAATCAAGAATCTCTACTGGCAGCAAACCGCTTTCGTACGGATAGGAAGTGAATTTAGCAGGGAGACAAAAATAGAAACGGCCGTAATACATGGATGTGTTTTTTTCACCGGATCTTATACAGCGAAACAATTCTGAGAGAAATAAAATCCTTGCCAGGGTTCGTCATTGGCGGCCACAATCTCAACAATGTAAGATACGAGGATGACACGATGCTGATAGCAGACACGGAAAGGAGAATGCAGGACCTTCTACAGAAAATAGCAAGAGAAGTCCAGAAGAAAGGACTATACATTAATTTCACGAATACTGAATGCTTACTAATCAGCAAAAAGAATGCCGTAAAATACCAACTACAGTTCAGAGAAAGAGTACGAGACAGATGAGGTTACTGGGTCATGTAATGAGGAAGGAAAGCCTGGAGAATTTAATACTCCCAGGACGGATAGAAGGAAAGAGAGACAGGGGAAAGTAGCAAGAGGCCTACTTAATAGGCCTGAGCAAATGGATGGCGTTTTATAGAAATAACAAGAGGAAAAATCTTAAGAGCGACAAGAGATAGAGCCAAGTGTAAGTCCATGATGGCCTACGTCTTCAGGGGACAGAGCACATGATGAAGAAGATAAAAAAGACACACTTTACGAAGTGCTACAAAAGCACAAATGAACTGTCGGTGAAATAATCAAGAACGTATATTTTGTGAATTTTACACACAAAAAATATATAGTAAACATGTGAGAGAAAGTAATCCGCATTTGACCATAACGAGATTTTCTAAATGGATGACATTACACCTGTTCGGATAGATATAAAAAATGTCACGCTTGATTAAGAGTAACAAAGTCGAAAAATTGGATCTTCAAGTTTAAATGCAAGATTCATCCATTTAAGCTAGAAACCATTTTTCAAAAGGGAAAGGGAAACATTAAACAATGAAATTATGAAATGTAATCAGGAAAGAATATTTAGTAATTTTTTCACCCCTAGAATAAGTAATAAACAAGTAAAAGAAAGGAATCTTCACTGGGCTTTACAAAATTTTGTAAATAGATGACAAATTAGAAAAATAGATTTAAAAAATTAATGAAATCCCGTACGTCATTTTAAAACCTCGGCTTCGGCTTTGTTTGTACCAGACATGACTGACCGTCACTACAGCTACATACGTTTTAGCATTTTGAAATGTAAGTAATATCATTCAACCATTTCGACTTCCAATGGAAGTGAAGACCAGCCGTCTTGGTAGGCAATACACAGGAAATCCTCAAGGCCGAATTTTGACCTCGGGTCAGAAATCGTCAAAACCTAATGACAATATTTTGACTAACTGGCTTTGATAAATTCGCTTACTTCTCTTGACAAAAGCAATTTTGCATTCATTGTATCTTTGAATATTTATTTTCCCCTTTTTATCACTTCGGCTACTTTTCCCAACAAAAATAACTGTATTCTGTAATTTAAAAAAAAATCTGTTCTCATTCTTAAAATTCTCAAATTAATACCAGCCATCTGGAAAGAGAGTTACAATATATCTAGAGATTCTTGACAAATAAGAATCTGCAATGATATCAGTCCTGATCTGGCATCTTATCCTTAATCATTTTTCCACTACATTAATATAGCTTACCTGTGCATTTTTTGTATTACACTTGCATGGCGATTGTTTTGATTGACTTTCCTCTTTGGTAATTTGACTGCATGTAGTGAAGTGTAGTACTAGACTGGAAGTTAGGTCTCATTATTTTACAGTTAAAATTACTAGATCTAATTTCAGTTCTACTTCAATAGAACACGGCACTGATATTGATCAGCCATTTATTAGTCCAAATTCAACTGCTAGATGAGATATCGTCAAATCATCTGGATTACACAGTAACAAATCAGTTCACTCTACATGGTCTTTGGACACATGAACCCTAATGAGACGAAGAGTCTTATCGTTTATGGTAACTTCCAACACTCATAATTTTGTTTTGGATATTTTAGGTCAACATTGTTTCCTTGTCTTCGTTTCTATCATTATTCATGTTTTTTGTCCATTTTGGGTTACCATATTTTGATTTTCAATAATCTTTATTTTACCTGTTTGAGAAACCATATTTTGATTTTCAATATTCTTCTCTTGGCCATTTTGGTAAACCATACTTTGTTTTTCATTCTTCTTTTGAATATTTTGGGCCACCATTGTTTTCTTGTCTTCATTTCTATCATTATTCTTGTTTTGGCCATTTTTGGCCTCCATATTTTGCCATCAACTTTTTCATGTGTTTTGTTTTCTTGGACTATTTTTGAGAGTGGGTCGCTCATTGAAAACATCACAAAGAAATTTTTCCTTACAGGTCAACCTTTATTAACACCGTGAAATTTCTCATGATTTAGAAAGGTTTTTTATTTTATATACAGTCAAGCATAAATCTTTTCTAACACCAAAAAGTTTTCAAATTAAGGCCTGAATAGAAAGATTCAAACTAAATAAATTTGAAATATAAAATAGAACTGCTAAAGAAAACAAAAAAACAGTATAAAAAGAACTTCATGAAAAATAAAAGTTCGCCCCAGAGCAAGAAAAATCAATCATAAATGAAAACAAAAATAGAAAAACTCTGAATGAAATAAAACGATTTTAGACAAAAAAAAATCTCTTCGTATGAAAAAATGTTACACAAGATGGACATTTTACATCCGAAAGGTGGTTTATCATGTAACGAAACCGAAAAAAAAAATCATTAACGCTACATTATGGAATTGAATGATGAACTATTGCCTCATTAGATTTTATGCAAATGGTTTCTTCTCTCGCACTTCTCAGTTCTGGAACTCTCTTTAAGCTTTTTGCCAAGGGAATATTTTATATCAGTTAATGTGTACCAGTCTTCTTCGTTTTTCTGTAACCCCACACCCAAATCCGATTATAATACTGTCAAATCCAGAGTTTGAATTTACAAATACGAGGGAACCATATATCTTAACCAATGTTTTCATCCACTAGGCTGTGTGTCTCTTGGGTTAAGGCATTAGTCAACACTGGCAAGGTTGTAATTTGTCATCAAAGTCATGTTATTTTCATTGAAGCAGAAACGTGTTTAATATCGAACAAAGCAAGGTGGTTCCTCCCTGACAGAGAATCTCAATTTAACTCTCAATAAAACACCTGTTCTGGGCCAAGTTTGCACCTGTCCCTTTGGAAAAAAAAAAACATCTTACCAAGAATAAAATAAATGAAAGAAAAAGCTCCCAAAAATTCAATTTCTGTCTTTCGCGGTTAACATTATCTGGAACTTGAGGTGGACCTACCACTTCACTGCCTATAATTCCTCTCCATAACATTAATTCATCTTTGTGTTTCTGACTTCTTAACTGGTGAGGACTGTTTCTTTCCACCTATCTGTGACAGTGAAGTTTGCACAGCATTTGTCGTTAAAAAGAACAGATGAGTCTTTTATGTATTCAGTTGGCCTTTTATTTTAATTTTCTTTTCTGCATTCAAAAGAAACCAGACGATTATATTTGGCCACCAACTGGAGTGAGAACGCAACATTTTGTACTTTTTGATATTTCCCTGTTGGCCATTTTGTTTGCTTTTTCTTTCAGAATTCAAAGGAAACCGAATGATCAATCTTCCTTGATTGGTCATCCACTTGAGTAATGTAATCACGCGATGTGAGCTTAGGAAAAAAACAATAATTTTAGTACCATCAAGTGCTTCTAACACGGGAGCATAAATTTAATTATTTTATGAAAATAATCATTTCTCTTCTATCATGTTTGTATAGATATCGCTGGTTTCATGTTTTTATATAAATTTTTCTTTTGGAGTTAAAATGTTGATTCCGCTAATCTGAAAACGCGTAGACAAAACAAGTGTCAGAGTGATTTGATAAGGTCACCCGGAGGTCAAAGCCGCTGGTGGAACAGGAGTCCGTGATAACCTGACCTGAATTCAGTTCGATGTGAGTTGGTATAATCTCATTGGTCGAGCTAAGACATCCGCAAATCGAGTGGGCGGTGACCGATTTTCATTGGCCGAAGACTGTGAGCCGGCCTGATTGGTTATAAAAATAGATGCTCGACACAAAAAAGTCAGTTAGAGCAGTTTGTTGAGTTGGATCAGTCGAAATGTAACGACTGGGGAAAATGGCCCCAGCCGGGGAGCCATGACCCACGGCTGGTCGCCCACCATAGAACTTATGGCCAAAGAGTTAATTTCGAATGAGGCCTGCCGCAAATTAACACAAAGAAGTTCATTTGGGAAAATGCGCCATCGACATGAATCCCGAAAGAATGTTATTGTTATTTTTTTTTAATCACTGGAGAATCGAAAATTCTGATTCTTCGTTCGCTCAGCTTCGGCAAACTCCGTTAAATTCCGATAAGGTCCCGAAAAAAACTTTGCTGTTTTAGAAGTTACATCGAAAAATTGACAATCCTGATTATAGAGAATTAATGAAAATACTTTAATGAAATACGAGAAGAGACTTTGGCGAAAATTTGAAAAGATCTGTTTATTTCAACGCTAACGAAACTTAGACAAAACATTTCGTTTAACGATGCTTTTGGCGAACTTTCTCTCTCCGTTGTAAAAATCATTTTCGACGATTGTATATCATTTTCGACAACTGTATTATTGGGAAAAGAAAGACATTGTTTTTTTCGTTTCGACTTGTTCATTTATTTTATCAATTTTTTTTTTTTTTTCAAACCACAAGTGTACACCAGTGTCCGGACTGGCTAAAAGGGACGACTATTAAGATTGCAAGACGAGACCTCTGGGATCTAATCACAACGTGGGACAGTGGCCCGTTGTTGCAAAAGACGTCCTGTAACCCAGCTTTTTGGTGACATCATCGGACGGGATCGTCCCGACCAGCGACAGCGACCAAACCAACCGTACGACCGGGTGACAGTGTAACAACTGGAATCGTTACGACCGTCGGCAAGAACGAGCGTCACATTAGACAGACGGCCAGCCCGGCCTGAGGCGTCACATCTGGTGCCGTTTCGATGAGGATCTGTCACCAGGCGTGTCCGCCCTGTGCAGTGTTACAGGGAAATAAAAATAGAAATCCTGTCCCCACCTTCAGCACCCCAGTTTTGTGCCATTTTAACAAAATTGGGGAGGCAAACGAAATTAAGTGATATGGCGACCGGCGATGGAATGATATGGTCAAGATGAAATAGTCTGCCACCTGAGAAAAAATCATATTAATTTGAAGTTCTTGCAAAATCAAATAATTGTGAGATTTTAATGAAACTTTCAGGACATATTCAGAAATGAATTAAGATATTTTTTAAATAATTATTTTTAGAAAATCTTGGTAAAAATATTTTTTTACATCTGTTACCCCCACTCCCATATAAATTCATGAAATTTTAAGAAATTAATTTTTGTGGTAAAAATTTGTTTTATTAAATAAAGGACTTCTTGGTGAATGTAAATTATCTATTTTGGTTTTCAAACAGTCGTCCTTTTTTCTGTGCTATTTCTTTAAACAGGAAAGACAGCATAACATCCAGAATAGCATACCAAACTTTATGTTTGCTGGTCATTTGCTATCACCTAATATAAGCATTCATTTTCAAACAGCTCCAAATGATTTGATTGGCTTAAGATCAAGCAAGCAACATGAATTAGTTTTTGGAGTTTAATGTGACTGTGCATTCTTCTTTCTAAAAGTCTTTGGTTTCATCTCTGACCATGTTTAGATAAATGCTGTGGTCTGGTGTTAAAATCCAAAGAAGAATCTGCAATGTTATTGGCCCTGAGCTGGAATCTTGGCTTTAGTTGTTTCCCCACCATCATGTTCCTCCCTTCTAGCTTTTCTATTTTCATTGTAATTGTTCTGATGAACTTTCCTCTTTGGTATCTTGACTTTACAATTTTTAAATGTAGTACTTGAGTGGCAGCTAGGTCTCATCAGTCACAGTTAAAATGCCAAGATGTAATTTCATGCTAACAGTTTCTCACTTGTGGAATTCTCTTCTTGTTTATTATTTTTTAGTCAACTTTGATCTTCAAAAATTTAAATGTAATGTCAGTTGTTATCTTGTGTTTTCTTAATTCCATTTTATTCTCCTTCAGAATATTCCTTTTTCTCATATTCTTTCAAAAACGGTAATCCTTTGCATCACAGTGCCTTACCTTGTTTGTTGTGAAAATTAAAAAGAAAAAGTAAATGAAAGGAAAAGGCTTCCAAAAATTCAATGTCTGTCTTTCATGTTAACATTAACTAAATTTTGACGTGAAGTAAATCCTCTCCAAAACATCACTTCATTTTTGTGTTGCTGACATCTAAATTATCGAGGGCTGTTTCTGTCCACACATCTATGCCAGTGAGGGTTGCACAGCATTTGTCGTTGAAAGAAACAGATGGGTAAGTCTTCATGTATTCGGTTGGCTTTTTAGTTTAATTTTCCTTTCTGTATTCAAAAGAAACCAAATGATTTTGTTTCGCCATCAACTGAATTCAGAACGCAACATTTTGTACTTTTTGATATTTCCCTGTTGGCCTTGATTTTGGGTTTTTCCTTTCAGAATTCAAAGAAAACAGAATATTCAGTCATCCATGTTTGGCCATCCACTTTAGTAGGTATACTTTTTTTTTTTTTTTGCTACTTTTTTTATAATCGTATCGCCCCAAGCAAAGCATTATACTGCCACTGTTGTGCAAGGGTTACATAGTAGGAAAGTTATGAGAAGGAGTAACAGAATAAAGCGGGTGTCAGGAAGCGGATAGGAGAGGGATGAGAAGACTACAGAAATAACATAAGAGTATGAGAGAAAGGATGCAAGTTGGTGAGATAGGAGATGACTATTGACTTTACATTTAAATTCTTGGAGATTGTAGCTGTCGGGGAAAATTAATTGGAAGAGAATTCCACAGGCGGGAAGTGCGAAAAAAGTTTCACAGTAAATTAGTTGCTAAACTTGTGGCTCGATTAAATTCGTATATAGGAGGCACCAGTGAGCTATGTTCATCAGAGCAGAAGCCGTGAAAGTACTTGTAATAGAGACACAGGGAAACCACACTGCGCCGGTGAGAAAGCGACTGTATCCGAGTTACCAAGTCGGGATCGATCACATTGCAGAATCTCCGTTGAATTTTGTCAAGAACACCTAGGTGTATAGCAGAAGCAACCGACCAGATATGGCAGCAGTATTCAATGCACAGGCGGATGGTCGATTTGTATTTGTGCAGGATTGTTTCAAGTGGAAAAAACTTCCTGGCCCTACACAGAGCCGACTTTTTTTAGCAGCGGATTTAGCTATGGATTTTATATAGTCATTTCACTTGAGGTCTTTTGTGAGACGAACCTGATTCAATGTAATGTTGGGTAGGAGCGATTGTCTGAGATGGTTAATAGATAGCAGCTTAATTTTGGAAGCATTAAAATTCACGAGCCATTTCTTACCCCAGTCCGACCGGATCGGAGGTCCTTTTCCATCTCGGCAGTGAGGTTTGCTTTTTCAGCCTCAGCAGATTTTTGATCGATGCGAGAGAGTAAACTGTAGTGTCATAAGTGTATATGCCTACTTGGGATCTTATTACATCTGGGAGATCGTTAATGTAGATAAGGAAAAGCATAGGACCTAGAATAAAGACTTGAGGGACACCTGTGTTCGTATGATAGGATTGACAGGCATGTCCGTTCAACACTATCTTCATTGTGCGATTTGAAAGGAATGACTGGATCAGGTCAAACAATTGTCCAGTTATACGATAACCTCGCAGCTTGCGTAGAAGGCCAGCATGCCAGACTCTGTCAAACGCTTTGGAGATATCTAGGGCAACAGTTCGGGCTTCGCTGTTCTTGTCGAGAGCCTGGTGTATATACTCAGTGATGATCGTAAGCATATCAGCAGAAGACCTGGTGAAGTGGAAACCATACTGTTCGTCAGAGAATTTAGGTTTTAGCGCCTCTTCCGTATTCTCCCAGCTGACACCAACAAATTTTCAGATTTTCACGTCTGAAGTCAGCAGGGAGATCGTTTTAAGTGAGATGACATTTGCAACTTCGGGTATCACAACAAGTTCATTATCGTTAACATATTCCTTGTACTTGTTCATAATTTCTCGATAATACGTAAAGTTCTTTTTCAAAGGAGTTTTACTCCACACCGACGCATTTAAATAGATGGCTGGAGAGACCGAGCCATATTGGTCTTCGTCTACCCGCAACAAACAAATATTTTTTTAACAAAAAGTTCGCAAAAAATCAAACTGGCGACAAGGAAGACAAATATAAACAACTGCGGACACAAAAACACGGACTTACAAAACCGTCGAAATTTGCTTTGTCAAAAAATAACTCGATGCTCTCCAAAATGAGGGCGGAAGGATATTTATTTTGTAAATATACAAAAATGTGGCACATGGTCGAAAAAAGAGGGGGACGGGTAGAGGGTGGTCTTCAGTGTCTATCCTATACTTAGCTAATCTCATTCACGACCCAATCATTCTTAACAATTTCTCCTTTTACCACAAGAACTCGTTCATCATCATACAATCCTACAAACACCATAATACCACAAATTCACAGTCGAGCTTAAAAACGGAGTAACACCCATGAGATAAAAATTTATTTACAAATAATTGTTTGATAAAATCTATATAAAAATACAATGAGACGAGGGGATGATGGGAGGGG
The DNA here is from genome assembly GCA_037127315.1 of Ascarosepion bandense. Lineage (NCBI taxonomy): Eukaryota > Metazoa > Mollusca > Cephalopoda > Sepiida > Sepiidae > Ascarosepion > Ascarosepion bandense. The sequence goes on from JBBBDQ010001597.1 coordinate 564,650, forward strand.
ATGAATACCCAAAACCAAACTAAATTATAACAATATTGAAAGAAAATAAACAAATGTAAGTAAAACCCGTCAGTCCCACAAAAAGAGAGTGGCTGCTGTATTCCGCCAAACGGCGAAATCAAGTGGCACACTCGCTAAGGGAAAAGAGTGGGGGATAAAATACATAATGGAACGGGGAAAACAAATACTGACCCAGTCAAGATAAAATGGGACCAAAACAAATTAGGGAGGTTGGGAATCTTGACTTGGGTCATAACAAAAGAGAAAGACGGGAACAGGCTAGGAATCCGTTTCTTCACATTAACTAGGTACACAAAAGACAGCTAACTTAACCAGGGAGGGGTTCACATGAAACCGCCCCGTTGTACCGTAAGGGACTTTAAAAAAGAAAATCAAGACTAGCCCCATTCACGCGAACCAGACTTGCTACAGTTCCCCAAATTTTGCTGTAATCTGTCGATTATCAAGCGCTTTCTATCAGATCTGATCTTCGTCTTAATCTGATGCTTAAAGTATCCGATCAGTTGCTGATAAGAATAACGCTCATATCGCAAGATTCCCTTCTTTCGCGACGTCCAAATCACCATTCGAGTTACGGCCAGCAACGTGAGAAACACCATCCGTTTCACCCCAGTAACTGGGGGCGACAGTTTATCACACGCGTACGCGAGATCAATGGGCACAAGAAGATCGTGCACGATACGAGCCGTCAACTCGCCAAAATAGTCCCCCCCACCCAAAAAAAAAGGCATACCCGAGAACAACGGTGGAAAGCGTGCGCAGCAGTTTCTTCTAAACCAAGGTCACACCGATGACAATTGGGCATATCTTCCCCGCCCCATTTGAAGGTCTTGTCCTTGAGTGATAGCAAGTTCCGAATCAATCGCCAGCTAAGAAGGGAAAACACAGGGTTGCTGAGGTAATCTACCGCTGTCGCCTAAGACCAAAACGAGCTGGACTCATCCACCGACAAGCCGACCCGATCACGTAGAGGGTCCTTAGTCGCCACCCGCTTCACTAATACACGATACAAGAGCCTCCGAGGCCGAGAAAGTTCAGTGGACCGAAGAATAGCCGGTAAGGCACTTCGACACTCAAGCAGGTATTTCGATTGAATTCGTGGCCTACGACGGTGCTCAGCCCGCGAAACGGGAGGAGTGATAGTAAGGCAAGGAAAAGCTTCCCTGACACTCCTCCCCAAAACCGAATCTTCTGTCAAGATGCGGCGTAGGAAATCCAACCTCGAGGCGTGTCGGTGGCATTCCCAGCCCTCTTTGAGACGGATGTTTAGCGTAGACTCATTTGTCGACCAGATGCTCGATCTCTTCATATGTTCATCACAAAGAGGGAGTACCGAAAACCGGTAAAGCCGAGGGAAAAGATGTATGTGACACACACCTCAGCCCTGCCCTTCACGGACCACCGCCGCCGAAGCCAAAACGCGATCGATGCTCCGACCTTTGCCAGTACCTCTGACCAATTTTTCTCCAACTGAAGATTCGGTCCGAACCACACACTAAGAATGTAGATAGGACCGTCAGTACAACTGAAGGGCCCCGCAAGAGCAACGCCCTTATAAGCACCAAACCGCAAGCTGGAAGACTTGTCGCGGTTAATGTTGGCCCCTGCCACCTTTTCGTACCGCTCAAGCTCCTTCTGTACCACCTCAATATCGTCCCGGTACGACACGAAGATAGATATGTCATGGACGTATGCAGAATCCCAGGCTCGAACTCCACCAGGAACTGTACGCCCTGTCCTTAAGCCGGCGAAGGAGAGGCTCCAACACCGAAGCGTAAAGTAAGGGCGACTGCGGGCAACCCTGACTAACCGACCGAGACAGCGCAAAAGCGCCCGACCGCTTTCCGTCCAGCTGTACCACAACACTGGGGGAGCGATACAGTAGGCTGATCCACTTGCAGAATCGGCTTTGAATCCAGCGGCCTGCAGGTCAGCTGCTAGATACCGATGATCAAACCTATCAAATGCCTCGGATTGAACCAAATTGATCAGCACGGCTTGTTCGTCGTCATCTACACCCTCTACGATCGTGCGGATCAAGTGCAGGTTGCTTTGAATTGTCTGCTCGTCTCTCAACAGAATCTCGGCAACTGTCTGCAAGTGCTCTGTCAGGATCTTGACCAAAATCTTTAACTCTTATGTTGAGCCTGTCATTATCTAAACCTCCCAACACCCTTGACCTTTTTCAACAGCGTGATCACACCCCTGAAAATCCGGTCGGGTATGGAACCAGTTGTTGTAGACCACCGTCAAAATCGGTACAAAATTGTGCGACAGTCTCAAGTACAATTCATAGGGTAGACAATCAAGTCCCGGAGACCTGGCCATACCAACCCTCTTCAATGTTAAAAAAAAAAAAAATTAAAAAATAAAAATATAATATATGTTGTCGAGTATCATTGACAAAAGCACTGTTGAGTGTTTGTAATTTGAGATTCTAATTTGGATTTAAGTATTGCCAAAAGATATGAGAAGTGAGGAAACGAAGGACATTTAATGCCGATTGTGTCATGAATGGAAATTAACAATGATTGTCATCTACGCCCCAATCTTTTAATGTAGACATAATTCAATGTAACACCTCTTCTACACTAATAGTTTCTTTTCTCTCACTTGCTGCCTTCCGTTTACTCGCTTTTCTGATAGCTACAATCTCCATAATTTTAAATGGAACGTCAATTGTAATTTTCTGTTTCCTTGATTCCCATTCATCTTTTATTCGAAGAATGCTGGGATTTCTCTCTCTCTCATTGTATTCCTCTGTGCACTAGTATCACTTCCATTTTGTTTGAGGTAAAATAATAATAATAATAATAGTAAAAAAGAACAAAACAAAAAACAAAGAAGCAAAAAAATCTCCGAAATATTAATTTGAAACTAGTGCCAAATTCAAAAACTTTTGGTCAATTTTGTCTTGTTTTTCCTAAGATTTTTTTTTTTTCAATTAAATTTATGAAAGTTTTTACATTCATTGTTTGGTTATATTTTGAAGAAAAAATTTTTGGCAGTCAAATTTTGATAAAGAAACGGTTATATTCAATTGTTTTATCCGGTTTCATATTTGGAAAAATTATAAACACTTTATTAGCTTGGCGGATTTGCCAGACTGTGTGACCTCGGGTTAGATTAGAAGGAACAGCTTCGCACGCCTTCTACCATTATCCACGGGGATCGCCCCCTTTTCGGGACCATGTCGGCGTGTTGACGGCTCTTAGCGCTCCCAAAAGGCTCATGGTCATTGACCGTGCGATACGGCATGTGAAAATGTATCGTCCCCGTACTCTGGGGTGCAACAAATGGTGTTTCTGACGGTGCTGGCCACGGCCCGAATGGTGATTTGGACAACGCGAATGCAAGTTCAGCATCTTTCTCAACAGGATCTGATCTGATTTTTTGATCATCATCTCAAAATGAAGATTAGAACTGATAGAAAACGATTGGTTTTGACAGACATCAACGAAAATTCGGTAATTGCGTAACTTTGGGAGTTTGATTTGGCAATAGAATATGATTTTAGAATAGGGATCACAGACAAATGGAAATTAACGGTCATAAACGGGTGGATTTCATAGACAGGAGAAACATCAACTGTTCATATTTTCTGATTTTTGGAACTAGAATGAGACTTTTTAGAAAAGTGATCGTTGATAAATGAAGGTTGCAGGACATAAACAGGAGTAACATGAAATGATGAAGTAGGATTTAAGAGAAAGGATCATTAAAATGGAGGTTGGAGTTATTTCCCTTGGAAGACTTTATATCTTCTCATTCTTTTTTTCTCTCTCAGATGCCAAGAAAAAAAAATAGAAAGAGACAAAGAGAGAGAGAGAGAGAGAGAGAGCGACGGGAGGAGTGAGAGAAAGTGTTAAAAACAGAACGATACTGACATGGTATTTAATTTAAACCAGGTTTACTGATTTTTATAAACTATTGTCATCAATTCTAGAACTTTTCCCCTAAATTTAAAGATAGAATGAAATATCGAATTGTTGATGGAAACTTCTTTCAAAAGTTCGATGACCACAACCATGAAAAACCTCCTTGGAATTTCCGTTTGAAATTTTGGCCACAAAATACAATCATCCCAAACTTTTCTTTGATTTTTTTCTCCAATTTCTTATCAATATTGGATTGTAAATATCTTTTAAAAGATTCTAAAATCTGTTTTCGACGGCAAAAATAAATAAATAAAATAAAATAGAATAAAAATTTAAGATAATTGACATATCACCAAAAAATTGACAGACAGAAAAAAGTCTAATAAAACCACCTTTATTTGCACATCTGTCAACCATTGATGGTCGGAGTAAAAGTTGTAGGAAAAAAAAAAATTTTTGTTCGAAATTCTTATCCCCTGAAGAAGGCCGCAGAGTCCAACGGCTGAAACGTCATGACAACAAAGATGAGAATAATAGTCTGAATAATGTAAATACTTCCTCATCTCAGAAATGTAGACATTTTTTGTCTTCATTCATATTACGAAACATTACTTTTTTTTCAATATTTATACCTTAAATTATATTTTGAAATCATAAAAAGGTTTTTAAAATTTCAGAATTAAAAAATGAAAACACAAAAATTAATTTTATTTGCAAAATTTAAAATAAATTTTAATTTTTCAAATTCTTTTGTCTTAACGAATTTTGAAAATTTTCATGAAATGTTTTTCATCGTTTTGAAAATAAATAAACAATTTTTGTTGGGAAAGAAAAATTTTCTTTTCTAAATTTTCTGGGAATTTGTACAGTACTTTTTCCGACAAAACGGAAAAAATTTCTTCCTTGGTAGCAAAATAAAAATATTGAAATTTATTTGGAGAGAAATTCATAATTTCTTCTTTAATTTCTATTTTTTGAAGAATTTCTCCCTTTTGACTAAAAAGGAAGATTTTCGACATTTTACATCTCGTCCCCCACAAATTCCCAGTCGTCGGATCGGAACGAAGGAGGGGGCAATCATCACCACCACCACCTCCCCACCTCCTCCTCCCCGGCCAGTTCTCAAGGTCAATTTTTTTTATTTCTGCTCCGGTTTCCGAAAAACAAACAATTTCTTTAAATTCCCAGTCACAAGTGGAAATTTGTTGTTGAAATTGACACAAAGAAAGAAATTTCTTTTTTGTGTGAATTATTTTTCGTTTTTTTAAAAATGGGCGGCGTTTTTTTCTCTCCAAAAAGAAAATTCTTCCCCCCTTGCCAAACCCGGAAGGATCGCAGACGACGACGAAAATGTCATCGGAAATGCGACAAATGTCCCAGGGCCGGAATCGCCATCCTTCGTCCGTCAATTCACATCGGCCAATCAACTCCCCAGATTCATTGAATTCTTTCACCGAACCATCATTCCAATCGCAGACAAAGACATGATCGTCTTCATCGGTGGCGAGAATCGAAAGAATCCAGTTCATGTTCGAATCGAGGAGACAGTATTCTTTTTGGAGCTGTAAGTCCCCGGATGTCCCGACCCTCGTAAACTCTATTATTTCTTTTCTCAGTGACTCCAGGGATCCGTGATAGCATTTTGAAAATGGAAATGTCACCGTAAATTCCAATTTTTCGTGGAGGGGGGCAAACGATTGTGGGAGCCGCGATCTAAGCTCCGCTCCCACCAACCGTAAACCACAAACGACGTCCCCGTCTTCGGCGTCGTCCCCCAACAATTGGCCAACATTATGGCGCCAAATTTTGACCTTTTTCAAAAGGTCTTCTCCCTCCTTTAGGGAGAGGCGCCATTTTTCTAAAGGTCCGGAGATCGCCTCTCTCATACTGTCGGACAGCTCTTTCAATCGCTGACGTTTCTCTTCCGCGAACGTACTAAACTCTTCCCACATTTCGGAACATTTTGAGTCGCAATCCATTGAAAGTTGATCAATGGATTGCCTTCTCTGTTCGTTCATTGCAAGGATCTGGATTTCCAACTGACGGAGTTCTTGCTCCAGGGTGGGGCCGACCGTTTTCTCCCTCGACGCCTCCTCTCTCACGGACAGCGGCCGAGGCGGACACTGTGGGGAAGCGGTCACGTGATCCCCGTAACACGCGTCACACAGGCAAATGTTGCATCGGTCGCAGAAGGCGTCCTTCCGTTTGCGGTGCAGGCGACACTCGTCAGTCATGAGGACCCCCACGGCCTCAACACTCGACATGCCCCCAAGGTCCCTGGTTTCATGTGTTGGGTGAAATATCCTGTGGTATTTCTGGCAAGTCTTGCACAAGAGTTTTTCACAAACCGAGCACAAAATCTGGACGGTTGATTGGGTGCCGTCTTCTTCAAAACAGAAGTCGCATCTCCATTCTTTTAATTCCAGGATTTGGCGCGTCATGGTCTTCACCAAAAATTGTGAAAGTTTCAAACTGTCACGTGTCCCCACCGGAGTGTGGCATTGGGGACATTTGACGTCGTCCTGTGTCGCTGCTTCAAATTGGACATCGAGGCATGACCGACACAAAGAATGAAGACACGCCAATGTCTTCGAGGAGAAATCCAAATTTTTGTCACAGTTTGAACACAGGAATCTTTCTTCATTAAAATTGGCAGCCATTTTTAAAATTCCTTCAGGAAATCTGGAAAGAAAAATAAAAAGGTCAAAAGAAGGATAGAGTGATTATCAAAAAACAAAGGGAGAAGGACAGAAATGGAGAAGGACAGAAATGGAGAAGGACAGAAATGGAGAAGGACAGAAATGGAGAAGGACAGAAAGGGATTTCCAATTTGACACTTTCACAATCACTTAACTTTCCTTTTATCCATTGAAATTTTTTTTTCTATTTCTTCGGATTATTTTTTTTTTTTACTAAAAATTCAGGTACTTCAAATACTTTTTAAAAATTATCTTCAATTATCACAGCTTAGTATGGCACAAGGCCAATAAAATCAACAAAGATCGCCATATATATATATATATATATATATATATATTATAAAACTTAAGTTTTTATTGTCCTTGTGCCATACTATATATTACCTGTTTAACAAATAACTGAATATATCGGCTGTTATTAGCTTATTAAACCTTTTTTCATTAAAATTTAAGCGCTAGGGATTTAGACAGAAAGATAAATAAATAGATCGACAGACAGCCTGATATAAATTGTTATTTTGGATTTTTTGAATAAAAGATTTTTTTTCATTTATGAAGAAAAAAGATTCTCTGAAAGAGATTGAAGGAGGGAGTTTTTTTTTTAAAATAAAACCAGCTGATAGACTGATATAAATTGTTTTATTTTGACATAATCTTTTTATCTAAAAAAAAATTTCATGAATGAAGAAAACTATCAAAGAGAAATACAGATTTTTTTTCATGTTTTAGATAAACAGACATACAAACCGATAAAATGTTTTATTTTCACAAAAAGAACTCCGTTTATGAAAAAAAGGGAAAAAAGATTTCTTTTCTTTTAAATAAGAAAAATGGAAAAAAACGACAAAGTTTTCCGAATTATTACAAACTGTGTCCAAGTGAAATAAAGACGACGAAAGAAAAGAAAACAATTTCGACGAATAAATAAAAAAAAGAAGAGAAAAACTTATAAATCTTTTAACACCACCCCCATTCCTTAATCGAGGTGATGACATTTTTTTTATTGTAAATTTCTGGCAGTAAGGAATTATGACTTGATTGAAATCAGATTTCAGTATAAATTTTCGATACCTGGTTTTAAAATGAAATTTTTAAAATAATATTTTAGCTTTACGTACCGCCATTATTTTGATTGATCGACACATGTATGTAACAGTAGCGACATTCCTGTTTTAAAAATCTGGCAAAATAAGGTAGTCCGAGTATCAGTGCTTATCTCAAGTGTTGACAGCTTTAATGACAACCGGAAGCTGTCAAGAAGGCTAAAGTAGGGAGGCCAAAGGCGACAAAAATATACGAATGTAATTTTTTTATGTAAGGGAAGACAACCCTTGAATCACTTGACCTTTTAATGATAAATATGACGTACGGCCACCCGTACAAATAAAGATATGGGCAATCAAAATGCACACAATTAAAATGTTTTAATTGTTTTAAAAATTGACGGGGTCAATCATTTGTATTAAGCTTTTAAATTTTCGATTAGTAATTGTAGTCTTCATGCATTAATTACATAGCCTAGCCGGCCCAATAGAGGAAGAAATTTAATAATTTTGAAACTTTTCTTTTTATATATAATTTTTATATATAATTAAAAAATGAAAAAAAAAATGAAAATAATTCTTGTAAAAATTAATTATTCATTGAATTTTTTTTCTTTTCAGACTATGATATGCTTAATTTATATTGTTCATAAAAGCAATCAGAAGTTTATCCACTTAAAAATTGTCATAGTTATTGCATTTTTCGCAATACGGAACTATTTTTTTTTAGAAAGTCGGGGACTATTGGAGAAAAAAAAAACTGTTGATTAGCATTCCCCAATGACTCCTGAATTTTTAAGTAGGTACCTCCATTACGTCATATACGTCAATGTAAAAAAAAAAAAAAAAACAGCATCGTATGATTAAAAAAGTTCCCAAACTTAATGAAAGAAACTTTTTCCCTCAAAATGTTTATACTATTTTTAATATAAAAGATCAAAGTAGTTGTTAATTATTTTAAAAAAATTTTTAATCCTAACATTTTCGAAATTTTGTCAATGTTTTGTTTTGAAAAGTGTTGATTGAGTTAGCGGCTAAGAAACGCTTTACTACTGTTTTACAAGGGACACCAAATGATTGCATTTGCCACTTTTTTTAGGTTACAAACACATTAATTTGGAAATTCGCGCAAAAAAATAATTATCGGATTTTAATAAAACTTTCAGTATTCTTTCACAAATGAATGAAATTACTTTCTAAATTATTAGCTTTTAAAAATCTTGATAAAAATATTATTTTTACCTGTTACCCCACTTCAAGTAAATCCATGAAATGTTAAAAAATTTTAATTGGTTGCTAACTTTTGTTTTATCAGTTCAACAAAAGACTCATTGGGGAATATAAATCACTTATTTTTTTAATCTTAAGTTTGCAATCACTATCTGAAAACCTTCTCCGAAGAGTAAAATAAAAAATGCAATACAACTGATATAATTTAATTTGATAATCTTTTAATTACTGGAATAAATAATAACTATTGAGAACATTATACTCTAAAAAAATTTTATCGATTAATAATAAAATTTTAAAAGAATTGTTTTCATTTTTAAAAATTTTTTTATTATTAAATAATTTAATATATAAGCTTTTAAAAATATTTTTAAAATCTCCAAAAAATTGATTGCAAGTAGACTTTTTAGTTAAAAGCTGATTATCATATTGCCTATCTAAACTTGAAAAGTTTAATAAAAATTGTTCAGCAGAAATATTTAAAATTAATTAAATAAAAAAAAATTGTTTGTGTGTATATATATATTCGTTTACGTTCCATTTTTGAGTAAGTACGATGTTCCATGAGTCATAACATGTTTCCATAATTATAACATCTGCAGTACTATAAAAATTAAATTAGATACTTTTACCATGCCTTAAACTTAGTGATAACTTAATAATATGAAAAATACATAATAAAAACATTAATAAATAATATAAAATAACTTAGTTTGCTTATTTTAATTTCATTCTTTATTAAATTAAAATTATTTTAAAAGAAATTTAAATTTTTAAATATTTATTTATTCAGAAAGCATATTCAAATGTCTGGCTATAAATCTAAACTAAAATTCTATTAAATATTATATATTTGCTGAAATTATTAAATTAAATTTGTAATTTTACTATTTAGTTAAAAAACCAAAAGAAAAAAAAAAAAAAAAAATTAAATTTTATGGTTTTTTAGCCCGTATGGTCGCAATGACCATACGGGCCAAAAAACCATAAAATTTTAATTTCTTTCTTTTTTGGGGTGGGGCGAGGGATTTCCGTCTTGACAACTTCCGGATGTCATAAATCATATGACACCCCCATTCCGTAATCGAGGTGATGACAGGTAGAGCTACCGTAGTTAAAAATTTTTTTTTTTTTGTAAATTTCTGGCAGTAAGGAATTATTACTTGATTGAAATCAGATAAAGGTAAGTTTCAATTTTAAAAATTGACTTAAATGACGTGTCAGCGAGGTATATTTTATTTTTGCGAGATTTTTAAAACAGAAATTTGGCTATTGTTTATGTACTGTTGACAGAATGTGTTGATCAATCAAAAATGGTGGGAAATTAAAAAAATTAAATTAAAAATCAATATAATTTCAGTTTAAAAATAACCAGTGTATTTATCTTTCGGGAATTAAAATTTAATCTCCTGGCTTTCAGTTAAAGTTAATTTTAAAGCTTGAAGATTACTTATTTTTAAAATTTAAATTTAGGTATCGAAAATTATGTTGATTCTAATCTAATTTTTTTCTAAATCGGAAAAATTTAATTTCAATTTCCCACCATTTTTGATTGATCAACACATTCTGTCAACATTACGTAAACAGTAGCCAAATTTCTGTTTTTAAAAATATTGCAAAAATAAAATATACCTCGCTGACACGTCATTTAAGTCAATTTTTAAAATTGAAACTTACCTAAATCGAATTTCATTCCATCAAGTATCATTTTTATGTAAATAAAACGAAAATGTCGAATAAATGTTCAAAAACCATTTGGAATTATATCCGTGAGAGTTTAAGTTTTAAAATCGAATTCATATACAATGTATATGAAATTTAGGTACCTCCACTGGAGTCCAGTCATTTTCCTATACCTAAAATTAAATTGAAATTTTAAAAATAATTTATCTTCAAGCTTTAAAATTAGCTTTAATTGACAGCCAAGAGATTAAATTTAATAATTCTAGTAAGGAAAACATACTGGTGTAATTTTTAACCTAAATTATATTGATTTAAATCTAAAATTTTAATTTTTTTTTTAAATATACCGCCATTTCTGATTGAATGACTCGTTAATTAAACAGTAGCCAAATTTCTGTTTTTAAAAATCTTGAAAAAATTAAAAAAAACGCGCTGACAGGTTATTAAAGTCAAATTTTAATATTAAAACTTACCTTTATCTATTTTCAATCAATTAATAATTGCTTACTGCCAGAAATTTACAAAAAAAAAAAAAAAAAAAAAAAAAAAAAAAAAAAGAACAATATTAATTACAGTAGTCCTTTTTTTTTGTTATGTAACTCAGAGGTGTCGAAAGATGACAGCTACCGGATGTTGACAGATACGCAGTGTATGGTGACCAATCGTGCTAAAAAAATTTTTTTTTGGCGGGTGGGGGTTTAACAAATAGTGAAATTAAAAATTTAACAATTTCAGCACTTATATATTTTATAGAACTTTAGTTTAGATTTATAGCCAGACATTTGAATATGCTTTCTGAATAAATAAAAATTTCAAAAATTTAAGTTTCTTTTAAAATAATTGTAATTTAATAAGAAACAATGAGATAAAAAACAAATTTATTTTGGTAAGTGTAAATAAAATGTAACCAGACTTTTCATTGTCGTTTGGTTTGTCCATTAAAAAAAAAATGAAAGAACATCTAAGTGGGGGGAAAAAGAAAGAAAATTCCCCAAATTTAATAAAAAAAAATTGTCACAATCTTAAATTATTCTAAATTTTGAAATGAATGCCTTTTCATTTTTTAAAATTTAGGTATAACAAAATCAGAAGACTTAATTATTTTTTTCGTGAGGGGGGTATTTTAGACAAAAGTGCGAACAAATGTTTTTGACAAGTTTGTCTAAAAATCTCAAAAAAAAAAAAAAAAAAAAAAAAAATTCAAGTAGAAATTTTTATAATGGTTAGTTAGGTAATTCCCAAACGTATAAAAAGTTACCATTTATGATAATTCTTCAAATTTAATTAAAACAAACTTTTATCGTGAATATTTTTTTGAAGTTCAGTTATGAAAATGATTTTATTTTCTTGAACTGTACTGTAGTGTTCAATACATATCTTTTTTTTTAAATTATCATGAATTACTTAATGTACCTACGGTCACAATTAATTCAAAAATTAAAGATTTTAAAATAAAAAGATACTTTTAAATATTGATGGAATTACTTGCAAACAGTCTGTTAAATTTTAGAAACGTAAGATTGAAATTGCGTTATGTTTTGCCAAGGGGAATAACCCAGAACGCTTGTTAACTTATAGAATCATTTTGACCCATATGGAACACCGTACTTCATAAGATTTGAACATTGTACTTTATAACTTGAACGTATTTGCACAAATAATTAATTCATTTTTTTTTCTTTTTAAAAATATTTTTGGTGAAAATTTTTTATTAATTTGCTTTTTGTTTTATAGGCAGTATAATCATCAATTCTTAACTAAAAGGAAAACAAGATTCAGTTCTTTAAAAGATTTTTAAAATATTTTTAAAACTTTATACATTATTTATAATAAAAAAAAATGAAAACAATTCTTTTATAATTTTATTAGTAATGAAAAAAAAAATTTTTCAGACTATAATGTCCTTAATTTTTATTATTTATTCCAGCAATTAAAAGCTTATCAAATTAAATTATATCAAAGTTTTATTGCATTTTTTATATTTCTCTTCGGAGCAGATTTTGGTATCCTGAATCATAATTTTAAATAAAAAAAATACATGATTTATATTTCCCGATGAGTTCTGCGTTTAACTAATAAAACAAAAAATTCCAGAAAATTAAAATTTATTAAAATTTCATGAATTTACTTGAAGTGGGGGTAACAGACTTAAAATTATTTTCATCAAAATTTTAAGAAGGTAATTTCAAAAATAATTTTATTCATTTGTTAATGAGTACTGAAAGTTTCATTAAAATCCGACAAATATTTGATTTTTGCGAGAATTTCCAAATTAATGTGTGTTGGAAACGAAAAATTGAGTTACGAAAAAAAAATTACGTAATCAATTATAAAATAGACGTAATATTTTTAACCACGCTAACTCCAAATCAAAAACAAAATTTTCTGACAAAATTTCGAAAATGTTAAAAGGGATTAAAAAATTTTATAAAATAATTAAAATTTACTTTGATCTTTCCTCTTCATAATATTATAAACGTTTTGGATAGAAAAAGTTCCTTTATTAAGTTTTTAACCTTTTTAAACTTTTTTTTATGCTGGATTTTTGATACGTAATGGAGGTACCTAAATAAAATGTATATTATACATTTTATTTTTTGTCAAATGTAAATCCAAAGAAAAAAAATTCAATAAAATATTTCAAATATTCGAAGGTAAATTTGTGAAGATTTGTTTAATGTAAGAAGATCTACAATCACTTGAAATTGACGAGAAAAATAAAATAAAATCAATCCAACCAGATATTATTAAAAAAAATATGACATGAAAAATGTTTTTAGTTAGTAAATATGAAAAATAGTTATTAAAATAAAGAAAAATTATTTAGTAATATAAATAAATAATATAACACTAGATAAAGGTATTTTTTTATTGGTTTGAAACAACGACAAAGTGAAACTAGTTTTCTTGGCGAAATTCGGAAAAATGTGAATTGTGAAGTAAACAATTTATGATCAGGAAATTTCGATGACCTTTTACCTCGATCAAATGTCAAAGGCTATCTTTTCCTTTCTTTTTTTTAAATATATTTAACTACTATATATTAATAATTTCTTTTTATTGACGGATAAATATTACTATTAATTATACATGTTCATTTTTTTCTTTCACTCACTCACTCTTACGCGCTCTTAAACAACACAAATATATATTGAAATATATATATATACATATATTGAAATATATATATATATATATATATATATATTCAATCTAAATATAAAAAATAAGTGCACACACATGGCACATTGTCTTTTATTTAATTTAAACCTACAAATTTCCGTGTCGCAATGTAAAATGAATTTTGAATCAAAAACAAATATAAGTTGTGCACTAAGATTCAAACTATTTTTCTTACCTCAGTTTCATTGTATATATATATATATATATATATATATATATATATATATATATATTAATAATCCTACTGGTGCACAGGGAGTTAGTGTGAGAGAGAAAACAAGGTAGAGGAAATATTGAAGAAAAGATAAGAGATGGATGGGAATCAAGTAGATAGTTGTCAGTTGATGTTGCATTTAAACTCTTGGAGATTGTAGCTCTCTCAGGAAAGCAAGCAACGGTAGAGATTTATTTCAACAAATGGGGAGTGCATGCAAAGAAACTATTACAATAGAATAATTTACTAATGGCTGTACGGGTTCAATCCTACAATTGTTTTTGGTCCCTGGTAAAGAGTCTGATCTATCTGAGATGATGCCATGACTAATTTTTAAAAGAAAGGGCCTATTTTGTTTCAATCTTTAATCCATAGACTAGTGTTTCTCAAACTTTTTTCTTCTCTTATTATTGCCTCCCACACAGAATTTAATCACCCAGATTTTCTCCCTTCATGTGTACAATAAAAAGAGTAATAAACTCATTCCTAAATTTTACATACTTTGTGCTGACGCATGAGTTGTGACAGCCAGTTTTAACTAATCTAGAAATAAATAAACTGTGGCTGGAGACATTGTTTCATCAACAGATATGTTTGCATGGAAAACAAACTGAAAATGGAAAAAACGATACGTCTTAGAAGAATACAAATAATAATTACACATCAGAGAAGCAGTACATAAAGTTTAAGGTTCCAGTCCCGTTAAGTAAAAAAGAAAGGATGTAAGGAGAGAAGCTAAGTAGACAGTAGACACAAAAATATCAATAAGACCGTTAGAGCAAAGAAATGAAGACAAGAAATGTCACATATGCACGTATGCTTGTTAGTTGCAAAAAGCTGCATAGTCTGAAGAAAAAGGCTTCAAAATAAATAAAGTTTTATCGGCAAAATGTTAATGCTATAATGAAGAGGTTAGATCAAAGTATTTTTTAATTATTTTTACAATTTTTAAAAATTATTTTAACAGGTTCTAACAGCACATTTAATGGAAGAACCATTTTTTTCAGTGAGAGGGGTAAATTGACGCTAGATATTATTCCGTCAAAACAATATTTCGCGAAGGCATTTTTTGACTGTGAAAAACTCATTAATTTGGAAATTCTTGCAAAAAGCAAATACTTGTCTGATTTTGATGAAAATTTCAGGACTTATTCATAAATCACTGAAATAGGTTTTAAAATAATTACTTTTATAAAATATTGGTAAAAATATTTTTTTTTAATTTGTTACCCTCCACCATTTAATTTTCAGAAATGTCGATAAATGCGACTAGATCCCCGCATATAGATAGTTTTAATTAAATTCAGGAGTCATTGGGGAATGCTAATCAACTGTCTTTTTTTCTTAAAAAACTTCCCTTTATAAGAAAATCTGCTCCGAAGTGCGATAACAAAAATGCAATAAAACTATGCCATTTTTTATTTGGATAAACTTTTATAAACATAAATTAAAATTATATCGTAGTCTGAATAGAAAAAAAAAATTCCGTTACTAATGAATTTTTACAAGAATTGTTTTTATTTTTATTATTTAATTTTGTTTTTTATTAAAAGTTTCATAAGTCTTTTACAATTTCCTTATAGGTCCCTCAGATTTTTTTTAATTAATGTGTGGCAAATATATTTATTAATCGAAAAATTTAAACAGTTACTCTGAAAAGGGGTGCTCCTTTTTTGTAAATTAATTAAAACCTGTTAATTTTTGCATGTTGATTTCCGTTTTTTTTTTTTGTACGGATGGCCATAAGGGATATATATCTGTAAAAGGGCACGTGACTCAATTTTCCGTATATATGAGTTTTCCGCCCGTACATTTTCCCTTTACAATTTCCGTCTCTGAACCTTGCTGTTCATCTCATGCGTGTCTTAACTTAGTTGGGTTATTTTAATTTCATTCTTTCTTATTAAATTTTAAAATTATTTTAAAAGAAATTACTTTTTATTTATTCAGAAAGCATATTCATTCATCCAGCTATAAAGCTAAACTAAAATTCTATAAAATAACTGCTGAAAAAAACTAATAAAAAAAGAATAATTAGAACAATATTTTTTAACTAAGTTGGGTTATTTTAAATTTCATTTAAATTTAAATTAAATTTTAAATTTCATTTAAATAAGTAACTGCTGAAAAAACTAATAAAAATAATAATGAGCATAATATTTCTTAATTTAGTTGGGTTATTTTAATTTCATTCTTTATTAAATTATAAAAATATTTTAAAGGAAATTTTAATTTTTATTTATTCAAAAAGCATATTCATTCATCTAGCTATAAAGCTGAACGAACATATTAATATATGTTGTAATTGATGAAAATATTATGTTATGGTTAACTATACATTTAAAAAACGGAAACCGACTTTTTAGATACATAACATTTTTGCACTTCCGGACCCCCTACTTGCGTGTTGACAGCCGGAAGTTTGTCATATTCAATCAATCGTCACCTCGTATAACGTTGATGACAGGACTACTGTATTTGTAGGTACCTCCACTTTTTCGGCCAAAATTTACGATACCTAATTTTAAAATTAAAATTTTAAAATAAAAAAACATTCTTCAAGATTTCATTTTAAATTTAAATGAAAGCTTAATGATTAAATTTATTATTTCCATTAATGAGAAAATCCTGGTGTATTTCATGTAGAAATTATTAAATTTGAATGTCACATTTAATTTCAATTTCTTAAAATTTTCTTAAAAGCGGCCATTTTCTTAAAATTAAAGAATTTGTAAACAAACACAAATCATAAATTTTTAAAAATATTTCAAAAGATTTCTGACACTTTATTTTAGTCCAATTTGAAAATTGAAAGTTTAATCTATCTGAATTGAAACAAATATTACTTATTTATTGCATAAAAAAGTAATATGCAACGAATTATTAACGATTGATCGTGTTTATCAGATCGAATGTTTGACGAAGTGTTAACTGACAAGGTGTTGACAGCTGCTACGGATGGCCAGAAATGACAAATTTTCATAGACATCTATAATTAACAAAAATTAAAAAGAACATAAATAAGCCAAAAAATTAACATCTTGATTTGGAATTTTTTAATAAATAAATTATTATTTAATCAGTAATCATTAATAAACTTTAATTAACATTAAGTAAAATAAAAAACTAGTTTTCTATTTCGAAAAAAAAATGAACACAGTAGAAAAGAAAAGTATTGATTTTTTTGTTGAATAACTATTCAACAAAAACATTAATAGAAAATGAAAAACCTAGGCTAATTTCAAATAAGCAGGAAATAAATTTTTAAAATAATTCGAATTAATTAAATATAATTTTCAAAATTAATTTAAATGTTTCTTTTTTATCACAATTAAAATAACTGTCAGTGTCATGAAACTGAAAGCGAAACTAAGAAAATACGTTTTTCTATTTCTAGAAAAATTGTGAACACAGTTGAAAAGTCAAACTACTCAACAAACAATTAGAAAATGAAAAACCTAATTTCAAATATGCAGGAAATAAAGTTTAATAATAACTGAAATTAATTAAACATTATTTTCAAAATAAATTTAAATGTCTTTATTAAAATTATATAACTGTCATTGAAATAAAAAAATACATTTTTAAACGTCTTTCTTTAACAAAATAAATGTCATTAAAAAAAAAGTGCGAAGGACAAAAAGAATTCAAGTTCAGTCAGTATAACTACGACCCTCGACCCTCGCTAATGCTTAGGAATTAAGGAATGTCTTTGATATATGATATTCCCTCCTTAGGTCGGTAAGTAGTTTTTGAGACTGTAAAAAGATAAGAGGAGAGAGGCGAACATAGTAAGCTGCTTGGGGTCAAGGGAGCTACTAATTACTTTCTTCTCCTGTCCATGTATCTGCGTTTTATATCTTTTTTGGAGAACCGCAGCTCATTTGGGATTTATTGTAACAAGACGAGATAAGAAACTAAAATCATTTTATTAAAATGAAAATTTGACATAAGTAGAATAAAGGGACAAAACTCTTAGATCACGTGACCTGCTACATAATAATGGCAATTATAGTCTACCGTACATGAAAATAAGGAACCCAAAAAATACAAATAAAATTATTTAAAAAATAATTGTGCCCCCCTAACAAATAATAATCTTTGCAATTTTGGATTCGTAATTTTTTTTTCACTTAATTATTACATAATCTCATCGGAACAAACAAATACAGAAATTTACACGATTTTAAACTATTAAAATTTTTTTTAATTATTATAATTAAAATTGAAAAAAAATTCTTGTAAAAATTCATTATTTATCAAATTTTTAAAATTTTTTTCAGACAATATTGTCCTTAATATTATTTATTTACAAAAGCAATTAGGAGCTTTTTTAATTAAGTAATAATGTCATAAATTTATTGGAGTTATTATTTTTCAATTCAGAGCAGATTTGAAGTTCTTTGTTCGCCAACTTGGAAATCACCGACTTTGTTTTTTCTATCTCCAATGACTCCTACTTTTAACCAAAAAAAAATCTCTGGAACAAAAAAGTTTTGTGCGAAATTTCATGAAATTAAGTAAGTGGGGGGTAATACATTTGAAAAAAAAAATGTTCCTACCAATATTTAAAACAAAACAGAAAATTAAAAATAATTTCATTCATTTCTGAATAAGTCCTGAAAATTTCATTAAAATCGGACAATTATTTGATTTTTACAAGAATTTCCAAATTAATGTGTTTTCTACGGAAAAAACGCGCGAAAAAAAACAATGTTATTTTTCGGAGTAGTTGATGACGTAAAACAAAACAAGATTTTAACCAAAATTTCGAACGTGTTAGAAGGATTAAAAAAAATTTCGAAAAATAATTAAAAAATAATTTGGTCTTTCATCTTAATAATAAGATAAACATTTTGACGATAAAAATTTATTTTCGTTAAGTTTGTGGCGTTTTGCATTACGCTATGCTGATTTCCCCGTAAAAAGTGGAGGTACCTATATTTAAGATATGCTTTCTGTCTTAAATTTCATAAAGTAAGGAATTACTATAGTCTGAAATCAGATTAGGTAAGTTTCAATTTAAACAACTGACTTTAAAAAAGTTTTCTGCGATGTATTTTTTTTTTCAAAATTTTTTAAACAGAAAGTTGGCTAATGTTTACGTCATGTGTGAGATCAATCAAAAATTTCAAAAAATGACGGAAAATTTAAAGTTTCAGTTTAAAATACACCAGTGTATTTTGATTACTGGAATTACTAACTTTAATCCCTTCGCTTTCAAATAGACCTAATTTTAAAGCTTGAAGATAGAATATTTATTTTAAAATTTTCATTTTAAAAATTGATTGGAAGTTTAGGTGCCTCCACTGGAGTCTAGACATTTTTTCTATACCTAAATTTAAATTTTAAAAATAAATAAGTTATCTTCAAGCTTTAAAATTAGCTTTAATTGAAAGCCAAGAGATTAAATTTAATAATTCTAGTAAGCAAAAAACATACTGGTGTATTTTTAACCAAATGATTGAAATCTAAAATTTTCAATTTTTTTCAATTTTTTTTGAAAAATACCGCCATTTTTGATTGATTGACACATTCCGTAACCAGGAGCCAAATTTCTGTTTTTAAAAATCTTGAAAAAATAAAATACACCGCGCTGGCACGTTATTTAAGTCAAATTTTAATATGAAAACTTGCCTTTAACCCATAAGGTTTATGCATCTTTAATATTTACATTTTAAAGCTTGAAGATGGAATTTTCATTTTAAATTTAGGTATCTAAAAATTGATTGGAGGTACCTAACAGTGTGTTTTGACTACTCTTTTTACATGAAGGGGGAAATCTGGCTGATTAATTTCTGTGTTGGGGGCAATTAGGGAAGAAAAAAAGTTTGAGAATCACTGGTCTAAATATGTTCTGCCCTACTTGGCCTTTTTTTTGCCTCCATTTCTTGACCTTAAGTCCAGGAAGGACTTGTGGAGATAAACACCGTTTTCCGGTGGGTTTAACTTCCGTTTTGTTGCCACGTGTATCATCTTTTATCTTTGATTCCTGCCAAGGCCTCCTATAGCGACGGTCACGTTCCTGCATCCCGCCAATTAGGTGCCATCAACGGTAGGTTTTTTTTTGTTTAACATTCCGATTAAGGACATTTATTCTCTGCACTATTTTTTATAAAAAAGAAGACATTTTATTTACATTTTACATTATTGCTTATCAATGTTAAGTTTCACTAATTTAAACTAATAAACTCATAACTAAAATTATAATATTAGTCACATACATTGTATTTCTAAGAAACCAATCTTGAGGTACAGAATCAATATAGGCCAAGTATGTTGATGTTCCCGGTTAAATGTCTACTCATAACGCTGTGAGCCCTTGAGAGTAGCCCTTTACTACTTCCTCACCCAATCCTCAAAGGTCATGTTTGAATGTGAACCAAACCTATTACACACAGTGCTGCCCATCTACAATAAGCAAACTCTCCCTCTCAGATATGTGAACATCCATCTCAGAATTTTTTTTATTATTAAGCAGTGTAATTATTTCCCCTTTTCCACCCTGTTTAGTCTTTCTTGACTTTCATTTTATCCACATTATTTTGGTTTAATAAGACCAAAATTTCACTGTCTCTAAAATAGACAGATAATAAAAATCACCAAGCAAACGCCATAGTTTGACCCACCAATCTGAAAACTTTTACAACTATCGTCATCATTGCCTGTGCCTATTTGGGATTGTCTAATAGATCGATAGACAGCCTGATATAAATTGTTATTTTGGATTTTTAAAAAAAAATTTATTCATGAAGAAAAAAGATTCTTAAAAAAAACTTTTAGAAATTTAATTTGTTTGTGGAGTCAATAATAATGTAGTTTTAATGAAATAGATGACCCCTATATTGTGATTTTGAATCCTTTCCTAATTTTCCCCACGAAAAAAATAGAAAATGAAGACAAAATAAAAATGTCGCTTTATCTTTGCTTTTCTTGTGGGCGAAATGATTTTTAAAAAATCTTGTTATATCCAAGGAAACATTTAAGATTGGATGATTTGGAAATGGAGAAAATTCTTACTTACACTTGATTTCGATTTCACTTTGGGTAAAAAACTGGAGACAAAAATAAAGCACGTTTCTTCGTCGAATTTTCAGGAACGAATGTAAAAACGCAAATGACGTACGGATGACGTCACTGGAATATAAGGCATTTGATTGGACGAAACGTAACACGTCCCTGGAGTTTTTGTTTACGTGTTATAAGTGGGAGGAAGAGTGGGGAAAGGGAGAAGCAAGGGAGAGGACAAGTAACCCTGAGAGAGGGGCGAATTCTCTTACTTTTTCTAAACTAAAATTGAGGAGAAAAAGTGTGTGTTTGTATATGTGTGTGTGAGAGAGTGAGATACACATATATATATATATATATATATATATACACACACAAATTTAATGAAACAATAAGTTTACAACTATTATATACATACATACATACTCATAATCACACACATGTGGGTATATATTATCCAATACATATGTATGTGTATATACGCTCACACACATACATTCACACATAAATGAAACAATAAATTTACATCTATACACACATACAGACGGGAGGAAAGAGAGAAGCAAGGGAGAGAGAACATCTAACAATGAGAGAGGGGCAAATTCTCTTTTTTCCGTAAACTTTTTACTTTGAAAATTCACAAAATTTAATCATTTCAAAAAGAATTTATAGAACAAATAGACTTGAAATTTTAGATAAATCAGAATTAAATTGAATTTCATTCCATCCAGTATTATTTTTGGTAAATTTTTGTTTTGTTCCCCTAAGGCCTTTTTACGCTTTGCACCCTTTTAAATATTAACTTTTTTTTCATTTTATCGAGAAGAAAAATATGGAACTTCTTGTCGCTGTTTATCTCACCTCCTAACCACGGTTAGAAAATGTTTTTCACTGCAAACTGACTTATTTTTATGTAAATAAAACGAAAATATCAAATAAAACATCGGGAATTATATCCGTTTGAGTTTTAGTTTTACAATCGAATTTATAAAAACTCATTTTATTTCTTGTCAAATGTAAATTGAAAGAAAAAAAAATCAATAAAATATTTCAAATATTCGAAAGTAAATTTGTAAAGATTTGTTTAATGTAAGAAGATCTACGAAAATCACTTGAAATTGACGAGAAAACTGGAATAAAATCAATCCAACTGGATATTAGTTAAAAAAAATATGACATGAAAAATGTTTTTTTAGTTACTAAATAAATATGAAAAAAATAGTTATTAAAATAAAGAAAAATTATCAATGAGATAAGAGAGCAAAGAAATAAAAACAAGAAATGTCGCATTATATTAAGCAAAAATGTAAAATTATGGAAAACTGAAAAAACGAGGCGTCTTAGAAGAATAGAAACAATAATTACAAATAAGTGAAGCACTACATAACAAAGTTTAAGTTTATAGTCCCGTTAAGTAAAAAGGGTGTAAGGAAAGAAGCTAAGGAGACATAAAAAATGATCAATGAGAATGAGACCGTTAAGAGAGCAAAGAATTGAAGACAAAAAATGTCACATTATAAGGTAAACAATAATGTAAAATATAAAATGTCGTCTTATAAAAATAGTGTGGAATAAATGTCATTAATCGGAATGTTAAACAAAAACCTACCGTTGATGGCACCTAATTGACAGGATGCAGGAATAAAAAAAAAAAGATGATACACGTGGCAACAGAACAGAAGTTAAACCCACCGGAAACGGTGTTTATCTAAACAAGTCCTTCCTGAACTAAAGGTCATCAAAGGGAGGCAAAAAAGGCCAAGTAGGGCAGAACATTCTTAGACTAGTGGTTCTCAAACTTTTTTCTTCCCTAATTGCCCCCAACACAGAATTTAATCCCCCAGATTTCCCACTTCATGTGTACAATAAAAAGAATAATAAACTCATTACTAAAATTATAATATAAAATACATATTTACACTAGTGGTTCTCAAACTTTTTTCTTCCCTAACTGCCCCCAACACAGAATGTAATCACCCAGATTTCCCCCTTCATGTAAAAAGAGTAGTCAAAACACACTGTTAAGTTTCACTAATTTAAACCAATAAACTCAATACTAAAATTATAATATTAGTCACATGCATTGTATTTCTAAGAAACCAATCTTGAGGTAGTGAATCAATATAGGCCAAGTATATGCATGTTGATGCTCCCGGTTAAATGTCTACTCATAACGCTGTGAGCCCTTGAGAGTAACCCTCTACTACATCCTCACCCAATCCTCAGCACTCATGTTTGAATTTTTGAAAACTGATAGTATTCTAATTTTTTTTACACCCCAGCACTTGCACAAGGTGGTCAGTTTGAAATTTGCAAGGTAATATGTATAGCTTTTTCAGTTCTTTTTTGTAATACTTGGTCAATTCTAGAAATTCATAGGTTGTATGATGCAAAGCAGTGAAAGTTTCTTTTGTTAATTTGCCATTTCTTCCAGAGATGCTATTCCAAGATTCTAACCAGTCACAGAATACAGAAAGAAATTTAAAATCTTCTTCATTTACTCTAATTGAATTAAGGTATTTATTTCTAAGCCGCCAACCTTTATATGGAGTTTTACATTCATTATTGTCTACCAAATATAAAATATATTTATATATTCTGCAACTTCTGCAAAATTAGGTAACATCTGTTTTCCTAAGGTCAATAACCCCTGAATAGTGTACTAATAAAAAAATTGATTGAGATTTAAGGGCACGAAGCTTCTGTAAGGTATAAATTTGGGCATTTTGGATACTATCTGATTCATGATTTCCATTGTGACAAAATTTTGGGAACAGCATGCATTTAGTTGCATCTTTTTGACCAAGCCAATTTTTCAAATGCATTTATATATATGAACTGAGTCGAATATGAAAAAAGAGGTTGAGACTTCATAACCGGGTGTGGATATACAATGGAAAGCTTTGGGGGACTGCAAAAGAAAGATATAGATTTTTATTTGTAGCATTATTGTCCATTATGATTGATAATAGTTGAAAGCCTATCTCCTCTAAACCAATTATTATACGTTTAAATAAATTATCAAGTTGAAGTTATTTAGTTGGCATAACATGCACAACATCCTTATATTGTGAGAATACACTGCTAACCATAAAGGCTAAATCACTTGTTGCAGCTTCATTGCTGTTGTCAGATAAGACAACAATATCACCAATCTTAGAATCAAAATAAGGTTTTAGATGAATTTCATCAACAAGTAAAAATACTGTGGTGTCCTTTTGCACTAGTAACTTAAATTTATTTTTAATATAAACAAGAGAATTGTTTTCATGTTGCTCAATCAAAGGATACATATATGTTGATAAGGTTAGTTTTTTAATGGTTGAATAGCTTGTTAAAATTATATTTTTGCTGTCTCTTCATAATTTGCACCCTTTCGGGGAGCAATTATATAACAATGAAGAAAATATCATTATTTCTGTTGAATAATCAAGCTTATTCAGTGTCGTTAAATTTAGCTGCTCATAAATTTGATTGTACTAAAATATTTGTTTGATTCTTCATGCACCACAAGTAGCAATGACATTACCAATTTTAATATTTGGAGGTTTGGTTTGCTGCTGTTCTGCGTCAATTTTCTTCATGTTTTCTATCTGAATTTCAAGAATATTTTGATCAGTTACATCTTTAGGAAGTTTATAGTTCACTATTGTATTAATTTCCACATCTCTACAAAACACATGTAAAGTAAAATCAGATTCAATTACCAAAGACAGATTAATTATTGGATATGGGGATTTGATGATGCTGCATATAAGTGTTTCTTGCTTCCTAACAACACTCCAGTAATTTCTATCAAGAAAATTCAATTTGCCTTCTACATCATCAATATTATGGAATTTCTTCTGTTTTTTATATGCTAAGTCATCAAAAATACTTAATATTTAAAGCATTTGAAAAGCAGAATTCTCCAGTCGAATTCTCCTTGAATCTGGCAACTCTCTAGAGGTGGTCAATGAAGATAAATATGAGGGACAATTTGGGAGAATACTAGGAATAGCATCATCCTGAAGGTATGTTTTTTGAAGTCTAACTGCAATTTTGACACCTCTTTTTTTATCAAACGCTGATGATTTTCTATATCCTCCAGTCAAAAATGTAGTTTGCATACCTAAAAAACAAAAATTAAAAACCAAACCTATTTTAAATTCTTGTGAATATCTAAGAAAAAAATCAGTCAGCAAAAATTTACAATATGAATAATTTTTCTTACAATTCCAAGAAAAGTGAATTGTTCTGATATTTTTAAGGAATATGATTTCATTTATAATTCAAGAAAATGATTGAGTGATGAAACTTAGTACAAAAGAGAGAATTTTTATACATTTTTAAACCAAAATAATAAATAAAAAAACATATTTTATGAATAATAAAACAATTCTAAAAAATTGTGAGACGTTTTAATTATGCCTCTAAAAATTTTCTTTTCTAAATTAATATAAAAATTCTTTTTTTTCCATTGTTTCGAGATTTTAAAAACTTTGGCAATTTTCTTTTTAATGTCTTGCGAATTACAAAGATATAATTAATTTAATCCTTAAAGTTTCTTTTATTTACGAATAAAATAATTCTAAAGAAATGTTAGGATTACATTTTATGTCTATAAAAATATTCCTTTATAAATTTATATGGAAAATTTCTTTAAAGTTTATTTTTTAAAAATGAGGTTTTAGCTTTTAAAAACAACACGAGCGATAAAGTCAAGTCATGTTGAATTTTACATTCTCGCTAGATTTACTTTGTGTTGTGAATTACAAAGATATGAAATTAATTTAATCATAAAATTTTCAGTGAAATATACTCATTTTTTAATACAAAAAATATACTCATTCTGCTGAATTTTGTAATAAAAATGTCTGTTTTGTGAAAGTACAAATCCTAATACAATTCTTTATCTTTCGGAAAATAAAATACACAAATTTTGGGCTGTTTTTAATAATACCCTTTGCAATTTGGTACAACACATCTGTAAGGCATTGTTTTCGTAAGTTAATACAATATTTAAAAGAAAAATATAGACAATTTAAAACCACTGTGAAAAATCTAAATACACAAATGACGACTTCTCTGTTGAAAGTTAGGACTCAACGTGATGACGTCATGAGTTCTTGACGTCACATTGAACTGGCCTTCTTTTCAGTGTTCGTGGTAATACTGACACACCCACAATCATATTGTTTAACTTCCTCTAACCAACCCTCCTTAATTTTATAAGCAACCATGATTTCATCTTATATTTTCTAAAATAAATCATTTTCACCATTTGTTTTTAAAATACCATCTGAAGAACAATATTGTTCTGAAACATGGAAGTTTTTGTGTAGTGATATCATGCTTATATAAACCATTGTAATAACAACATATATATATATATATATATATATATATATATATATATATATATAAAATAAAAAGTATGTGTATGTAGATGTGCAGTGTTAGGTTAGAATGAAAATTCAAAGTGTCAAATTTGAATTTGTTACATTCACTGACACACAAATAACCTTGAATAAGTTAAAAATGAAACCAATTCTAAACGTGGCTCTCTGTTGATCCTGGTAACTCTTAGGGGATTTCAGACTGAAACTTTAATTTAATCTGTGGTGGTAAATTGGTCTCATTCCACTGCCCATGTCTATAGATATCTCATCTCTTTTTTAAGTATCTCTCAATTATTGTCAATCCTCTTTCCATTGAGCCTAAGTCTATACTACCTGGCGCAGGAATTGAATTTACAATTACTATGCTCTCAAATTCATCGTCTAATGCTTCAATTCCCTAGGCTATTTATTGTTCCATGTTACAACCCTGAATCTAGAACTTGGTGCCTTTAAATCTAATGTTTGTTTTTGCCTGCCTGCTGCTGACACTGTTGCTGCAACTGTATTTCTTAGCCACATTGACCCACTGTATGTAGTTTGTCTATCATCCAGTTGATGTTCCTCCTTGGACTTTTGAACAAGAATAATTTCATCCCTTGTTTCTTAGTTGGATTTTGAGTTCTTTCTAAACTCTTTTCATTCAGCTGTGTTTTTCTAATCACAATCTTGACCTATTCGATTCTAGAGGTAGGTGCCATCTTTCCTGCATCACCCAGGAGAAATTCGTTTTTTGCTCTACCTTGAGTGGCTCTAGGGTTTTGTATTAGGTAGTAGTAGTAGTAGTAGGCCACGGTCGGTCAGGGTTGACCATCGGTAGCATCCTAGTTGTCTGCTTGGCTGGAGCATCGGCATCTGTGACTAGAAACCGATACGTGAGTGAGAGTCTTGCGAGTTGCTGAGGCTGCATTTCTGCTGTTTTTCTTGTCTGTCTGTCATTTTGCTTTCTGCGAACCCGCCTCTCAATGGCAACTTGTGTTAGTTGCTTCTCCCTTGATTTGAGTTGTTGTGCCAGGGTTCCTCTTTATTTTTATGGAAGGACTCGATTAAGCTCTTCAGCTTGGGTGGGTAGCCACACCTGGACAGGATTCTGAAGACGAACTCCCAACTAACGATTTCGGACGCCTTGGTCAGATCAGTGAAAGCAATATACAGGGACATCTGCTGTTTTCTGCACTTCTCCTGGAGTTGACGGAGCTAGAAGATCATGTCTACTGTTGATCGTTCTGATTAAAAGCCACATTGCAACTCTATGTAAACATTTTCAGCAAGTTTCTGCAGACGGAACAAGATCACCCGAGCAAAGATTTTGCCAACAACGCAGAGCAGAGAGATGCCTCTGTAATTGTTGCAGTTGCTTCGCTCACCTTTGTTCTTGTAGAGAGTGATGATTGTAGTGTCCCTCGTATCCTTTGGTACAGCCCTTTCTTTTCAGCACTGGTAGAGGATTTCGTGCAGAGGAAGCAGAAGGACAGTCTTGCAGTGCTTGATAAGATCAGGAGAAATTCTATCACTCCCTGGAGATTTCCCTGTTGTCAAGTTGTCGATGGCCTCGCTGAGTTACTCTATCGTCGGCTCAGTGTCAAGTTCTTCCACTACAGGTAGGCACTCATTGGCATCAAGGGCTGCAGTCGTCACAATATTCTGTTGAGAGTAGAAGTTGGAATAGTGCCACACCCATCTCTATATCTGTTGCCTTTTGTCTGTGATGACTACTCCAGTGGTGGATTTGAGGGGAGCTGTCTTGTTCTGCACTCGTCCCATTGCTGTCTTGATGCCATCATACATTCCTCTGATATTCCCTGTGATTGCTGCTGTCAGGTTTTTTTTCACTGAGCTCTGTCCAGTACTTGGGGGCACAGGGTCTGGCAGTCTGCTGAGTTTTGCTCCTGGCAGCCCTAAGGATCTGAAGGTTTATTTTGTTGGGTGATCGCTTGTACTCCGCTCGAGTTCTTTACACTACTCTTATCACAGCACGGACTGTGACACAGACCACTCCCTAGTGTGCTACAAGATCAAGCTCCAGCCGAAACAGTTACATCATGGCAAGAAACAAGGGAATATTCGCATCGATAAGAAAAAGATTAGACAACTAAATGTTGTGGAGCATTTTGCCAAGAGATTTGAGAGGGAACTGAAAACCTCACGATTCAGACACACTGCCACAGAAAAGTGGGCTACCTTACGGGACACCATGCACTGCAATGTCTCGCCCACCTTTGGGAGAAAGACCTTGAAGTCACATGACTGGTTTGAGTCAAAGTATACCGAGATCACTCCCGTCATTAAAGCAGTGGATTGGGTAAACATTAGTAAAAATGCTGTCCTGATTAATTGAGTTATGTCTTTGCAGGCTACAATTGCCAATTTGAATAAATATTTCTCTGATAAAATGAGACCCAGATGTGATCAGGACACCCAAATAGTGGATTGGACAGTAAATGATTTTATTAGTCTGTAGTGACTGTTGTTTTATGACCAAGTCTATATGTAAGGAAAAAAGAAAGGAAGCAAATAAATGAAAATTTTTGGGATCAAGTGCCACTTCACCAGAAAGTAAGGAATTCAGTCATGGACTTTTTGTAGACAGTCCCAGCTGGAATACACCAGTTATGAGCCACCTGTTAGTGGGTGAAAAGTTGTCAGTGAAGGTGTACAATCGTGGACAGTGGGAAGAGGGACACCGAGTAAGCAGGATATAGAATTTGGTGGCAATCTGAGTTCTCACTAGACAAGGGGGATATCTGGCTTGTTTGTCGGCCATGAGAAAAATAGCAGCACAGATATTTCGAGGATTACCTACATAACCCTCGAACCCCAAAGACTGTGCCAGGTGAAACTATGAATAACTTTCTGCTCCTTTGTTAAATATTCTCTTTCTTGCATTTTGTTTACACCATCACAAACAGGAATCAAACCAATTGTGGGGTGAAGCCGTCTAATTGGTAAAAGACGGTGCAAGGCCCCTGAGTGTATAGTCATGCCCCCCCCCCATTCTATAGTTCCTATGGACGTAGATCAAGGGGAATGAAGACCAAGACTTCTATGATTGATCCCATAATCCAGAATTCTGAAAGTAAACTGTGATACCGGTGGGTGTGAGGGGTGTTCTTTTGCCAGTACTTTCTTGCCACAACACAGGATGACAGGCTGAATTGGTTAGATTTTGAAAAATATATTTCTGTCTGTCTGTCATGCTTTGTCTGTGTGTCTTTGCACATGAATGTTTAATGTATATACATATATCTATTTTTATGACTTTGTTTGAACTGAAATCAATTGTGGTTGCGTGGTCTAAGTCACATCAGATCAAGTAATGGCTTCTTCTTGATTTTGCAGGTTCGAATCCTGCCAAATAAAACACATTTTCCTTACAAATTTTCTCATATATACTCAGGCTGATATATATATCTATATATATATTGTTTATTTAAAAAACTGAATATCTACTCAAATACGAGTATTGATTAAGAAATAAGGCTAAAAAAATGAATTTTTTTTCTTTAATCGTATCACCCCGACCAAGGCGGTAACGCCACTGATGTGCAACGGGCTACGTAAGAGTAAAAAGATTAGAAGAGAGAAAGCCGGAAACCACATCCTAAAAGTTGTTAATTCTATTTTATTAATCTCCGGAATTTTCTGTAAATGTCATGCATGACTTGGTTTGTTGATTGTGTTTATCTGCATATCAACACCTCTATGGGTCATTTAATGCCGTACACTAAATATTTTGTACACAGTTTTATGCCTTCGACTCCAGATATTTAGTAAATAATTTTATACACTTTTATGATAAACTTTTTTAGATATTTAGTTTGTAGATGATAAAAGGTACTGTTCATATTTTTTAATGTATTGTTGATAATTTCACTAAAAAAATGTATTTTTATACTTTTTACTGGTATATTGATCGTTGTTTTATTATGCAAATGTACTGTTGGTCGTTTTACGATAAAAATGAACTGTTGGTATTTGTTGGGGTTTCACTATTTACCCATAGATGGGAACGTAACAGGTGCTACCAACCCAGGTAAGAGTGAACCTGTAATCAACAGTATTAATTCAACCTACAACTGGGGAAGAAGAGATTGGAGTCCTACTTTTCCCAAGGATATTTGTACCTAAGTGAATGTAATGAATCCAACTGAAATTTCAACTCAGCTCACTGATTTCTCTTTCCGAATTGATATCCATTACGTCATGACACACATCTAAGTAAATTAAAATAACTATGTAACATAAACAAATAGTCATAAGACTAAAAATATTGTGTTTTCTGTTATATGGTTTACCTCACAACTAATATGACTAGAATGGCTTGTCTACCAACAAGTTCACACTTTTCCCTCTATTTTTAAACGAAAGTAGATGATTTATTCTTGGTCTTATATTTAGGATTGGGTTTCAGTTTTTTCTAAAGTCTATATTAGTAAAAAGAAAAATTATTCTGTAGTAACCAAAAGATTTTTCTGCTACAGTTTGATGTCAGATAAAATTACGGTAATCCATGATTTGTTATTTTACTGCTACAACCAAAACTCCACGCTTATGAGTGTAGTAGCCCATTCACCCTCTCCTAATTTGAAGCTACCAATTTCTTAAGTATCATTGGGGCGAAAACATTTTGTTTGTTTCACAATAATTTTTCACCTTGTACAAGGCCTGGGGGCCTTTTCAGGTAGAGGGTTACAAAGTAAAAGGTGCAGCTTATGTAGACAGTATATGTGCGTGTGGTGCAGTGGATGTCGGCTTGGAACAAGAAATCGTGGAGCTGAGTTCAAATTCCAGTTGAATTCGTTGCATTCAATTACGTGCAAATAACCTTGGGAAAGGCATTAATCCATCTATTCCTTCCAGTTATGGGTTAAATAACAATACAGATTGGGTTCTGTAGCCTTGGTTGGCAACCAGTCTACCACAGAAAATAATAGGGAAAAATTTCTACCTTTTGTGTATCACGTACTTAACTGACTGATTGGAGAACTCTGCTAGATTTAATCTGACAGCTGGCTAAACTTAAACTACATTTTTTCCCCAGATATCATTTGCATTTGGAGATTAATTTTCAAAATCAGGCAAAAGTTTCTGATGAAATTTCCTGAAATTCCTTTGTTAATTTATATTTCTCTTACTTTTCTATCGTTGAATTTGTAGTTGGCAACAAGCCCGTGAAGTATTTCCGCATGATTGAGCGGCATTAATTCCGAGAAAAGCTCCTGAAAATCTTTGATTTCCATTTTGGCTTCTGCATTCCAAGCAGCGTAAACACGTGCGAACATATATACGAAATTTCCCAACATTATCAGAATGTGAAAGTAAGTCGCTTGATTTCATTTGCAGTCACTTCCCTTTACCAAAAGAACATTATAAAATAAACACACATACCTGGCAAGGATTCAGTTAGAACTAACTTTTTAGTTTAATTTTAAATTATTTTCATGTTGATAATTGTGATAAGCTTATCTCTTTGGTACTTCAATTTACAAATTTCAGTGCAGTACTTAATTGCGAGTTAGGTCTCATTGTTTGAAATCGAAATGGCTTGATGTTACTATAATATTTCAATGTGATGAAACAAAAGTGAAAGAAGTTAAGAAAAAAATACTAAAAATAACAAGAAAAACAAAATAAAAACAACTTCACTTTGATAGCAAGAACCCCCCGCTAGTAATTTCTTACTTTTTTTCCCCTCCCTTTGTAATTTCCTGTCCAATGCCATCCCCTCTCCGCCCTATATTAGTCTTTTTCTCGTCTCTTCTTATGTCGAAGATGATTAGAAATATTTTTCATCAAGAGAAAAAAGAACAAACATTTTTAATCAGAAAATGTTTTGGTCTCAATTGGAAGATTTAAAAATAAATTTCGCAAGTTAAATTAAAGATTTGCTTCCGTTCATTAGATTTTTTTTCATTTATTATTGATGGATCCACTAAAAACTGATCTTGTGAATGCCAACCGGGAAGAAGAAGAAAAAAAAAGACGCTTTTAAATAATTTTGCACCTTAAATTAATAATTAAAACATAAAAAACAGGGTTGGTGATAATAGTTTAAATGTGACCACATTGGAGAAAGAATTATTATTATTATTATTATTATTATTATTATTATTACTGATTTAATGTTAAAATTTTTCAAGATCTTAGGAAACCAGTTTTAAATCATATTCCATAATAATAATAATAATAATAATCTAAGTTTTTCTTTACTATTGTTTTTCTTTTCTTTTCAAGTAAATTTAAGAATAAAAATAGTTTAATTAGACTTCCTTTAGCCGTTCCTCTCTTTAAAACAAATCTTTTGGGGAGGGAGGGTTAGCAAGTGCGAAAACCTTTTCCATAAATGTTGCAGTCGTCGCTGTTTAAAATGAAAAGTGATTTTCAGATCTGAATATCATTCTCAAAAATATCTAAACAATTTTGAAAATTAATAGTAAAAAAAATTAATTATTGTAAAAATCCCCAAAACATTTGTAGAACGTGTTTAATCCTTTCGTTCAACTTGGAATTAATAAATCCATTAATACAGTTGCTTGTACTTCTGAATTGTTTGATACTGGAATCATTAAAAATTTTAGTCTTTCATTCTGGAATCATTACAACTTTTAGAAGCAGTTTAGGAAATTACCGAAGTTTAATGTGTTAGAAGGTGAGCAGTGTATCCGTGAAACTTGAAGTTAAAAAGATAAGTCATTTGCACTTTTCCTCTCTCTCTCTCAAACACAAATATATATATATATAATGTAATTTAAGCAAAACTTCTCCAAAAATCTTTCATATCTGCATAGTTTTTGTATCCAAAGAAAATTTTTAAAGAAAATAATGGATTCTTATTAATCCTGCCAGTGAGCATCCATTTTTCTTTAATAAGATATCTCGAATATTCAGTGTGGTAGACAAAAATATATTGCTTAATAAATAAATGAGGCGTCTACTCAAATACGAATATCCACTAATAACGTTTAAAGTAATAAAAAGATCTGTTGACTGTTGAGTTGAATATATGGATTGAAATTCGACAAGATGAATGGATTAAGTAAAGAACAGGTAAGAAAAACTGTCTTTAATATAACACATTTCACTTTAACAAGCTTCTTCAGAGAATTTTTTAAGGACAAATGAGTAAAAAGATATATTTTAAATATTTAAAAACATTTTTATATCATTCTGAAGAACTTGCTAAAGCGAAACATGTTAAAGACACTTTTTCCTACCTGTTCATTACTTATTCTAGTCATTTATATATATATATATATATATATATATATATATATATATATATATATATATATATTAGCCTATAATTTATGCATGAAACTCAGTTGTACGGATAATATATATTATAATTTATACATTTACTAATATACACTTTTGCTTTGTTATACAGCATTGAGTATTGTTCTATTCACACTTGATTAATATTTATATATTGATGTGTATATATGCATGTACACACATCTATATACTTAATTACCTCCTTACCTTTATATATATATATATATATATATATATATATATATATATTCATACAGATAGGTGTGAGTTTGTTCTGAATTTGCGTGTTTGTTGTGAGTTGTTATGAATAAGAATATAGCTGCTCTATCTCTGATACTGAGCGCTTTTAATGTGCATATATAATATGTAAACAATATAATATATATAACAAATTGCATATATATATATTGACATTTATAATTGTATACATACACTTTTCACACACACACACACACACACACATACATACATATATATATATATTACAAATAAAACTTCTGACTGGATCAGTTTTAATATGAATAATATTAATATTAAAAGGATCGCCCATGAAATTTTACCTATATGCCACTTTCTGTTAGGATATATATATATATTTTTGTTACTTTAACTGAGCAGGTTCCTGCCAACTTGGGAGCTTCGTGAGAATACCATTATGGCGTTCTCACTCATCAGGGCTCTTTCACAAATAACCCCTGACAAATGAGGTCATCACAATGGTATCCTCATAAAACTTCAAAAGTGCGTGAATCTGCTCATTTAAAGTGACAAACTCTTTGTGCTTTTCAACACTCTCATCTCCACCCTGATATCGAGCACTTTATGATAGAAAACCTGCTTGCCTAAATACATTTTATGAGCATAACCACAAAAAACAACCTTGGTGCTAAACACCTTCACAATTAAAAACACACGCATAATATATAATTTTTTTAATCTGACATTATTTATTATAAAAGTTATTTTAGTGGGTATTTCAGTTGATATCTCCCTGTATTTTTTTTTAATTTCTTAAGAAAATAAGAAAGATGTATAGGAACTCGCACATATGCATCCAGTAAAACTAAGATTTATAGCAATGATAGACAAGCAGAGTATCTACAAAACTTTCAGTTGAAAAGATAAGTATTTTGAACTTTTATCAGTTTTTCTTTTATAACATATCACCCTAAGTAAGGCAATAAAGCCACTAAGACTGTAAGGGGTTACTAAGTGTGAGACAATAAGAGAAAAATAAAATAAAACCTTATAAAAGAAAGAGAACAAAAGAACAGTAAGTGTGTATATATATATATATATATATATATATATATATATATATAGTGTGTGTGTGTGTGTGTGTGTGAAAATGTTGAGACAAAATGTGTTTTTTTTTCTGCTGGGGCTAAAAAGCTTTCGGGTTTGATGGTGGATGTCTTTAACAATCAACATTATTGAATCAACAGTATTTCCTGTTTTTAAAAGATATGTTGCATAATTCTCTCTCTCTCTCTCTCTCTCTATATATATATATATATATATATATATAAATA
This sequence comes from Ascarosepion bandense, assembly GCA_037127315.1. Lineage (NCBI taxonomy): Eukaryota > Metazoa > Mollusca > Cephalopoda > Sepiida > Sepiidae > Ascarosepion > Ascarosepion bandense. Next base: position 599,794 of record JBBBDQ010001597.1, read on the forward strand.
TATAATGTTTGCAAGATTTTTAAAACCAAGAATTGGTAGTAGATAAACATTCTGTATTAGTGAAGCTACACAATTTTTATTTAAATAGTTTCAACCTATTTTTTTTTTAGAAAAACCTTAATTAGGTCACAATTTGGAATATGAACTAAAGATAAAAATTAGAGATCAAATATGAGGAAAAAGGTCGTACAGTTAAAAGTGAATATCGTGACACTAAAATTAAAACTATAAGAGGTTTATCGTTTCTAGAGATACGAACTTTAGATTTTGTAATTTTAGCATGATTGTAAAGTTAGTTATTTAATGTGTTTGCAATTTACTGTTGTTTCATGCCTTTGATTTAGTAATATATCACTCTTCATGTATTTAATGACTTCCATTTTTTCTTGTAGACAAAAGAAACATGGTTCCTTATATTTTTATCCTTAATTTTATCTTTATTTCATATGACAAATTGTGACTTAATTAAGGTTTTTCTAAAAAAATTAGGTTGAAACTCTATTTAAAAAAATTCCTTCAATTTTAAATTAAGTTTAAATATAAAAAATAAAACTTTCCAGTAACTACGATGTCTATGTACAGGATGTCACCATCCTTTCAAAAAAAAAAAATGTAGCCTTATCCTTCACTAATGCAGATATGTTTATCCACGACCAATTCTCGGTTTTAAAAATCTAGCAAACAAAAAATATACAGAGAGAGAGAGAGAGAGGGGGGAGGGAGAGAGACAGAGTTATGTAACATAAACAATTCCACGCCAAGCTGTTAAAAAAAAAATCAACCCTCCCTCTTGGCCTGTAATGCTGTCTCTCACACCCTCTCTCTTCTTCACTCATCTTCTCTTACTTTCCCCCACCCCTATACATTTTCTTACTTTTCTTTATTAAACACAAACGTCGGGTCATCAAAGGCTATATATGACCTCACTTTATTTTCTACTGTTAAACCTGACATTTCTCTGAACTTTTTCACTATATCCCTTAACCACCCGACTCTTTCTCTCTCGTTTTCCTCTTTTTGTTCAATGTCTCTTTTACAATTCCCAATTCTGATTTCTCATTTCCTCTACCCACTTCATCTCGCACACAACATTTACCAATATAAGGAAGCGAAAGTTCCATCTCCCTTCAAAAATAGCGTTTACTACCTGATGAGACACTGTCATTTTAATGTCGAAACAATATGAACATTTTGTAGTAGATTGTAAATTGTACATGTTCTAAACTATAATTTATAATAAATATTAATAGCTCTAAGATATATAACTTAATGAGCCAGACGAACCTACCTAGGTTTCTCCTAAACGGATCGTCAGGAAATGTTGGCCAGCTTTCCCTGACGATCCGTTTAGGATAAACCTAGGTAGGTAGGTTCGTCTTGCTCATTAGGTTCTATTTAGTTCGATCTACCTTTGTATTGAGCGCTTTCTGTTAGATGGTTAATCGTGTCGGATTTTTTTTTTTTGGGGTGGGGGTTCGTGCTGATTTCTGTCCTAAGCTCGTTCTTTTTTTTTCTTTTTCTTTTTTAAAACCATTTTTTTTCCTTCGTCCGAAAGTTTTCGGGGAAGAATGTTTGGAGGTACACAATTTATACAGTTGTGTGTATATATATATATATATATATATATATATATATATATATATTGATATGTGTTTGTAACTACAATATTCAACACTCAACAGTATTTCCTGTTTTAAAAGATATGTTGCGTATTTTACTCTCTCTCTCTCTCTCTCTCTCTCTCTCTCTCTCTCTGTGTGTGTGTGTGTAAGTGTGTGTGTGCAATAATTTTTTAAAACGTAGAAACCTCAATATAGATTGAACAAATTGTATTGTTTGAGAGCGCCTGAGAGTAAGTGAGTGAGAGAGAGCAAACATAAGAGAGAGAGACAGAGAGACAGTTATCTAAATTTATATGATAAATGGAACTTTGTCTGTGTATGTGTATCTGTGCGTCCGTCTGTGTGTCCGTTATCTATAGACTCCGAAACGGCTGAACCGATTTTCTTGAAAATTTACACAGTTGTACTTTAAGCGTCTGTGAGTGTTCTTAGCTAGATTTTGTGTCGAGGTTCCCCCGATAAATATCGAAAATCGATAATCGAAAAAATCGGATTATAGAAGGAGTGGTCCAGTTTTAATCAAATTTGATACACTCATAGACAAAGACATAAGAAATGATATTCAGAAGTTTCAAAGTTGCAGTTCTTACAATAGTTCACAAAATTGATAATATATATATATATATATATAAAAGGCAAAATGTTTGTGTGTGTGTCTGTTTATCTGCCTGTATGTCTGTATATTTTTTAGCGCTTCTCTCTTTCCCCCGTCTATATGTGTGTACAGATGTCAATTTATTTTTTCATTTATGTCTGAGTGTATCTATATATATGTGTGTGTGTGTGTGTGTGACAGTGTATAAACATACATATGTACTGGAGTATATGTATATACACATGTGTATTTTTTTATATGTGTCTGTGATTGTGTATTTGTGGGTATGTATGTGTATAATAGATGTAAATTTATTGTTTCATTATATTTGTGTGTATATGTACATATATATGTTTGTGTGTGTTTCTGTGTTTATGTTTTTATTTTATTTCCTGTTTTTAAAAGATGTTTCACATTTTGAATTCTCTCTCTCTCTCCCTCACACACACACACACACACACATATACAAACACACACTTTTCTCCTCAATTTTTGTTTAGAAAGAGTAAACGAATTCACACCTCTCTCATTGTTCTCTTTCCCCACTCTTCCTCCCACTTATAACACGTAATCAAAAACTCCAGTCGCCTATTATGTTTCGTCCAATCAAATGCCTTATATTCCAGTGACGTCATCCGTACGTCATTTGCGCTTTAACATTCGTTCCAGAAAATTCGACGAAGAAACTTGTTTTATTTTTGTCTCCCGTTTTTTTGGCGAAAACCAATTTTCACCCAAATTGAAATCGAAATCAAGTGTAAGTAAGAATTTTCTCCATTTCCAAATCATCCAATCTTCTTAAATGTTTCCTTGGACATAACAAGACTCACCAAGATTTTTTTTCATCATTTCGCCCACAAGAAAAGCAAAGATAAAGCGACATTTTTTATTTTTGTGAAAGAAAAAACAACGGAACCCCGCCCTATTTTTTTGTCTGTCTTTATTTTCTAATTTATTCGTTGGAAATTCAGGGAAGGATTCAAAATCACAATTTAGGGGTCATCTCTTTAATTAAAACTGCATTATTTTTTAATTCACAAGCAAATAAAAGTTCTACAATATTTTCTCTTTTTTTTTTATTCGCCGAAATTGTTTGCTTTTCTTTCGTCGTTTTTATTTCGCTTGGACAAAATTTGTAATAATTCGGAAAACTCTGTCCGTTTATCCATTTATTTATTTAAAAGAAAACAAATTCCCATTTCCCTTTTTTTTATAAACGGAAATTTTTTTGTGAAAATAAAACATTTTATATCGGTTCGTCTGTCTGTCTAAAACATGAAAAAAGTCCCCCTTGTCTCTTTGAAAGTTTTCATGAAGATCTTTTTATCTAAGAAAAAATGTCAAAATTAACAATTTATATCAGTCTGTCTATCAATATATCGGCCGGTCTGTCTATTAAAAGAAAAAAAAAACACTCTCTCTCTTTCAGACAATTTTTTTTATCTGTCTGTCAAATAAGCAGACGATAGCCGTCCGCCATAATAAATTATTTAACATCTGATAACATATAGTATGGCACAAGGTCAATAAAGATCCGTCTGTCTATTTCAAAAATAAAATTTTATCTATTCAGCGATATACTATTTATATTACTAATAATTTCTCTTTATTTTAATAGCTTTTTTCTTATTTAAAAAATATTTTATTTTACATTTTCGTTTTATTTACATAATACTTGATGGAATGAAATTCGATTTGATTCAGATTTATCAAAAATTTCAAGTCTATTTTTGTTCTATAATTATTTTTCAAATTATTAATTTTTGAATTTTTAAAGTAAAAAGTTTACTAGAAAATAAGAATTTGCCCGTCTTTCATCGATAGATGTTCTCTCTCTCTCTCTCTTGCTTCTCTCTTTCCCTCGTCTATATGTGTGTATAGTTGGAAATTTATTGATTCATTTGTGTGTGTATAAATATACAGATATATATATATATATATATGAGTGCGTGTGTGAAAGCAAAGATAAAGATAAAGCGACATTTTTTATTTTTGTGAAAAACAAAAAAACCCCGACCTATTTTTTGATTTTTTTTGTCTGTTTTCATTTTTTATTTTTTCGTTGGAAAGTCAGAGAAGGATTAAAAATTACAATTTAGGTGCCATCTGTTTCAAATTCCAGTTGCATTCATTGCATTCACTTACGCGCAAATATTCTTGGGAAAGGGTCTCTTCCTTCCAGTTATGGGTTAAATAACAAGTGAGATTGGGTTCTGTAGCCTTGGCTGGCAACCAGTCTACCGCAGAAAGCAATGGCAACCTACTGCGGGATAATATTCTGCCCAGTCAGTCATGTTTCTTTCGAGACATGATCGCCCAAGCGTGTTTCACGTATGGCATTTAACTGACTGAATCTTTAATGATAACTACATTTTTCTGGATTCTTCTAACAAATTAAATTTCTAGAAGTTTTTCTCTTTTTTTTTATTTATTTATTCGCCGAATTTTTTTCTTTTCTTTCGTCGTTTTTATTTCACTTGGACACAATTTGTAATAATTCGGAAAACTCGGTCGGTTTATCCATTTATTTATTTAAATGAAAAGAAATTTCCATTTCCCTGTTTTTTAAACGGAAATCTTTTTGTGAAAATAAAACATTTTATATCCGTTCGTCTGTCTGTCTGTATAAAAAAATTGCCTTTTTCTATTTTCAAGTTCTTCATTCATGAAAATCTTTGTGTAAAAAAAAATGTTAAAAATAAAACAATTTGTATATCGGTCTGTCTATCTATCAATCTATCGGCCGGTCAAAGAAGGAAAAAAACCGCTCTCTTTTTCAGACAACTTTTTTTATCTGCCTGTCTAATAAGCAGATAACCGGCCACCATAAAAAAAATTATTTAACATCTGATAATATATAGTATGGCACAAGGCCAATGAAAATGATCCGTCTGTCTATTGCAAAGAAAATTTTTTTCAGACAAACTTTTCTGCATTAATAAAAATATCTTTTTGCAAAAATAAAACAATTTCTATCATTCACTTACGGTCTATTTATCTCTCAATCCATCATTGTCAAAAATATTTAAGAATTATAATTGTCTGTCTTTAACGGTTTATCGATCAATTTATTGTTCTGTTTGTTTACTTAAAAGAAAATAAAAATAACCCACCCTTCTTCATTCTCTTTCAGAGAATCTTTTTTGCTTCATGAATGAAAAAAAATCTTTTGTTCAAAAAATCCAAAATAACAATTTATATCAGGCTGTCTATCGATCTATTTATCTGTCTGTCTAAATCCCTAGCGCTTAATTTTTAATAATAAAAAGTTGTAATCAGCTAATCACAGCCGCCATATTCAGTTATTTGATGGACACGTAATATATAGTATGGCACAAGGACAGTAACAACCTGAAAGTTTGTTATATATATATATATATATATGACGATCTTTGTAGCCTTTATTGGCCTTGTGCCATACTAAGCTGTGATTAATGAAGATAATTTTCAAAAATTATTTGAAGTCCGTGTATTTTTTGAAGAAAGTAAAAATATTATCTGAAGAAATAGAAAAAAATAATTATTTTAATGGATAAAAGGAGAAAGTTAAAAGTGATTGTGAAGGCGTCAAATTGGAAATCCCTTCCCCCTTTCTCTATAACTTTTACCCTTTCTTCCTTTTCTTTCTTGATAATCACTCTATCCTTCTTTTGACCTTTTTTTATTTTTCTTTCCAGATCTTCTGAAGGAATTTTACAAATGGCATCAAGTTTTACTGAAGAAACGGTCGGGACATCCGGGGATTTACAGCTCCAAAAAGAATACCGTCTCCACGATTCGAACCTGGAGTGGATTGACTCGATTCTCGCCACCAACGAAGATGATCATGTCTTTGTCTGCGACTTGAACGGCTGTTTGGTGAAAGAATTCGATGAGTTTGGGGAGTTGATTGGCCGATGTGAATTGACGGACGGAGAAGAGAGATTCGTCCCCTGGGACATTTGTCGCATTTCACATGACATTTTCGTCGTCGTCTGTTGTCCTTGGGGTCCTTGGGGTAATGGGGGAAGAATTTTCTTTTTGGAGAGCAAAAAACGCCCCTCAGTTTTAGAAAAACAAAAAATAATTTACACAGAAAAAGAATTTTTTTCTTCGTGTCAATTTCAAAAACAAATTTTCACTTGTGACTTGGAATTTAAAGAAATTGTTTGTTTTTCGGAAACCGGAGCCGAAATAAAAAGCATTGACCTTGGGTACTGGCCGGGGAGGTTTGATGGTCGTGGTGGTTACCCCCTCCTTCGTGCCGATCCGACGACTGGAAATTTGTGGGGGACGAGACGTAACATGTCGAAAATCTTCCTTTTTAGTCAAGAGGGAGAAATTCTTCAAAAAATAGACATTAAAGAAAAAATTATCAATTTCACTCCAAATAAATTTCAACATTTTTATTTTGCTACAAACGAAGGAATTTTTTCCGTTTTACCGGAAAAAATTCTGTACAAATTCCCACAAAAATCAGAAAATATTGCAAATATTTTTCTTTCCCAACAAAAATTGTTTGTTTATTTTCGAAACGATCAAAAAATTTAATGAAAATTTTCAAAATTCGTTAAGACAAAATAATTTTAAAAATTGATGTTTATTTTTGATTTTGCAAATAAAATTAATTTAATTTAATTTTTGTGTTCTTTTCATTTTTTATTTCTAAAATTTTAAAAACATTTTATGATTTCAAAATATGATTTGAGGTATAAATATTGAAAAAAGGTAATATTTCGTAATATGAATGAGGACAAAAAATCATGTCTACATTTCTGTGATGAGAAAGTATTTACATTATTCGGACGATTGTCGTCATCTTTGTTGTTATTTGTACGATGTTTCAGCCATTGTACTCTGCGGCCTTCTTCTGGGTCTAAGAATTTCGAACATGAGCCTCCACTTTTTTTTTTGACAGCTTTTACTCCGACCATCAATGGTTGACAGAAGATATGCAAATAAATTTGGTTTTATTATACTTTTTTTTTCTGTCTGTTAATTTTTTTGTCTTAAATTTTTATTTTTTATTTTTTTATTTTTTTGCCGTCAAAAACAGATTTTAAAAATTTCTTTGAAAGATATGTACACTTGATCAGAAATTGGAGAGAAAAAGCAAAGAAAAGTTTGGGATGATTGTATTTTGTGGCCAAAATTTCAGACGGAAATTTCAAGGAGGTTTTTCATGGTTGTGGTGATGGAAACTTTTGAAAGAAGTTTCCAGCAACAATTCGATATTTCATTCTATCTTTTTAAATTTAGGGGAAATGTTCTAGAACTGATGACAATTAATAGCTTCTAAAAATCAATAAACCTAGTTTAAATTCAAGACCATGTCTGTATCGTCCGGTTTTTTACACTTTCTCTTACTCCTCACTCTTTCTGTCTGTCTGTCTCTCTTTCTCTCTCTGTCTTTTTCTATTAAAAAAAAGAAGAAAAGAATGAAAAATATAAATTATTCCAAGGAAAATAACTCTGCTTATTTTTGGTGGGGGTTTCTTTCCCTTAAACGAAACATTCTTTTAACAATATTTAAAAAGAAAACCATTTACAGCTGATGAAAAAATTGATGTGGTGGAATTTGGTAATAGAGGAAAATAACAATAAAAAATAATTTTAAAAGAATAAAACAAAATGAATTTCCGTGCAAATTTTAGAAATAATTTTTATTTCACTTTTTTAAAAATGCTACATTTGTTGTTTCTATTGAATTGTCACAAAGAAAAAAAAAAGTTGATGTTATTCTTATGAACTAAAATCGCCATTTTCAAATGTTCTACTCTCAAAAATCAGAAAATGAAGACGTTACTCCAGTCTATGAACTTCAGCCTCGTTTTTGTGATCCATTTTCTAAATTCGTATTCTACCCACAAATATCATCAAATGTAGAGTGTTGATGATACAATTGTCAATGACCTCCAACCGACCTCATTAACTGATTCCTTTTCTAAAGTCGTATATTACTCAGAAAAATCTAAGATATACACAGTTGATGTAATTACTGTCTACGAGCTCCATACTCCATCTATCAGGGACCCCTATTCTAAACTTGTATTTTACTGTCCAAAATGAATTTCCACCTTCATCTTTCACTGATCCCTATTCTACCATCGTCTTCTACTTTCAAAAATTTAAAATGTAGACAGTTGATTAATTCCTGTATATGACCTCCGACATCCCTTAAAGCTTCCATTGGACCTAAAGATGGGGATCGGTTCTCTATTGATATTCAGTAATAAACTGAATTAGTACACGTTAATATATTTTGAAACGAATACATTTAAAGCTTCTATTGGATTAAATAGTGGGGGATCCGTTTTCTATTGTTATTCAGTAATAAAGAGACCCCCCCTAGAATTAGTACACGTTATTATATTTTAAAACGAATACAATTAAATCTTCTATTGTACCTAAAGGGAAGGAAATCGGTTTTCTATTGTTATTCAGTCATAAAGTAATATCCCGAGAATTCGTACACATTAATATAATTAGAAACGAATACAATTAAAGCATCTATGGTATCTAAAAGTGGGGGATCGGTTTTTTATTGTTATTCAGTAATAAAGTGATCCCCCTAGAATTAGTACACATTAATATAATTGGAAACGAATACAATTAAAGCTTCTATTGGACCCAAATTGGGGGATCTGTTTTCAAATGTTACGCAGTAAGAAACTGATCTAAACGGGGCGAAAGACAAGGATGTGCCTTTTCACCGGATCTATTTAACTAAGCGTGCATCCCGTATGGCTCTTAACTGACTGCCTGAATCTTAACTTAGTATAATTAAACGCCAATAGAAGCAATAAAGATCGTAATATACGTGTGTATATATATATATATATAATCAAAAACTTGTCTGAACGAAAGCGGGGATGAGAAATTCAACCCCACGGACATTTGTCGCATTTCCAATAACATTTTCCTCGTTGTCGGTTGTTCTTGGGGTGGAGGAAGAATTTTATTTTTGGAGAGAAAAAACGCCCCCCATCTTTAGAAAAACAAAAAATAATTGACACAGAAAATGAAATTTATTCTTTGTGTCAATTTCAACAACAAATTTTCACTTGTGACTGGGAATTTAAAGAAATTGTTTGTTTTTCGGAAACCGGAGCCGAAATAAAAAGAATTGACTTTGGGAACTGGCCAGGAAGGTCGGGTGGTGGTGGGGGTGGAGATTACCCCCACCCCCATTTCATGCCCATCCTACGCCTGAGAATTAGCAGGGGACGAGACGTGGAATATCAAAAATCTTCCTTTTTAGTGAAAGGGGAGAAATTATTCAAAAAATAGAAGTTAAAGAAAAAATTATGAATTTTACTCAAAATAAATTTCAACATTTTTATTTTGCGACAAACGAAGGAATTTTTTCGGATTTGTCGGAAAATGTTCTGTACAAATTTCCAGAAAAATCAGAAGAAGCAAATATTTTTCTTTCCCAACAAATTTGTTTATTTGTTTTCTAAACGATTTAATGAAATTTTTCAAAATTCGTTAAGACAAAATAATTTTAGAAATTGAAATTTATTTTTAATTTTGCAAATAAAATTAATTTTTTTAATTCTGAAATCTTAAAAACTTTTTTATGATTTCAAAATATGAGTTGAGGTATAAATATTGAAAAAAAAGTAATGTTTCGTAATATGAATGAAGACAAAAACTCATGTCTACATTTCTGAGATGAGGAAGTATTTACATTATTCGGACGATTATCCTCATCTTTGTTGTCATTTGTACGACGTTTCGGCCGTTGTACTCGGCGGCCTTCTTCAGGTGCTAAGAATTTCAAACAGAACCATTTAATTTTTTTTGACAGCTTTTTCTCCGACCATCAATGGTTGACAGAAGATGTGCAAATAAAGTTGATTTCATTTCGAAATGGCAATAAATCTGCAAATAAATCGTTAATTATTGATCAACTCAAATGTTTTCTTTTTGTCATCTTTTCTCCGGCCATCAATGGTTGACAGAGGATATGCAAATAAATTTCATTTCATTTCAAAATGTCAATCAAAACAGCAAGTAAATCGTTAATTATTGATCAACTCAAAATTTTGAATTTTATTTTTTGCATTCTTGCAACCAATTTCTATGGTTCAACAATTCTTCGACTATCAATGGTTGACAGAAAATATGCAACTAAAATTGATTTCATTTCGAATTGGCATTAAAAACAGCAAATAAGTAAAAAATTATTGATCGACTCAAAAGATTTTTTTTAACAGCTTTTTTCCCCCCATCTATGGTTGACAGAAGATGTGCAAGTGAAATTCATTTCATTGTGAATTGGCAATAAAAACAGCAAAGGAATCGATAATTATTGATCGACTCACAATTTTGGAATTTTTTAGCATTCATTGCAACCAATTTCTACAGATCAAAAATTTATTTTTATAGATGACAATTTTATTTTTTATTAATTTATTTATTTTTTACATTGCTGATGTCTGTTAATTATCTTAAATTAATGTTATTCGCTATGAAGAAAAGATAAAAAAAACACAAAAAACATTAAAAATATTTTCCCCCTGATATTGGTAAGAAATTGAAGACAAATAGCAAAGAGGAGTTTTGGGATATTAGTATTTGTGTCTTGTTCCCAAAATTTCAGACTGAAATTCCAAGTAGATTTTTTATGTTTCTGGCAATACAAGCTTTCGAAGTAAGATTCCATCAATAATTCAATATTTCAATTTTTTGAAATTTAGGGGAAAAATTCTAGTATTGATGACAAGGAATGATTTCTAAAAATCGATAAACCTAGTTTTAATACAAGGCCATGTCTGCAGAGTCCTTTTATTAACTCTTTCTCTCACTCCTTTTCTCTCTTTCCCTGTCTTTTTCTTTCTTTTTTGTCTTTTTTTTTCAATGTCTGAAGGAAAGAAAACTCAAAGAGGAAATTCGAAAGTATTCCAAATTTTAGAAATAATTTTCATTTCACTTTTTAACAAATGCTACATTTGTTGTTTCTATTGAAATGTCACAAAGAAAAAAAATTGATGTGGTCATAAGAATTATTTGCTTTAGTTTCATGAAAAAACAACCACGCCCTAATTTGTCTGTCTTCATTTTTTTTATTCATTTGTCTGGCTTTAAATTAAGGGAAGGATTCAAAATCACAATTAGGGGTCATCGTTTTATTAAATAGATTTTTTTTCAAGCCAAAATAGCAGAATTTTTATCTATCGATGTATTTTTTTTTTATCTGTGTCTAATTTTTTATTTTTTTTTAATAAAAAAAAAAAGTTCAGTAAGCAGACGATAAATTCATCTCCAATTATTTGACGGACACGTAAGATATATTATGGCACAAGGCCAGTAAAAACAGGAAAGATCGCAATTTATATAATAATAATAATAATAACAATAATAAAACCACTCCCTAATTGTTTTTTCTTTCAGTTTATAATACTTCCTTTATCTATCTAAATAGTATATTGTATTGGCCTTGCGCCATACAAGCTATGATTAAAAAGATTTTAAAAAGAAAAAACTTCATATTTTACGTGTTTTGTTTTCGAAGAAGTCAGTTTATCTATCAATGACAAATATTATATAATTAATAAAAAACAGGAAATATATATGACGATATTTTTAGCTTCTATTGACCTTGTGCCATGATTAGTAACGAGAATTTAAAAAATGATTCTTTCCGTTTAGCTCGTTACACACACACACACACACACACACACACACACACACACACATATATATATATATATATATATATATATATATATATATATATATATGTGTGTGTGTGTGTATAATCTGGTCAAATTGTACGTATCTTTTTTTCAAAGAAAGTAAAATAAAAATTATCTTAAAATAGAGTAAAAGATTAAAATATTCCATTGGATAAAATGGTAAAGTTAAGTGATTATGAAGTCGACAAATTGGATCTACTCTCTCTCTCTCTCTCTCTCTCTCATCCTTTCTTTCCCTTCCTTTCTTCATGTAACCACTCTCCTCCCCTCTCTTTGTTTCTTTTACCCTTTCTATCTTTTCGTTTATCCAATCGCTCTTCCTCCTCCTTTTCTTCATTTTCATTCTCTCTCTCTCTCTCTCTCTCTCTGATTTCCTTCACCCATTAATCTTCCTTCTTTTGAGATTTTAGATGCCAACTTTTTTTCATGAAAGAAATTTTTTATTCTTCAACTAAAATTTTGGGTCATTTCCTACTGTTTTTTTTTTTGGACTTTTTTTTATATTTCTTTATTTTTTCTTTTCAGATTTTGAAGAAAATTTCAAGATGGCGTCGATGAATGAAGAAAAATTCCTTTGTTCGAATTGCGACGAATTTTTGGACTTGTTCTCGAAGACATTACCATGTCTTCATTCTTTGTGTGTGTCATATCTGAATAAGCAATTCAAAGCAGCGACACCATATGACGTGGAATGTCCCCAGTGCTACATGGGGACACGTGATCATTTGAGACTTTCACCAACGTCTAAAATCTACCGAAATGTTGCATGACTGGTGTTTCAAATTTTACGGCACGGAATCGACAGGCTAGATTTGGTGTCCGAATTGCCAGAAACTCTTGTGCAAGGTCTGCTGGAGAGCCCACAAGAATTTGCAACTGAAACACCAAACAATTGACCTGGGCGGCATTTCGTTGGTAGAGGCTGTGGGTGTCATGGCGTCAGATGAGTGTCACCTGCACCGCCAACCGAAGGACACCTTCTACGACCGGTGCAACGTGCGCTTCTGTGACGCATGTTACGTCGATCACGTGACAGCATCCCCACCGTTTTTATCCGTGAGGAAGGAGGCGTCGAAGGAGAAACTAAGCGGACTCACCCTGGAGGAGTCCGTTTCAGGAACATGAAGACGAAGGAATCCATTGCAAAACTACCAGCAGATTGCGACACGAAATGTTCCGAAATGTGGGACGAGTTTGAGGCGTTGTTTGAAGAGACGTGACAGGCTTGGTGAGCTGTGCAACGATATGATAGAGGCGACGTCCGTTCAGTTAGACAAATGGCGTCTCCCCCTAAAAGAGGGAGACGACCTTTTGAAGAAGGTGAAGATTTGGCGCCATCACGCGGGTCATCTTTCGAGGGACGACAACCAAGACGATGACGTCCTTCGTGGGCTGAGGTTGCTAGAAACGGAGCTTAGATTGCGGCTTCCACAATTGTTTCTCCCCAAAGAAAAAGCGGAATTGACAGTGACATTCCCAAAATGGTGTTACGAATCCCTGGAGGCTTTGAAAAATGAAGTAATCGCATTAACGACATCTGGGGATTTACAGCTCCAAAAAGAATACCGTCTCCACGATTCGAAACTGAAGAGAATTTTCTCGATTCTCGCCACCGACGAAGACGATCATGTCTTTGTCTGCGATCGAAACGACGGTTCGGTGAAAGAATTCGATGAGTCTGGGGAGTTGATTGTCCGATGTGAATTGACAGACAGAAAAAAAGATTCGGCCCTAGGAAATTTTGTCGCATTTCCAATGACATTTTCGTCGTCTGTTGTCCTTGGGGTAAGGAGAGGGGAAGAATTTTCCTTGTGGAGAGAAAAAAATCTACCCCCATTTGTAGAAAAAAAAAAAAAATTCACACAAAAATAATTTTTATTCTTTGTGTCAATTTCAACAAAGTGATCACATTTCAACTATAGACACCAACCCCATCTTTTATGCTTTAATAATTCAATTACGATGCAAAATTATTTAAAAGTGTCTTTTTTCTTTCTTTCTGGTTGGCATTTACTAGATCAGTTTCTCGTGGAGCCATCATTAATAAAGGAAAAAAAATCTAATGTAGGGAAACAAATCTTTAATTTGTTAAAGAGTTTTTGCCCTTGCTAAATATATATATATATATATATATATATATATATATATATATATATATATATATATATATATTTTAATCTTCCATTTTTTTCTCTTGATGTAAAATATTTCTAATTATTTTCGACATATGAGGCGAGAAAAAGACTAATATAGGGCGGAGAGGGGATGGCATTGGACAGGAAATTACAAAGGCAGGAGAAAAAAAAAAGCAAGAAATTATTAGAGGGAGGGTTTTTGCAAACAAAGTGAATTTTTTTTTGTTTTTCTTATTTTTAGTTTTTTTTTTAATTCCTTCACTTTTGTTTTATCACATTGAAATATTTTAGTAACATCAAGCCATTTCAATTTAAAACAACCATGTACTACACTTTAATTTGTAAGTTGAAGTACCAAAGAGATAAGCTTATCACAATTATTACCATGAAAATATTTTAAAATCAAAGAAAAAATCAGTTCTAACAGAATCATTGCCAGGTATGTGTGTTTATTTTACTATAACAATATTTTGGTGCGGAGCGGAGGTAATTAATTTTATTAATTAATTGTTAACTATAACTGGAAAATCTAATTGCTATTATAGATCAGAAGAAAACGTACTAAATTAAATTTGCTTTATTCTCCGAATAGGAGTAAATGAAAAAAAATAAAAAATAAAAATTATTTTAAACCGGAAAAAGAAAGAGAGAAAGAGAAAGAAAGAAAAGACTTAGAATTGTGTTAATGCCAGGAACAATAGATGTTAGTTACGGCCCACCTATGAAGGCTAACAATTGCCATTGTAAACCTAAAAGAGATAAATTCAATTGTTATTTTGTCGCTGGGCATTTGTAATGGCCGAAAAAGAAATTTCAGATTTGCTATGGCATCCAATTGTCCTGCTAGTGTGAATTGTGAAAAGAATTAAGATAACAAATATCTGGTCCTGAGTTGAAGTAACTCAGAGAAGAAAGATTTTCACTTGACATCGGCTTAGACCAGATAACGGAAATATTTTACGTCGCCTGAAAAATGTCGGTGACTCAGAAATGGATATTAAAAACAAAGGTGCGGAAAAATTCTTATCTAAGTAACAATGTCAAATGGACCCTTGTCAACTTGTTTTGGGCGAAGCCAGTTCAAAAAGGTTAATAGCGATTGTTTAAGAAAAAAATCCCCGAAATTGTTTCGTGTGAAAGAAAATTCTGAGAAAAAAAATCCCATTGGGTAAACCAGAAGCAACGAGTAGCAGCTAACCCCGGCATTCTATAGGTTGCCAAGATAAGGGGCTAGACACCCAGTGAGCGTCGGCCCTACACCATGTCATGGGCATAAATATAGGGTCCCGAGGGACCAAAATCAGTTGGAGTTTGGAGTAGAAGTTTCAGCAACGGTTCGAGACAGTTCGCAGTTTCAGTTCCAGCTCCGGGCCCAGACTATTCTGTATATTGTGTATATTCCCTGGTAATACAACCACTTATTTTTCTAGGCGCAAGTTTCTTTCTTGATAATCTCTCTCTCTCTCTCTCTCTCTCTCTCTCTCTCTCTCTCTCTCTCTGATTTCTTCACCCATTTTCTCATTAATCTTCCTTCTTTTGAGATTTTAGATGCCAACTTTTTCATGAAAGAAATTTTTTATTCTTCAACTAAAATTTCGGGCCATTTCCTATTTTTTTTTCGGACTATTTTTTATATTTCTTTATTTTTTTCTTTTCAGATTTTGTGAAGAAAATTTCAAGAGGGCGTCGATGAATGAAGAAAAATTTTGTTCGAATTGTGACGAATTTTTGGACATGTTCTCGAAGACATTACCATGTCTTCATTCTTTGTGTGTGTCATGTCTGGATAAGCAATTCCAAGCAGCGACACGATACGACGTGCCACATGGGGAAATGTGATCGTTTGAGACTTTCACCATTTTTGGTGAAGATTCTGACGTGCCAATATCTAAAATCTACCGAAATGTTGCATGACTGGTGTTTCAAATTTTACGGCACGGAATTGGTGCCCGAATTGCCAGAAACTCTTGTGCAAGGTCTGCTGGAGATCCCACAAGAATTTTCAACCAAAACACCAAACCATTGACCTGGGCGGTATTTCGTTGGTAGAGACTGTGGGGGTCATGGCGTCAGACGAGTGTCACATGCACCGCCAACCGAAGGACGCCTTCTGCAACCGGTACAGTTCTATGACGAGTGTTACGATGACGTGACCGCCTCCCCTGCAGTGTCCCTCTCGGCCTTTCTCCGTGAGGAAGGAGGCGTCGAAGGAGAAACTAAGCGGCCCCACCCTGGAGGAGTCCATTTCAGGAACATGAAGATGAAGGAATCCATGGCAAAACTACCAGCAGTTTGCGACACGAAATGTGGGACGAGTTTGAGGCGTTGTTTGAAGAGACACGTAACCGGCTTGGTGAGCCATCAAGCGGGTCATCTTTCGAGAGAATACGCCCAAGACGACGACGTCCTTTGTGGGTTGAGGTTGCTAGAAACGGAGCTTAGATTGCGGCTTCCACAATTGTTTCTCCCCAAAGAAAAAGCGGAATTGACAGTGACATTCCCAAAATGGTGCTACGATTCCCTGGAGGCTTTGAAAAATGAAGTAATCGCATTAACGACATCCGGGGATTTACAGCTCCAAAAAGAATACCGTCTCCACGATTCGAAACTGAAGAGAATTTTCTCGATTCTCGCCACCGACGAAGACGATCATGTCTTTGTCTGCGATCGAAACGACGGTTCGGTGAAAGAATTCGATGAGTCTGGGGAGTTGATTGTCCGATGTGAATTGACAGACAGAAAAAAAGATTCGGCCCTAGGAAATTTTGTCGCATTTCCAATGACATTTTCGTCGTCTGTTGTCCTTGGGGTAAGGAGAGGGGAAGAATTTTCCTTGTGGAGAGAAAAAATCTACCCCCATTTGTAGAAAAAAAAAAAAAAATTCACACAAAAATAATTTTTATTCTTTGTGTCAATTTCAACAAAGTGATCACATTTCAACTATAGACACCAACCCCATCTTTTAGGCTTTAATAATTCAATTACGGTGCAAAATTATTTAAAAGTGTCTTTTTTCTTTCTTTCTGGTTGGCATTTACTAGATCAGTTACTCGTGGAGCCATCATTAATAAAGGAAAAAAAATCTAATGTAGGGAAACAAATCTTTAATTTGTTAAAGAGTTTTTGCCCTTGCTAAATATATATATATATATATATATATATATATATTTTAATCTTCCATTTGTGACCAAAACATTTTCCGATTAAAAATATTTTTTTCTCTTGATGTAAAATATTTCTAATTATTTTCGACATATGAGGCGAGAAAAAGACTAATATAGGGCGGAGAGGGGATGGCATTGGACAGGAAATTACAAAGGCTGGAGAAAAAAAAAAGCAAGAAATTATTAGAGGGAGGGTTTTTGCAAACAAAGTGAATTTTTTTTTGTTTTTCTTATTTTTAGTTTTTTTTTAATTCCTTCACTTTTGTTTTATCACATTGAAATATTTTAGTAACATCAAACCATTTCAATTTAAAACAATGAGACCTAACTACCAATCATGTACTACACTTTAATTTGTAAGTTGAAGTACCAAAGAGATAAGCTTATCACAATTATTACCATGAAAATATTTTAAAATCAAAGAAAAAATCAGTTCTAACAGAATCATTGCCAGGTATGTGTGTTTATTTTACTATAACAATATTTTGGTGCGGAGCGGAGGTAATTAATTTTATTAATTAATTGTTAACTATAACTGGAAAATCTAATTGCTATTTTAGATCAGGAGAAAACGTACTAAAATAAATTTGCTTTATTCTCCGAATAGGAGTAAATGAAAAAAAATAAAAAATAAAAATAACAAATGGTATTTCTCTGTTGTTATTTTAAACCGGAGAAAGAAGGAGAGAAAGAGGAAGAAAGAAAAGATTTAGAATTGTTTTAATGCCAGGAACAATAAATGTTAGTTTCGGCCCACCTATCAAGGCTAACAATTGCCATTGTAAACCTAAAAGAAAGAGATAAATTCAATTGTTATTTTGTCGCTGGGCATTTGTAATAGCCGAAAAAGAAATTTCAGATTTGCTATGGCATCCAATGGTCCTGCTAGCGTGAATTGTAAAAAGAATTAAGATAACAAATATCTGGTCCTGAGTTGAAGTAACTCAGAGAAGAAACATTTTCACTTGACATCGGCTTAGACCAGATAACGGAAATATTTTCCGTCGCCTGAAAAATGTCGGTGACTCAGAAATGGATATTAAAAACAAAGGTGCGAAAAAATTCTTATCTAAGTAACAATGTCAATGGACCCTTGTCAACTTGTTTTGGGCGAAGCCAGTTCAAAAAGGTTAAAAGCGATTGTTTAAGAAAAAAAATCCCCGAAATTGTTTCGTGTGAAAGAAAATTCTGAGAAAAAAAATTCGCTGGTTAAGTCCAACCCAGAAAAAGGGTTATGGGAAGATGACGTCATAAGACTGAGAGGAATTCCATTGGTCCTGTAAACAAGCTCTGAAACGAGAAGACGACCAACAATTAACGTCATGAAAAGAAGACTAATCGATTGGGTAAACCAGAAGCAACAACGAGTAGCAGCTAACCCCGGCATTCTATGGGTTGCCGAGATAAGAGGTTAGACACCCAGTGAGCGTTGGCCCTACACCATGTTATCGGCATAAATATAGGGTCCCGAGGGACCAAAATAAGTTGAAGTTTGGAGTAGAAGTTTCAGCGGCGGTTCGAGACAGTTTGCAGTTTCAGTTCCAGCTCCCGGCCCAGAGATGAAACGACGAAGATAGGCGCCATCTCGTTGGGTGCCAACCATAGAGAGGCCTGATGCCGGCCAACCAGAGTTAAAGACAGAATTTGCATACAAAGTTATGAGTTGGAATTGAGTTGCAGCTCGAGTGGCAGTGTGTTCAAGTTCCCGGTCCAGAGACGTAATGACAAAGAGATAATTGCCACACAGTTGGGTGCCAACCTTAGAAAATCGCCGCCTGCCAAAGACACTTCCAAGCTGAAGAAGTAAGAGAGATGATGGCCATGCCACTGGGTGCCGACTGTAGAGAAGCCTGTCGCCAATCAACCAAATAGAGTTAAGAGACAGACACGAAGAGACTTTGCAGACAAAGTTTGAAATTGTCAAATGACGTAATCCAGCACTTCGGCAATTTCCGCGACATTCCGGAAAACAAGAATCAAGTTGACTAGACTTATAAGGAACTTAGAACTGTTCGGAGCAGCGAGCTGCAGCCAGCCAGATTTCTTGTTATTGCTTAGGAGAATAATTCGATTTGCTTAAGAAATTTCTGTTCCGCTACCAGTTTGATAGAAGCAGGGATTGGGAATTATCCAAGAGACTATTGTGTGTATTGTGTATATTCCCTAGCAATACAACCACTTATTTTTCGAGATGCAAGTTTCTTTCTTTCCCAATTGTGGTGACAGTGTCCCGGTTTGGTTGACCGGCCGGACAGGGCATATTTGGTGCCGTTTGCTATATTTCTTTTATTACTCAATTATGTGCACGCTTCCCGGTTTGGTTTAACTCGGCAGAGAGGCAGCTCGTGGAGAACTCATGTGACTACCTTTTGATTCATCAACACAACGCCGGACAAGGGGGAATTACCGTGACAGAGTCAATCTCTGTCCACCTATCTGGATCGAAACCAACAGTGACCGGCCTGGTAGTGCCATATTTGGTGCCGTGACCAGAATTAGACCCGAGAGTGACCGCAGGTAAAGTCGACGAGAATAAGTGCAACTTAACTGGTGACAGTGACCAAGGAAAAGAGCAAGAACCAAAAGGACTTTAGTCACTTGTGACTATCTGGTTCATAACGCTCAAAAAGAGACAGCCACATGAACCAAAGATAGAAAGGACTAACCCTGAGCTGGAGATAGGTAAGACACTTTTTTGGTTTCTCCCTGAAATTGTTGTTGCTTGCCATTTTCTAAAAACCGATTTCCTTCTTGTTGATTGGTTCTTTTTGAACGTAATTAAATGTTCAACCAACAAGAAATGGTGGGTTCAAAAGACGACGAATTAGAACAGAGAATGTCCACAGAGTTGAGAGGTTTATTAGAGGAACCAAGGGTGTTGGGCTTTCGGGGTTATGTGCTATGTTTTTAACATGACAAAATAAAATGGTTATGGAAAAATGACACACTCGTCGAGTATTGGAAATAACTAGGGGAATTTATTATTGTGGAATCATGAGTACAGTGAACAGTTGTAGATGTTGAACCACCGTGTGTTTATCGAGAGCGTGGTAAATCTCATCCTGCCATGTTTGCTCGCCTCTGCCGGAAGTCCCTTCTCCTTGTCTCCCGGCATGCACCTGTTAGTTGGGGACAGATTTCCTTGAATGGTCCAGGGGACCCTTTTTTATGGTAATCCTAGTAAGATGTAAGAGAGTTAAGGAATTGGTTGACGAATTGTGTAGAAGCCTTCCCCGTACCCGATAAGAAAGCTAAAAATGTAGCCGACTTATTCATGGGGAGCCAGACAGGACGGGTTGCGTGTCGGAGCAACATCCATCAGTGGCGGCCAGTGGCGTTCATTCGTCGTCTGTGTCGTTACGAAGGAAACCTTGCAACGACACCACCCCACCTCGAAGGTCTAACAAAAGAATGGCGAAAAGAATCTATGAAGAGGTCCAACCATCAAGGTCGAAACTTCACAGACAGGAAACAGAGACCGAATCAAGTGATTGGGAAGAGGAGGAGGAGGAGGAGGAGATACTCCTCTCCGAACTCTGAGAAAAATGGAGGAATGAAAGAGTATTGCACTGCCATTTGACAGAGAATGAGGAGGTCCAGAGTCTTCATTCGAAACCGTCTGAATTTATAGGCTGATTATTAAAACAATCGGACAGGCTACGGAATAATGTAGAATCTTATAATACACAAGAAGTGGGTAGAGAGATAGCTAGGCAGAGGGACCTGGAAAAAATCCCACACAGAAGTTTTTATAGGCCCAAACGAAGTAATACATGCGGCAGAAATAGTTCCCATGTTGTTGGTGAGCGAAGCCGCTAAGACAGTTAAACTAAAGAAAGGAAAGAAGGCTTAAAGAGGGTAGATCTCTATTCAAATGAAGAAAATATTAGCCATTGAGAACTCTAAGATTAATATAAGGGATTTGTTGCGGGGTCAGACGTAATGTGGTTGCTGAACTAAATAAGAGTTGATTGATTAAAAACAGCCCGAAACAGGGTGAGGAATGGTGGGGCGAATGCCAGTAGGAAGGTGTTAAAAATTTGGGTTGGAGAGCCTGTGTACTACAATATTCATTGGAAAGAAGAAAGTCTGGACAAGAGAAATTGGTCCAGTGTCATAAAATTAGCTGAGGTTGCTAATGGAGAAATAAGTGAGCCCAAAAGTCAGGGAGATAACACGGGAAGCGACCCTGTGGAACCAGAAGGGCTGTGAATATATAAAAATTATGAAAAAAAGAAAGGGAAATGGAGCAGCAACCCGTTACAAGGGACCCAATAACAGAATAGTTAGAGTAAATGTAGCAGTGTTTGGGTTTTCACTTATTTAAAGAGAATTAAAAGCAATAAAGAAAAAAAGAGGAACTGAAAGTTGAAAAGATAAATATGAAGCAACCAAGGGACCAGCTAGAGATGCCAAGAGAAGGGGGCATATCATGGAAAGATGGTAAGACTATAGTAATAAATTGGTCAGTCGTATTGGGGACTCGAATAGTTATTGCTGTATTAGCAGCAACCATATGGAAATTTATTGTATATAGAAGGAGATCGGTTAACGGTATCTTGGCAAAACGCGACGACAAAGAGGGGGAGTTACAGGAAGATGTTCCTTTCCTTGGCAATACAACCCCAGAAAAGGAGGAAGCGGTGCTGACCTCAACGTACAAAGTGGAAAAGCAGACAATGCCAGTGGCAACCAAACCCATGAGCTCAATGGAGAGCAGAGGAAAATGTACTGAAAGAAATTTTTCTTTATTCTCCGAATAAAGGAAAAGGAAACAAAACAAAATTAAGAAACGGTATTTCTGTTATTTTAAACCGGAGAAAGAAGAGAAAGAAGAAGGAAAAGACTTAGAATTGTTTTAATGCCAGAAACAATAGATGTTAGTTTCGGCCCACCTATGAAGGCTAACAATTGTCATTCTAAACCTGAAAGAGATAAATTCAATTGTTAATTTTTCTCTGGGCATTTGTAATAGCCGAAAAAGAAATTTCTCTTTTGTTATGGCATCCAATGGTTCTGCTAGCGTGAATTGTGAAAAGAATTAAGATAACAAATATCTGGTCACGAGTTGAAGTAACTCAGAGAAGAAACATTTTCACTTGACATCAGGCTCAGACCAGATAACAAAAATATTTTCCGTCGACTGAAAATGTCGGTGACTCAGAAATGGATATTAAAAACAAAGATGCGGAAAAATTCTTATCTAAGTAAAAATGTCAATGGACCCTTGTCAACTTGTTTTGGGCGAAACCAGTTCAAAAAGGTTAATAGCGATTGTTTAAGAAAAAAAAATCCCGGAAATTGTTTTGTGAGAAAGAAAATTCTGAGAAAAAAATTCGCTGGTTAAGTCCATCGCAGAAAAAGGGTTATGGGAATATGACGTCATAAGACTGAGAGGAATTCCATTGGTCCTATAAAGAAGCTCCGAAAGGAGGAGACGACCAACAATTGACACCATAAAGAAGACTAATCCCATTGGGTAAACCAGAGGCAACAACAAGTAGCAGCTAACCCTGGCATTCTATTGGTTACTGAGATGAGGGATTAGACACCCAGTGACCGTCAACCCCACACCATGTCATCGGCATAAACACAGGGTCTTGAGGAACCAAAATCAGTTGGAGTTTGGAGTAGAAGTTTCAGCGGCGGTTCGAGACAGTTCGCAGTTTCAGTTCCCGGCCCAGAGATGTAACGACGAAGATAGGCGACATGTTGTTGGGTGCCAACCGCAGAGAGGCCTGATGCTGGCCAACCAGAGTTAAAGACAGACAAGAGAATTCGCAGACAAAGTTTTGAGTTGGAATTGAGTTGCAGCTTGAGTGGCAGAGAGTTCCCAGTCCAGAGACGTAATGACAGAGATAATTGCCACACAGTTGGGTGCCAACCATAGAAAATCGCCACCTGCCAAAGAGTTCCCAGCTGAATATGTAGGAGACAGAGAGATGATGGCTATGATATTGGGTGCTGACCGTAGAGAAACCTGTCGCCAGTCAACCAACCAGAGTTAATAGACAGACACGAAGAGACTTTGAAGACAAAGTTTGAAATTGCCAAATGAAGAGGGTAACTCAGCACTTCGGCAATTTCCGCGACATTCCGGAAAACAAGAATCAAGTTGACTAAACTTATAACGAACTTAGAACTGTTCGGAGCATTGAGCTGCAGTCAGCCAGATTTGTCGTCATTGCTTAGGAGAATAATTCGATTTGCTTAAGAAATTTCTGTTCCGCTACCAGTTTCATAGAAGCAGGGATTGGGAATTATCCAAGAGACTATTGTGTATATTGTGTATATTCCCTGGCAATACAACCACTTATTTTTCTAGGCACAAGTTTCTTTCTTTCCCCAATTGTGCTGACAGTGTCCCGGTTTGGTTGACCGGCCGGGCAGGGCATATTTGGTGCCGTTTGCTATATTTCTTTCTTTTATTACTCAATTATGTGCACGCTTCCCGGTTTGGTTTAACTCGGCAAAGAGACAGCTAGTGGAGAACTCATGTGACTACCTTGTGATTCATCAACACAACGTCGGACAAGGGAGATCATCGTGACATAGTTAATCTACGACCATCTATCTGGATCGAAACCAACAGCGACTGGCCGGGTTGTGCCATATTATAATTTTCTTTTTCTAAAGAGAAGTGACTGCAAATGAAATCAAGCGACTTATTTTCACATTGTGATAATGTTGGGAACTCATATATATGTTCAGACGTATTTACGTTGCTTGAAATGCAGAAGCCAAAGTGGAAATCAAAGATTTTCAGGAGCTTTTCTCGGAAATAATGCCACTCAATCATGCGGAAATCCTTCACGGGCTTGTTGCCAACTACAAATTCAACGCTGGAAAAGAAAAATATAAATTTAAGGAAATTCAGGAAATCTCAACAGAAACTATAAATTGTTTTACTTAAGCAAGATTTCCGTTCATAAGAGAAAAAGGATTTTTTCCTTTTAAATAAATAAATGGATAAACCGACTGAGTTTTCTGAATTATTACAAATTGTGTCCAAGCGAAATAAAGCAAACAATTTCGACGTATAAATAAAAAAAACTGACAAAAATTTCTAGAAATTTAATTTGCTTGTGGAGTAAAAAAAAAAAAAAAAAGCAGTCGAAAAACTTCTCGCTCTTTTTGTCACCCACAATCACCTCAATCAGAAGACATTCTGTGCAGAATCACTTTAGGCGTAGGAAGCTAATTTCGGCCTATTTACTTCCTTTAATAAAGTATGAAGAAATTACTACGCGATTGTTTTTTTTTTTTCAATTTCAGCAGATAGTTGCATGTATTTGCGTGTTCTTTTTTTCTTTTTTTTGTTGGTAATTAATTTAAGAAAGTTGTGTGTACTTAATTTGAGAAGAAATTTAACTTTCAAATATATAAAAAATAAAGGAATTAATTGTAGTTTTACTTAATGTTTTTTCCGACGAAAGTTAAAAAAGTGAAAAGTGTAGTTTTTTAACCTTCAAATACATTGTATTTACGTGTTTTTTTTTTACTTTTTTTAATTTCAGAAGAAACTTAACCTTCAAATATATGAAAATAAGTGGTAATTGTAGTTTTATTTAGTATTTCAGACAAAAGTTAACTTTGAAATACATGAAATTTTTTTTTTTTTAAAGGAAAGTAACTTTATGGTTAATTAAAACTACACTTATCTTCATATATTTTAAAGTTAACTTTCTTCTGAAATTAAGTAAAAAAAAACAAAAAAAACTGAATTTTTAAAAAATTCAATGTCATTTTTTCCATTTTTTAACTTTTTCAATTGATGTAATTGTTTTATTTTCAATGTTAAGTATAAAAAATGCTTACTGTACAACTTGTTTTTTCTTCATATATTGAAGGTTAAATACAACTACACTTATCACTTATTTTCATATATTAGAAAATTAACTTTCTTCTGACATTAAGTACAAAAAAAAAATAGCGTAGTAATTTACTGTAAAGGAAGTAAAGGCCGAAATTAGCTTCCTACACTTAAAGTGATTCTGTAGCGAATGTCTTCTGAGATGGTTGAGGGTGACAAAAAGAGCGAGAAAAAGTACAATTATTTTCTAGTCATTAACATAAAAAAGGGAGGTTTCTAAAATATCTGTTTGCTGATGAGCATTCAGCATATACATTTGCATGGAAATAAGGATGTTTTGGAAAAATTTGAAGGCATAAAACCATTCGGTACCTAAAACCAAATTTACCACCTGAAAATATTCCAAAATATCCTTATTCCCGTGCAAATGTTTATGCTGAACTCAAATCGATAATTATTTTTTGAAGAAACCCACCTTTATTAATGTTAACGTCCAGATTTAAAAAAAAAAAAATTGAACTTATCACTCTTTATCTCACCCCAAACCACCATTCTCATATCTAATTCAGTGCTGAATGACTTTAGGTGTAGGAAGTTACTTTCGGTCAGTTTACTTCCTTCGTACAATTACTACGCAATTTTTTTTTCGGAACTCAAGTTCCGCCAAGTTCCGAGTATTTGTGTTTTTTTTCTTTGTTTTTGGGCTGTAGAATTTATTTTTTTTAAGTTGTATGAGAAACCGCCTCCCACCCATAAATCGTTTAACTATTTAAAGTTTTGCAAAAGTTTTGTCATTTGTAAAGTTTAAGGTGTTAAAGATAATATTGCACTGGAAGAAGTCCAAAAATTTTGATAATTAACAAGTCTGCATTTTTTTTTTTTTGGTTTTTAACTCATAGTAAAACTTCAATTTCAGCAATAAATTTGCACATTTTCTTGGACTGCACAATACATTTTTTTTAATTATCATAAATTAAAAAAATTGAGGAATTGAAAAAAATACTTTAAATGTTGCAAAACAGGCTGTGAAATTTTAGAAACGTAAAATGTCTTAAGAATGAAAGTGCATTCTTCTGTTTTGCTATATAAGGAGGAATAAACCAGAACACTTGTTAACTTAAAAATTAAAATCAATTTGACCCATATGGAACACCGTACTTTATAAATTTGACATATTTGCACAAATAATTTTTTTTTTAAATATACGGGGAGAAAAATTTTTTTTTTTTTGATAGGCAGTATGATCATCAATTCTTAATTAATAAAAAAAAAATCAGTTCTTTAAAAGATTTTTGAAATATTTTTAAAACTTTATGAATTATTATAATATAAAAAATGTAAACAATTCTTTTAAAATTTTATTAGTAATCGAAAGAAATTTTTCAGACTATAATGTCCTTAATTTTTATTTATTCCAGCAATTTAAAGCTTATCAAATTGAAAATTAAATTATATATCAAAGTTCTATTTCATTTTTTATATTTCTCTTCGGAGCAGATTTTCATACAGTGAATGATAATTTTAAATAAATAAAAAAATGGGTGATTTATATTTCCCGATGAGTTCTGCGTTTTACTAATAAAGTAAATAGCAGAAAATTAATTTATTAAAATTTCATGAAAACAAAAAAAAACGTTTTATTAAGTTTTGAACTTTTTTTAAATCATACATACTATGCTGGATTTTTGTGATGTAATGGAGGTACCTTTAGTTAAACTGGCTGTCACAACTCATGCGACAGCACAAAATATCTATTAATTTTAGGAATGAGTTTATTACTCTTTTTATTGTACACATGAAGCGGGGAAATCTGGGTGATTAAATCTGTGTTGGAGGCAATAAGAGAAGAAATTAGTTTGAGAAACTAAGTATTAAAGTCTATGTATTAAAAGATTGAAACAAAATCGGCCCTTTTAGCGGACGTGAAGCAAACTACCACCACGTTTAATTTCGTTGTTTTTCTTTTTTCTTTTTACTTTTTTTCAGCGCAGTCCTATCGATTACCCCCTTAGCTTTACGATTGACAAAAAAATGAAAAAATTCAATATTTAAGCACTTTCTGTGGGGGATCAGTTTCTTATACAACGTTTGAAATAAAAAAAACTGGCTGGAGACATTGTTTCATCAACAGATATGATTTATGGAAAAAAGAAAAACTGAAAAACGAAAAACCGATACGTCTTAGAATATAAACGATAATTACAAATAAGAGAAACAGTACATAAAGTTTAAGGTTACAGTCCCGTTAAGTAAAAAGGATGTAAGGAAAGAAGCTAAGGAGACAGTCAGGCACAAATATCAATGAGACTTAAGAGAACAAAGAAATGAAGACAAAAAAAAATGTCACATTATAAGGTAAACAATAATGTAAAATGTAAATAAAATGTCCTTTTATAAAAATAGTGCAGAGAATAAATGTCCTTAATCGGAATGTTAAACAAAAACCTACCGTTGATGGCACCTAATTGGCGAGATGTAGGAATCAAAAATAAAAGGTGATATACGTTTCTACGGAACGGAAGTTAAACCCACCAGAAAACGGTGTTTTTCTAAACAAGTTCCTCCTGAACTAAAGGTCATCAAAGGGAGGCAAAAAATGGCCAAGTAGGGGAGAACATACTTAGATTCAAACACTTTTCTTCCCTAATTGCCCCCAACACAGAATTTAGTCACCTATATTTCCCCCTTCATGTATACAAAAAGAGTAGTAAACTCATTACTAAAATAATATATAATACATACTTAGACTAGGGGGTTCTCAATTTTTTCTTCTCTTATTGCCAACACAACACCCAGATTTCCCTCTTCATGTAAAAAATTGTAGTCAAAACAAACTGTTAAGTTTCATTCATTTAAACTAATAAACTCATTACTAAAATTATAATATTAGTCACATACATTGTACTTCTAAGAAACCAATCTTGAGGTATAGAATATAGGCCAAGTATGTGCGCTGTGGTGCATTGGATATTGGCTCGGAACAAGAAATCTGGGAGCCGAGTTCGAATTCCAGCCGAATTCATTGCATTCACTTACGCGCAAATACCCTTGGGAAAGGTATTCATCCGACTATTCACTCCAGTTATGAGTTAAATAACAGGACAGATTGGGTTCTATAGCCTTGATCGGCAACCAGTCTAACCTTCAGCCCAGTCAGTCATGTCTCTTTCGAGACATGATCACCCAAGCGTGTAGCACGTATGGCACTTAACTGACTGACTGATGGGTATGTTGATGATCCCGGCTAAATGTCTATTCATAACGCTGTGAGCTCGTGAGAGTAGCCCTCTACTACCTCCTCACCCTCTCATCAGAGCTCATGTTTGAATGTGAACCAAACCTGTTACACACAGTGCTAACCATCTACAATAAGCACACTCTTCCTCTCAGATATGAGAACATCTGTTGCGGAACTTGTGGTTGAAGGAGTAAAGTGCGGTCCGAAACCTGTCGCCTCGAGAACAGATCCGAGAAATTGATGGTCAACACTATCGAAAGCCTTGGACTGATCCAAATTGATCAGCGCGGCTTCTCCGTCGACTTTTTCTAAGATCAAGCGTACCGTATGAAGGTTGTCCTGGATAGTCCTACCCTTCACAGCACAAGTCTGCTCGGGGCCAATCAGACTAGGCAGGACAGCCTGCAAACGGTTGGCTAAGACCTTGGCCAAAATCTTTAACTCTGTATTTAACATAGTTAAGGGCCGGAAATTACTAATCCCATCCCCTCCGCGCTTATCCTTACGAAGCAGCTTGATCACACCTCTGGTGAAGCGATCAGGAATACTCCCGTTCTTCATCCAGTGGTTGAACATCACTGCCAGCAGAAGGACAAGCACGTGCGACTCCCTCAAGTACAGTTCGTAGGGAAGACCATCAGTACCCGGAGTCTTGTCACGACCGACCTGTTTCAGCACGTCCCAGATTTCCGCCTCTGTTATCGGACGCTCGCACCCAGCCGCTTCAGCCGCCTCAAGGCGAGGAAAGTCGGCTAAATAGGTGGCGAACTGAGCTTCGCTCAGACCGGGCTCCTTGGTAAAAAGATCCTGAAAATAAGACCTAAAAGCCTCACATATGCCATCGTTTGTAGTCACGGTCCGCCCATCCGGCAATGTGACGCTGTCAATGTATTGATTTGCGATATTTTGGATTTGTTCAGTCCACAGTTCAGCGGCCATATTTGTCGCTTCAGAAGACATTCTTTTTAACCTAGCCCTAACTACCAGAGTTTGATCCTTCTTGATAAGCAAGGAGGCCAGCTCTGCCCTAGCTACGGCTATTTCCCCACTATCTCCCGATTTGATGGCACTTTCTAATCTAGTTTCTTGTGCCGCTGCTAATCTATCTCGGTTGAGTCGCTTACTATATTCAGCGGCAAACGACCTAATGGTAGACTTAAGGTGTCCCCACCACTTATTCCCAACCACGGCCCGTCAATTCCCGCTTTATGGTTAGTAGTAGCTGGTCCTGAAAATTCTTCTCATCGAACAACGATGTGTTAAATTTCCAGTAGCCAGCCATTCTCATCCTAGCCTATGTCCGAATAAACTATACTATGAAAACTTGGACAGCCTAAGAGCCCTAAGTCCACTCTCCTAACTAATACTCGGTCGATGTAGCTTGTACGCAACACCGAAGCCGAGCTGCCCCTATTAGTCCAAATCCATGCTAATTCCTGGGGAAGCTCATTCCGGTACTTATCGACAAGATCAAGCCTGTCGATAAAGTCCCGAAATGGTTTTTCATCCGGGTTGTTAGTACCCAATCTATTACCCGTACGATCTATATCGGGATCGAGGACGGCATTCCAGTCACCCGCTAAAACTACCCGTCGAGATGTTAGAAAGGGATCGATCCGCCGAAAAAAGTCGGTCTGCTCTCTACCGGCGTTGGGCGCATAAACCCCAATGAGACGGAAAGCCTGCTCGTTTATGGTAACATCCAAGACACAAAGCCTGCCTTCAGTATCCGCGAAGACAAGTGGACAGTCAGCATTCAAAGAACGTTTAACCAGCCAAGAAACTCCCCTAGAGCGGCCATCATAACATGCTGAGAAGAGGTGAAACCCCCTCGACAGAATATCATCATGCTCACCAGAATGGAAACGAGTCTCTTGCAAAACACATATATCCACCCCCAGGGGCTGGATGTCGCGAACGAGTTTCGCTCTGCGAGACTCCGACCTCAGCCCCAGGGCATTTAAACTGGCTAAAAAGAGATCCATTGTTAACAACTCTAGAGGGTTGGGCACCTCCTTTAAACATGACCGGGGAAAGGATACCGACGGCTCCGCCCATGGATCCTCCGCCTATTTCAGTGTCAATACGGCCCCTTTGGGCGAGGCCGCTGATATCCCAGGGGAATGTTAGCTTTAATACTCTATAAAGGGAGAGGTGAACAAAAACTGGGAGCCTCCCCGAGCAAAATTGCCATAAATTTTTGGTTTGATCATTGTCTGTTATGATGATTGGTGGATTCATGTCCTTGTAGGCTTTAAGTGCCTCATCCACCATTGCCCAGGCCTGTCGGGAACCCGGACCAGTCCGGATTACCGACAGGATTCTCTGGGCAAAGGGGAAATTTCTCGGATTGTCTATGGCTTTGCCGCCAAGCTTCTGAAAGGATAGCAGGTATTTTAGCACCTGTATCCGATTTCCATATTGCTTGGCTCTTTCGGATTGGTTGGGATTTATTTTTCAGACGTTTTCTCCAGTGTTGTACGGCATCTGTTGTCATTTGTTCTTTTCTTTTCTATCCATACTCGGGCTCCTCTGCCATTTTTGGTTTGAAACCCTAGCAGGAGATGGAGCCGGGGATGTATCAGGGGATATATGAGAGAATAGGGCAGGAGAGGGCTGTGATAATAAGGGAATGGGCACCTCAGTTAAGGAGGACACATTTTGGGGTGTAGGTGTTAGTGATCGTGTGCGGTTTCTGATTGAATTTTTCTGTGCGGGAGATACAGGGGCTGAGACTGATGGGCGAGAAGATGAGTCAGTGTTCTTTTTAACTGGGGAGCATTTTTTAAGGTGAGTCAATTTAGTCGGGGTTAATGGCAATGATTTAGTTATAGGGAGAGGGGTTCTGATTTTAGATGATGACGGGGTAGAATTAGCCGGTTTCTTTGATGACTTTTTCAATTTTTCATTTAATTCTTTAATTTTTAATGATTTTTCATATCCTGGATCATATCTGAGGGACATCTCGTGAATTTTGCTGGCATAGCTAGCCGGGGCCTCACCCTTGGGACTGTTAGTGCCCTTGTCCTTGGGGGCCATCTGGGACTGAGACTCCGCTGCTTGGGGCTTCCCTTTCACTCTACCCACGACTTGCCATCCGCCTTCTTTTGCACAGGCAATTTGGGCTCTTTAAGAGACCCAACCGGGGCTTTTACACCACCGGTGCCAGCCCCAGGTAGGCCCATTACAGGCGTCACGGAAGGAGAGGATTCAGCTTGAGGGGGATTAGCTTTTGGCGGGACTCCAGAGGTCTTCTTCTCTGGGCAGGAAGAGGCGAGGTGACCAATCACGCCACACTTCCAACACGTCGGTTTTCTCCCCATCACAATGACGGGGAAAGTTTTCCCGCCAATCTCCAAGCAGTTGGGAATGGAGGTGAAGGCCTCACGATCTATCATCAACTCGAACCTCCACTCACCCACCTCATATTCCGGAGTCACACTTACTATAGGGCCATACTGCATCAAATATGCCCCTAAGTGCTCCCCGAGAATATAGTGAGGAATCTCGTGAACCGTTACCTGGGTCCTTCGCCGTCCTAGGTATTCTGTGCGGAGAATGAAATCCTTGTTGATTAGATCACGGGAAGTCATCTCCGCACAGTCCTCGGGCAGGGGCAACAGAACGTCCCACATGAAATAGCCACTACCTTTGACAATCTGTTGAGGCTTAACCCCCAAAGAAATCAGTGATTTCATCACTGTGCCTTTTGTGCTACGAAAAATTTTGCTCGAGAGCTTGTCAAGCACAAAGACTGACACTGTTCTTTTTGCAATGCGCTCTTTCGCCTCAAGGTCTACTAAGAGCCATCAGTGATCAGATGCACGAACTGCTTAGCTCTCTCAATTCCGCCCCATTGACGATGCATTTGGGAGGGGAACTCCATATAGAGGGTGATTCCCCAGCCGCTACACCGGTTGTTTCCTTCGTCTTAATTGCTTCTTGTTCTGTTTTATCGTCTTGATTTTTGTTCTTTTCATCTTTCTTATCTTCTTTCTTATTCTTGTAGGGACCCCCTTTAGAGATGTTATCCTTATCCGGGGAAACATCATTTTTATCGGGGGTGCGGGGGATCCTTCTTGGAGGGAAAATAGTTTTTTTACGATGGTCCGACTCTGGTCGGCCATCTTGGTAATTCTTTTTTTGGCAAAAATAAATAAATGTGTGGTGTAACAAAATACAAAAATATATAAAAACAACTTTCAAAAGGAAAATAAAATACAAAAAAATGCAACACAAAATCTGAAATAAAAACTGAAAAATAAAATAAAATTAAAACAAGAAAAGAAAAGAAAAAACAAAAGAAAGACAACTAAAATAAAATAAACAACTGTCCAAAAACAGGCACCAAAATAAAAGTTTTGCAAAAAGGTCCAAAAATCTGTCAAAAAAGGAAACAAAAAGGAAAACAAAATAAACAAAACCAACCGGTCCGACAAAAATCCCCCCCCCCCCCCCCGCGTCAAAAAACTCGTACTAAAACGACTAGCACTTGGGAGGAAACTAAAATTGATTCGAAAAGTGGGATTTATATGTTTCCAGAATCAAAAATTGGCCCAGATGAGCTTGTTGAATTTTTGGCGCTAAACTGGGTTTAGGCCAATGAGATTGCTAAAAACGCAATCCGTGACTGTGATTGGTTGATTCACTGATATTGGATCGTTCCAATATGTTTTGACCTGAAACTGGGGTGGATAGCTTATGCTATTCCCACACATCCATCTCAGAATTTTTTTTATTGCTATTAAGCAGTGTAATTATTTCCCCTTTTCCACCCTGTTTAGTCTTTCTTTACTTTCATTTTATCTACATTGTTTTGGTTTCACAAGACCAAAATTTCACTGTCTCTAAAATAGACAGATAATAAAAAAAATCACCAAGCAAACGCCATAGTTTGATCCACCAATCTGAAAACTTTTACAACTATTGTCATCATTGCTTGTTCGTATTTGGGATTGTCTAAATTTATACACATCTAACATTTGCTCCTCTGTCACTTCATCTCATTTTGGTTCTTGTAAATTCTTTAAATCAATTTTAATGCATTGCTGATTAAATGGTAAGCTCAGTTTTAAAACTGATAGTATTCTAATTGTTTTCACACTCAAACACTTGCACAAGATGGTCAGTTTGAAATTTGCGAGGTAATATGTATAGCTTTTTCAGTTCTTCTTTGTAATACTTGGTCAATTCTAGAAATGCATAGGTTGTATGATGCAAAGCAGTGAAACTTTCTTTTGTTAATTTGCCATTTCTTCCAGAGATGCCATTCCAAGATTCTAACCTGTCACAGAATACAGAGAGAAATTTAAAATGTTCTTCATTTACTCTAAGTGGATTAAGGTATTTATTTCTAAGCCGACAATCTTTATATGGAGTTTTTACATTCATTATTGTTCACCAAATATAAAATATGTTTATATATTCTGCAATTTCTGCAAAATTAGGCAAACATCTGTTTCCTTAAGGTCAATAATCCCTGAATAGTGTACTAATTTAAAAATTTGCGGAACTAAATTCACATTTTTCCATTCAAGATTAGTAGGAGAAAGTACCTTTGAGGTCAATTTATAACAATATTTCAAAATTGGCTGAGATTTAAGGGCATGAAACTTCTGTAAGGTATAATATTGGGCAGTTTGGATCTGATTCATGATTTACATTGTGAAAAAATTTTAGGAACAGCTTTTAAAAACAACACAAGCGATAAAGTCAAGTCATGTTGAATTTTACTTTCTCGCTAGATTTATGTCTTAACTTTGTGTTGTCAATTACAAAGATATGAAATGAATTTAATCATAAAATTTTCAGTTAAATATACTTAATTTTTAATACAAAAATCTACTCACTCTCCTGAATTAAGTAATAAAAAATGTGTGTTTTGTGAAAGTACGAATCCTAATATAATTCATTATCTTCCGGAAAATGAAATACACGAACTTTTGGGCCGTTTTTAATAATACCCTTTGCAATTTGGTACAACACATCTGTAAGGCATTGTTTTCGTAAGTTAATACAATATTTAAAAGAAAAAATAGACAATTTAAAACCACTGAAAAATCTAAATACACAAATGACGACTTCTATGTTGAAAGTTAGGACTCAAGATGATGACGTCATGAGTTCTTGACGTCACATTGAACTGGTCTTCTTTTCAGTGTTCGTGGTAATACTGACACACCCACACTCATATTGTTTAACTTTCTCTAGTCAACCCTCCTTAATTATATAAGCAACCATGATTTCATCTTATATTTTCTGAAATAAATCATTTTCACCATTTGTTTTTAAAATACTATCTGAAGAACAATATTGTTCTGAAACATGGAAGTTTTTGTGTAGTGATATCATGCTTATATAAACCATTGTAATAACAACCTTTATATATATATATAAATAAAAAGTGTGTGTATGTAGATGTGCAGTGTTAGGTTAGAATGAAAATTCAAAGTGTCAAATTTGAATTTGTTACATTCACTGACACACAAATAACCTTGAATAAGTTATAAATGAAATCAATTCTAAGCGTGGATCTCTGTTGATCCTGGTAACTCTTAGGGGATTTCAGACTGAAACTTTAATTTAATCTGTGGTGGTAAATTTTCTCATTCCACTGCCCATGTCTATAGATATCTCATCTCTTTTTGAACTACTTCTCAATTATTGTCAATCCTCTTTCCATTGAGCCTAAGTCTATACTACCTGGCGCAGGAATTGAATTTACAATTACTATGTTCTCAAATTCATCATCTAATGCTTAAATTCCCTAGGCTATTTATTGTTCCATGTTACAACCCTGAATCTAGAACTTGGTGCCTTTAAATCTAATGTTTGTTTTTGCCTGCCTGCTGCTGACACTGTTGCTGCAACTGTATTTCTTAGCCACATTGACCCACTGTATCTTGTTGCTCCTGCGGATGAAGCTTTGTCATCATTTCTCCTTATTATGAGCCTTTTGTTTGTCGTGTTGTTAATTTTGATTTAATGTTTCATATTTCAGAAGATGAAGATGATGTTATCCAGAAGATTCCAGAGCGAGAGGATGTACACTCAAATGCGGGAAGATTCGCTCGATATCATTTTACGCCACAATTCTTGAGACTAAAAATTGTAGGAACAACGTAAGTCTAAATTTTGACAACACTTTTTCAAAGTACAAGCATGAATATCCCAAAAGTCACGTGACTTGTTTCATGTTTAGGATTGGGTTTCCGGTTCCTTTCAAAATTTACTTCAGCACTACACCCCCAACGTCTCCACCTGAACTCCAAAATTTTAATCGCTAGTTATTTTTATTTATTTTCCTCTCAATAGGAGTAGATAAGTTTGTCTATCATCCAGTTGACGTTCCTCCTTTGTCTTTTGAACAAGAATAATTTTATCCCTTGTTTCCTGGTTGGATTTTGAGTTCCTTCTAAACAATTTTCATTCTGTTGTTTTTCCAATCACAATCTTGACCTCTTCGAGTCTAGATGTAGGTGTCATCTTTCCGTCATCTCCAACAACTTCACTTCTTGCTCTACTTTGAGTGGCTCTTAGGTCTTATATTGGGTAGTAATAATAGTAGTAATAGATTTAGGGTAGTATCCTAGTTGTCTGCTTAGCAGGAGTATCGGTGTCTGTGAGTGTAAAAAGCGATGCGGGAGTAACAGTCTTTGTTGTAGAGGCTGCATTTATGTTTTTTTATCTATCAGAGTTGTCATTTTGCCTTCTGCGAACCCGCCTCTCAATGGTAACTTGTGTCAGTTGCTTCTCCCTTGATTTAAGTCATTGTGCCAGGGTTCCTCTCTATTTGGTCGTCCGGTTGACTGCTACATCCTCCCATGACTCTATGTCGATGCCCACAGCTTTCATATCGCCATAGCGCAGCTGTTGCCGCCCATTAGGTCTTCTTCCAGAGGCCAGCCCTCCACACAGAAGGTCTTTTGGAATGTGACTGTCTGGCATGCGGTGGACATGGCCTAGCCAGCAAAGTTTGCTCTGTTTGAGGAGTGTGGACATTGTAGGCAGACCCGCACAAGACAGGACCTCAGTGTTAGTAACATTGTCTTGCCATGAGATTCCCAATGTACGTCGGATACTTCTCGCGTGGAAGGTCTTCAGTCGCTTCTCTTAGCTGTCGTACATGGTCCATGTCTCACTGCCATATAGCAGTGTACTGATGACACAGGCATTGTACATTACCATTTTCGTCTTCACTGTCAGCTTGGAGTTCGTCCAGACACGTGTTGTGAGGCGAGCAATGATTTTTGCTGCCTTCTCAATTCTCTTGCCGAGCTCTATATCCAAGGAATGGTTGACAGTGATGGTAGAGCCAAGGTAGGTAAACTGATGGACTACATCCAGCTCATAGTCATTGATGGGGATGACCAGTGGTGTTGTGGTACCTTGATACTGAACGCTCGTTCCTTCTTCTTTTTTAAGCTAATGGTCAGCCCAAAGTCTCTGATAAAGACTTTTCGTACCTTAGTCTTGGCTCTGAGACGGGCGAGATTGAAAAGCATGCCATCTGATCTCGTATGCAGGTAAATCCCTTCCCCATGATGTGCTGAATGCATGCTTCAAAAGTAGCGCGAAGAAGATTCCCAAGAGAGTGGGAACAAGGACCCAACCCTGTTTGACCTCGCTGCAGATGTTGAAGGGCTCCGTCGTGTTGCCGTTGAAATGCACAGTACCCCGTATATTGTTATGGAAGGACTTGATCAAGCTCTTCAGCTTGGGTGGGCAACAATACTTGGGCAGGATTCAGAAGAGGCCTACCCTACTAACGATGTCGAATGCCTTGGTCAGACCAATGAAAGCGATGTACAGGGGCATCTGCTGTACTCTGCACTTCTCCTGGAGGTGACAAAGCGAAAAGATCATGTCTACTGTTGATCGCTCTGATCAACAGCCACATTGCGACTCTGGGTAAACATGTTCAGCAAGTTTCTGCAGACGGAACAAGATCACCCGAGCAAAGACATTGCCAACAACGCAGAGAAGATAGATGGCTCTGTTAATGTTGCAGCCAATTCGGGAGGATTCGAACCAGCCACCCCTATCCACATAGGGGACGCTAACATTTGATCTGGCAACGTCTTAGATCTCTCGACCACCAATCCTGCCGAATGACACATATTTTCGTAATAAAAATTTATCGTAAATAATCAGGTCGGTAGATGTAAATTTACAATACAGTTTAATTAAAAAACAGAATATCTACTTAAATATGAGTATTGATCAAAAATAAAGTTCAAACAAATCATTTCGTATATATATATTTATATATACATAATTTTATTCATTTTCAATTACATTATTGTGTACTTATTCTGGGGGATCAGTTTATTATTGAATAACCATAGAAAACAGATCCCCGGCCTTTAGTTGTAATAGAAGCTTTTAATATATTCGTTTCCAATTATATTAATATTGTTAAATATGAAATTATTTTTTAAAAATTGACATGGAAATTCATTTTGTTTTATTCTTTTAAAACGATTTTTTATTATTATTTTCCTCAATTACCAAATTCCACCACATCAATTTTTTCATCAGCTGTAAATGGTTTTCTTTTTAAATATCGTTAAAAGAATTTTCCGTTTACGGGAGAGAACCCAAGCCAGCAAAAAGAAAATAACCAGAGTTATTTCCCTTGGAATACTTAATATTATTTATTTTATTTTCTCTTTCAAATGCTAAGAACAAAAATATATATATATATATATATATAGAGAGAGAGAGAGAGAGAGAGATAGAGAGAGAGAGAGACAAAGAGAGAGGGGGATGAGTGAGAGAAAGTCTTAAAAACCCGACGATACCGACATGGTCTTGAATTTAAACTCGGTTTATTGATTTTTAGAAGCTAATAATTGTCATCAATTCTAGAACTTTTCCCCTAAATTTAAAAAGATAGAATGAAATATCGAATTGTTGCTGAAAACGTCTTTCAAAAGTTTCCATCACCACAACCATGAAAAACCTACTTGGAATTTCCGTCTGAAATTTTGGCCACAAAATACAATCATCCCAAACTTTTCTTTGCTTTTTCTCTCCAATTTCTTATCAATATCGGAGTGTAAATATCTTTTTTAAATTTTTAAAAAATCTGTTTTGACGGCAAAAATTCATAAATAAATAAATAAAAATTTAAGATAACTGACAGACATCGCAAAAAAATTAACAGACAGAAAACAAGTCTAATAAAACCAACTTTATTTGCGCATCTTCTGTCAACCATTGATTGTCGGAGTAAAAGCAGTCGAAAAAAAAATTTTTTTTCGAAAAAGAAGGCCGCAGAATCCAACGGCTGAAAAGTCATACAAATAACAACAAAGATGAGAATAATAGTCTGAAAAATGTAAATATGTCCTCATTTCAGAAATGTAGACATTTTTTTTGTCTTCCTTCATATTACGAAACCTTACTTTTTTTTCAATATTTATACCTCAGCTTATATTTTGAAATCATAAAAAGGTTTTTAAAATTTCAGAATTAAAAAATGAAAACACAAAAATTAAATTAAATTAAATTTATTTGTTCGAAATTCTTAGCGCCAGAAGAAAGCCGCAGAGTACAACGGCTGAAACGTCGTACAACAAAGATGAGGATAATCGTCAGAATAATGTAAATACTTCTTCATCTCAGAAAATTAGACACGATTTTTTGCCTTTATTCATATTGCGAAACATTACTTTTTTTTCAATATTTGTACCTCGACACATATTTTGTAATCATAAAAAGGTTTTTAAAATTTCAGAATTAAAAAATGAAAACAACATAAATTATTTTTTTTTGCAAAATTAAAAATCAATTTCAATTTTTAAAATTCTTTTCTCTTGACGAATTTTGAAAATCTTCATTAAAATTTTTTCATCGTTTTGAAAATAAGTAAACAATTTTTGTTGGGAAAGAAAAATTTTCTTATTTATTGAATTTTCTGGGAATTTGTACAGAACTTTTTTCGACAAAACAGAAAAAATTCTTTCAATGGTAGCAAAATAAAAATGTTGAAATTAATTTGGAGTGAAATTCATAATTTCTTTAATTTCTATTTTTTGAAGAATTTCTCCGTCTTGACTAAAAAGGAAGATTTTCGACATATTATATCTCGTCCCCGACAAATTCCCAGTCGTCGGATCGGTACGAAGGAGGGGGTAACCATTACTACAACCACCCTTCCTCTCCGGCCAGGTCCCAAGGTCAATTCTTTTTATTTCTGCTCCGGTTTCCGAAAAACAAACAATTTCTTTAAATTCCATATCACAAGTGAAATTTTTTTGTTGAAATTGACACAAAGAAAAAAATTCCTTTTCTGTGTAAATTATTTTTAGTTTTTGGAAAAATGGGGGGCGTTTTTTTCTCTCCAAAAGAAAATTCTTCTCCTCTCACCACTCCCCCAAGGACAACAGACGACGAAAATATCTTGGGAAATGCGACAAATGTCCTACGG
Organism: Ascarosepion bandense; assembly: GCA_037127315.1. Taxonomy (NCBI): domain Eukaryota; kingdom Metazoa; phylum Mollusca; class Cephalopoda; order Sepiida; family Sepiidae; genus Ascarosepion; species Ascarosepion bandense. The sequence goes on from JBBBDQ010001597.1 coordinate 639,478, forward strand.
ACGGAATCTCCCTCCTCCGTCCGTCAATTCACATCGGCCAATCAACTCCCCAAATTCATCGAATTCTTTCACGGAACAGTCGTTCCAATCGCAGACAAAGACATGATCGTCTTCGTCGGTGGCGAGAATCGAGGGAATCAACCCCAGGTTCGAATCGTGGAGACGGTATTCTTTTTGGAGCTGTAAATCCCCGGATGTCCCAACTCTCGTAAACTCTATTATTTCTTTTCTCAGTGACTCCAGGGATTCGTGACACCATTTTGAAAATAGAAATGTCACCGTCAATTCCGAATTTTGGTGGAGGGGGGCAAACGATTGTGGGAGCCGCGATCTAAGCTCCGCGCCCACCAACCGTAAACCACAAACGACGTCCCCGTCTTGCGCGTCGTCCCCCAACAATTGGCCAACATTATGGCACCAAATCTTGACCTTTTTCAAAAGGTCTTCTCCCTCCTTTAGGGAGAGGCGCCATTTTTCTAACGGCTTTCTCATATTGTCGGACAGCTCTTTCAAACTCCGACGTGACTCTTCCACGAATGTCTCGAACTCTTCCCACATTTCGGAACATTTTGACTCGCAATCCATTGACAATTTTCTCCTTCAACGCCTCCTCCCTGACGGACAGCGGCCGAATCGGACACTGGAGGGGAAACGGTCACGTGTTCCACGTAACACGCGTCACACAGGCAAACGTTGCACCGGTCGCAGAAGGCGTCCTTCCATTTGCGGTGCAGGCGACACTCGTCCGTCATGAGGACCCCCACGGCCTCACCCCTCGACATGTCGCTCAGGTTCCTGGTTTTGTGCGTTGGGTGAAATCGTCTGTGGAATCTCGCACAATTCTGGCACAAGAGTTTTTCACAATCCGGGCACCAAATCTGAACGGTCGATTCGGTGCCGTCTTCTTCAAAACATACGTCGCATCTCCATTCTTTTAATTCCAGGTTTTGGCGCGTCATAATCTTCATCAAATATGGTGAAAGTCTCAAATTGTCACGTGTCCCCACCGGGGCGTGGCACTGGGGACATTTGACGTCGTCCTGTGTCGCTGCTTCAAACTGGACATCGAGGCATGACCGACACAAAGAATGAAGACATGGCAATATCTTCGAGGAGAAATCCAAAATTTGGTCACAGTTCGAACACAGGAATCTTTCTTCGTTAAAACTGGCCGCCATTTGTAAAATTCCTTCAAGAAATCTGGAAAGAAAAACAAAAGTGTCAAAAGAAGGATAGAGTGATTATCAAGAAAGAAAGGGAGGAAAGAATGAAAGATTAAAAGAAACAGAAAGAAAATATTTTTTTTTCTATTTCTTCAGATGATTTTTTTTACTCTCTTCGAAAAATTATTGACCTTGTGCCATACTATATATTATTAGATGTTAAATAATTTATTATGGCTGCCGGTTATCGTCTGCTTATTAGACAGACAGATAAAACAATTGTCTGAAAGAGAGAGCGGGTTTTTATTTTCTTTTAATAGACAGACCAGCCGTTAGATTGATAGATAGACAGACTGACATATAAATTGTTTCATTTTGGCATTGTATTTATTTAGATAAAAAGATTTTCATGAATGAAGAAAAATATGAAAGAGAAAAAGAGGGTTTTTTTTCATGTTTTACATAGAAAGACAGACAGACAGACAGACAGACAGACCGATGAAAAAAAGGGAAATGGGAATTTATTTTCTTTTATAGATAAAGCGACCGTTTTTTCCGAATTATTACAAATATATGTCACTCCTAATCAATTTTGTGAAATCCATGAACTGAGACTCTCTAGATGGGTTACGCCTTCCTCTATTTTCTGCCTCCAGTCTTTTGGTCAGTTTTCTGCGTGACTAGTAAACAAGAAAGGCAAGCCGGTCATGTCTCTCCACATCGATCTTCATTTTTTGATATCATACAGGGTCATATCTCTCCGATCGTCCATTCGTAGTCTCAAACATGTTCATAGTGCTCCACATCTTCCTATTTTAAATTGTCGCATACTTTCTGTTTCCATGGCATCGTAGTGTGCGATTAATATATTGCCGAGTTCCTTCTGTTTACGCGACAACTTATAAATTATCGCATTCATTGTTTCCATGACAACGATTTCTTTAGTTGTCTTGTTTTTTTTAATAGCCTTGTGCCATACTATATTTTACGTGACGTTGGGTGATTGTGTCAAATATCTGATGTCAAAAAGGAGTTAATCAGCTTAAACATATATCTAATCTATCTAAACTTATTTATAAATGGAAAATTGTGTGTGGGTGTGTGTGTCTGAGTGTGTGTGTGTGTGACGGTTACCTATAGACTCCGAAACCGCCGAACTGATTTTCTTGAAAATTTACACAGCTGTACTATAAGCGTCTGCGAGTGTTCTTAGCTAGGTTTTGTGTCGAGGTACCCCCGATAAATATCGAAAATCGATAATCGAAAAAATGGGATTATAGAAGGAGTGGTCCGATTTTAATCAAATTTGATACACTCGTAGACAAAGACATAAGAAACGATATTCAGAAGTTTCAAGGTTGCAGTTCTTACAATAGTGCAGAAAATCGATAATATCTATCTATCTATCTATCTATCTATCTATATATATATATATATATATATATATATTAATGTATATATATATATATATATATATATATATATATATATATAAGGCAAAATGCTTGTTTGTGTTTCTCTATATCTGTCTGTATGTCCTTTATACAAAACCACAATTTTTATGCGATTCTCACCAAACTTCACACAAATATTCTTTAGGCAGAGTCTGAGCTCCAAGACCATGGATTATTTTTAAAGTTTTCATTACACCCGAGCAATACCGGGCTATACTGCTAGTGTCGAATATAAAAGCTTTCTTAATTTAATTCCTTAATCCTTGCTTAGTACGGCACAAGTGTGTGTCTTTCTTGGTCGCGTGCGGTGTGGATGGATGGGAGTGACAGACCCCCCTCCCACCATTGAAAAGCGTCGTACGTTTTAAAATATATAGTATGATACAAGGCCAGTGTAATGAAAGATATATATGTTTATTTATTTTTAAATTTTATCCTTAGTTTTTAAACATTAACTCCCGTTCCAACATAATTTCGTGAAATTATGTAGTTGTAAAAAACAAAAAAATGGTCATTAGTTAAAAATTGTAAATCATGTTTTTTTTTTTTTAATTCTTATATAACTTACTATTCATGTGTCGAACATTGTTATCAATACTTAGTGTTTCAACACTACAAGCTGTCCAGTAATCTATCGATATATGTAAGTAAAACAAGACCTCCGTGTTGTAGAAATGCTTCTATACTACGCGAAATGCTATAAGCAATTAATCTGACTTGTTTCTAGTCGGATTATTTTTAATTTTCTATTTTTCCACAAAGAACCGTACATTTTGTTTTCGCGAACGACCTTTTATGCTTCTTGCCTCTTTATAGGCGAGTGCCATACTGAGCTTCGATGCCTGAAGAAAATACAGAAACGTCTTCATATTGTATGCACTTGTTCAATCAGACAATTAAGTAATACACGCTTGGGCAATCGTGTATCTTTCGAGACATGACTAACTGGGCTGAATTATTTTCAATGAACAGGTTGCCATTACTTTCTACGGTAGTCTGTCTGATTGCCAACAAAGAACAACAAACCAAGACTGGTTGCCAACCAAGGCAACCAAGTATGTCTTGCTATTTAACACATAATTGGTTGGATAAGAGATGGATTAGTAATTTTCCGAAAGGCTACAAATGCAAGGAATTTGAACTGGAATTGGAACACGGCTCCCCAATTTTCCTTTTCCGAGTTGATATCCACTGCACCACAATGTAAACTTTCGCCATGTTTCTCTGACATCTCACGCACAAAGTTCTATGGCACAAGGACAATAAAAAAAAGATCGAAACATATGTATTCCGTATATTGCTATGTATAAATACATACATATAATACAATAATTCCTTTTTTGTTGGCCTTGTGCCATACTAAGCAATGATTAATGAATCAAATTAAGAAAGTCTTTATACTCTACATATCTGTTTAAGCTGATTAACTACTATTTGAAACAATCTCACACAGTCGCGTAAAATATAGTATGGCACAAGGCATTAGGGTTAGGGGTTAGGCTTATGGTTAGGGTTAGGTTATTTGTTTAGGATCAGGGTTAGTGTTTAGGGTAAGGGTTCGGGTTAGGTGTTAGGGTTAGGTTTATGTTTAGGGTTATTGGTTAGGGTTAGGGTTAGAGGTTAGGGGTTAGGGGTTAGACAACAATTTCTTCATTAATGAATAATGGCCCAAATTAAAAACAAAGTATGTCTAGATTCGTCGGGTTTAATTTTAAGAAAAAGCCTTGGTGGAAAGAGGATCAAGTTCGCGGTGTTTATTCGATCTCGTCTGACAAAACGAATTTTTGTCCGACGTTCGTCCAACGACGGCAACGAGTTCGACCCAGGTCCTTATGGTGACAACTCGATCGCGTGGTGCGACACACGGCAAAACGGTTTCTCGATATCGGTCAAAGTTTCATTCATGGACTTTTTCATAATTTCTTTTGAAGTCGGCCAAATGATTTGAAATAGATTTGTAAGATCGAGTGGGCCAGTTTGGCCAGGTGTGTACGGCTAACTTCAGTGAATTAAAACACAATATATAGTATGGCACAAGGCCAATACACAAAAATAAAGTCAATCTATCTATCTATCTATCTATCTATCTATCTATCTATCTGTCTGTCTGTCTGTCTAAATATTAGTGCTTAATATTTTTAATCAGATCAAGTTTTAGTAATCAGAGTTTCTCTGCCGCCATGATCCGTTGTTTGAAACACAAAATATAGTATGGCTCAAGGCCAATATATATTTAAAAAAATAATCTCCGCTCTCGTTCGGACAAGGTTTTTCTTGAATATTGAATATGCCTTTGTGAAATTGAAACAATATATATCAATCTATCTCTGGCTATCTCCATGTCTGTCTAGATCGATAGCGCTGAACATTTTGAACTGAAAACATTTACGAAGCATACGATAAATATCCGACATCTTCTGTTATTAGAAACACAATGTACAATATGGCACAAGGACAACAAAAATAGAAATCGTAAATTACTGCATAAATTTAGTTGCAATAGAAGCTTTCATTGTATACGTTTCGAATTATATGAAGGTTTAATACTTTTAGGGGGACCACTTTATTACTTAATAACAATAGAAAACTGATCCCCCGCGTTTAGCCGTAGTAGAAGTTTTAATAGTATTCGATTCCAATTATATTATTGTGTACTAATTCTAGGGGGATCACTCTATTACTTAACTATAATAGAAAACTGATCCCCCGTCTTCAGTCGTAATAGAAAAGGTAATATTTTTTTTGGTACAAGACAACGGTCCGTGGATTAGAACAAAAAAATGGATACGACAATTTATTTATCGCACTCAGGATTTTCGTGAAACATGAAATAAAAAAAATCGAAAGAAGAATGCGACTGGCACAAGGCAACAGTCCGTGGAAACGAACAAGACAATAAGAATAATAATTGCGACAATTTATTCATTGCACTCAGGATCATCATGAAACACATGAGGGAAGAAAAATTGATAACCGAGTGACACTGGTTCAAGATGACGGTCCGAGGAAACGGACAAAAAAATGAATACGACAATTTATTTATCGCACTTCAGACTTTCGTGAAACACATGAAATAAGAAAAATCGAAAGAAGAATGCGACTGGCACAAGGCAACAGTCCGTGGAAACGAACAAGAAAATAGAAATAAATATTTACGACAATTTGTTTATCGCACTCTTGACTTTCACTTGAAAAGAAACAACTGCGACATTTTATCTGTCGCAATATACATTATAAGGGGAAGATGGGGGCACCATGTACATGTTTAAAAAAAAAATAGACGATTGGGAGAGCCATGACCATGAATGTTATTAATAAAAATAGATGACGCCGAGAGCCATGACCGCCAAAGTTTTCGCGAGTCTTCACAATGACCGAAACGCCTAATGGGAAAGGCAGAAGCTAACAGTCTAAGCTGTTGGTAGAAGTTAACGCCTAATGGGAAAGGCATAAGCTAACAGTCTTGTTGAGTTGCTGTCATTATGTAGTCATTAATAAACAGTTCACTCTATAAGGATAGGATTTCAACATGAAAGCAATACCATAGACATTTATTAGTTACTTTTTAGATATAATATTATTGGTGTCACCGAAATGAAAGTCAAAATCGCTACTCCTGTTGGAAAAAAGTCGTTAAAGATCAGAAATCATCGGATTGAAAAGAAAATTCCAATAATTTCGGATCTGTTATTAAAAAAAACAAATTTGCAGACTGAAAATTCGTCCCGTTCCGAAAATAATTCGATAAAAATAACTGAAAAATTGATATTTTTCGTGAATTGTTGCTTAGATAATTTAATAAAATACTTGATTTATAAATGGGAATTATTAAGGACACCATTGTCGTCAGAAAAATACCAATTATATTGAGGGGTGTTAATGCTAGGGGGGATCAGTTTATTACTTAACAACAATAGAAAACAGATCCCCGTCTTTAGTCGTAATAGAAGCTTTAATTTTATTCGATTCCAATGATATTATTTTGTACAAATTCTAGGGGGATCAGTTTATTACTTAACAACAATAGAAAACTGATCCCCGACTTTATTCTTAATAGAAGCTTTAATTTTATTCGATTCCAATGATATTATTGTGTACAAATTCTAGGGGCATCAGTTTATTACTTAACAACAATAGAAAACTGATCCCCGTCTTTAGTCGTAATAGAATCTTTAATTGTATTGGATTCCAATGATATTATTGTGTACTAATTCTAGGGGGATCAGTTTATTACTTAACAACAATAGAAAAACGATCCCCGTCTTCATTATTGTGTACTAATTCTAATGCGAGTGCTACAAACTAACAGTCCGTGGAAAAGAGAAAAGAACAATAATAAATACGACAATTTTTTTATCGCACTCTCGATTTTCTTTTACGAGAAATAATTGCGGCAATTTATTGATCGCACCGAGGATTGTCATGAAACACATGAAGTTAGAAAAATCGGAAGAACAATGCGACTGGCACAAGGCAACATTCCGTGGAAACGAACAGGAAAATGAAAATTTAATACTTACGATAATTTATTTATCGCACTCTATATTTTTTGCAAGTGAAAATAAACAATTGCGACATTTTATCTATCGCACGATACATTATAAGGGGAAGTTGTGGGGAACCGTATACATGTTTGAGACGAAAAATAGACGATTGGGAGAGCCATGACCATGTGTGTAATTAATAAAAAAGAGATGTCGTCGAGAGCCATGACCGCCTCATTTTTCGCGAATCTTCACACAGAAGACTGACCGAAAACGTGAGAGGCAGAATTGAGGAATGCGTAACCCAGATAGAGAGTCTCAGTTGATGCATTGCAGAAAGGGGATTAAGAGAGATATATAAGGAAAACATTTGAGAAGCTAAGAAATGGAAGCTGGGGAGAACCACGACTACTTAGAAGGAGATATTATTTAACAACTCGGATATTCGCCAGTTTAAATCGTCACTGTTTTACCCATGTTGGGGGTAAAAGATGTTAAATTAAATTAATTTTGTTCGAAATTCTAAGCCCCTGAAGAAGGCCGCAGAGTCCAACGGCTGAAACGTCGTACAAATAACAACAAAGATGAGGATAATCGTCCGAATAATGTAAATATTTCCTCATCTCAGAAAAGTAGACATGATTTTTTGTCTTCATTCATATTACGAAACATTACTTTTTTTCTTCAGTATTTTTACCTCGACTCATATTTTGAAATCATAAAAAAGTTTTTAAAATTTCAGAAAAAAAAATGAAAACAACACAAAAATTAAATTAAATTCATTTTATTTGCAAAATTAAAAATAAATTTCAAGTTTTTAAATTCTTTTTTCTTAAATTTTGAAAATTTTTATTAAATGTTTTTTATCGTTTCGAAAAGAAATAAACAATTTTTGTTGGGAAAGAAAAATATTTGGAATATTTTGTGATTTTTGTGGGAATTTGTACAGAACTTTTTCCGGCAAAGCGGAAAAAATTCCTTCTTTTGTAGCAAAATAAAAAAGTTGAAATTTATTTGGAGTGAAATTCAGAATTTCTTCTTGAATTTTTATTTTTTGAAGAATTTCTCCCCTTTGACTAAAAAGGAAGATTTTCGACATTTTACGTCTCGTCCCCCACAAATTCCCAGTCGTCGGATCGGCACGAAGGAGGGGGTCACCACCACCCCCACCCCCTCCTCCTCCTCCCCTCCCAGTCCCCAAGGTCAATGCTTTTGATTTCGGCTCCGGTTTCCGAAAAACAAACAATTTCTTCAAATTCCGCGTCACAAGTGAAAATTCGTTGTTGAAATTGACACAAAGAATAAAAATTATTTTTTGTGTGAATTGTTTTTTGTTTTTCTAAAAATGGGGGGCGTTTTTTTTCTTCAAAAAGAAAATTCTTCCCCACTCCCCCGTCCCCCAAGGACAACAGACGACGAAAATGTCTTGCGAAAGGCGACAAATGTCCTCGGGGTAGAATCTCTCTCCTCCGTCCCACAATTCACATCGGCCAATCAACTCCCCAAACTCATCGAATTCCTTCACCGAACCGTCGATCCAATCGCAGACAAAGACATGATCGTCTTCGTCGGTGGCGAGAATCGAGTCAATCCTCCCCAGGTTCGAATCGTGGAGACGGTATTCTTTTTGGAGCTCTAAATCCCCGGATGTCCCGACCCTCGTAAACTCTATTTTTTCTTTTCTAAGTGACTCCAAAGATTCGTGACACCATTTTGAAAATGGAAATGTCACCGTCAATTCCGATGTTTGGTGGAGGGGGGGCAAACGATTGTGGGAGCCGCGATCTAAGCTCCTCTCCCACCAACCGTAATCCACAAACGACGTCCCCTTCTTCGGCGTCGTCCCCCAACAATTGGCCAACATTATGGCGCCAAGTCTTGACCTTTTTCAAAAGGTCTTCTCCCTACTTTAGGGAGAGGCGCCATTTTTCTAACGGCTTTCTCATATTGTCGGACAGCTCTTTCAAACACCGACGTGTCTCTTCCACGAACGTCTCGAACTCTTCCCACATTTTGGAACATTTCAAGTCGCAAAGTTGGTCAATGGATCGCCTCGTCTGTTCGTTCATTGCAAGGATCTGGGTTTCCATCTGGCGGAGTTCTTGCTCCAGGGTTGGGCCGTCCGTCTTCTCCCTCGTACTAATGCTAGGGGGATCAGTTTATTACTTAACAACAATAGAAAACTGGTCCCCGTCTTTAGTCGTAATAGAAGCTTTAATTGTATTCGATTCCGATGGTATTATTGTTTACTAATTCTAGGGGGATCAGTTTATTACTTAAAAACAATAGAAAACTGATCCCCATGTCTTAAAATGATATACTAATTGCCTATAGCAATCGGCATAGCATTCAAGCATTTTATGTGACGGAGGCGTTGCTTTACTTCCATATCGATTGATTATAGGACAGAGTTAATTGTTGAAAGTCAAGTGCAAGTCTGTCTGTCTGTCTATCTATCTATCTATCTATCTATCTATCTATCTATCTATAAAGTGTAAATAAATTAATTTCTAAAATTTTAGGTCAACTTTATTAAAGTTTTTAAAAACAAAAACGAAAATTTATTCTCAAGAGCTGCCAACCCATGGAAGATGTGGAGCGTCAAGACCGCTTCGAAATATTTATATATTTTTTAATTTAAACTAGACATTGCTTATTATGAATAAAGAAATAATGCGACGATTTATTAAAAGGACCCTACGTAGTCATGGAAACGGAAGGGACTTGGCCAATTTCTAAGGGCGGTCGTCATGGAAACGACCTGCAGTCGGCACTTTACTTACCGACGTTGAAAGAATCGCTTTGGGGTGTTTTTTTTTTTAAAGGTTTTTTGGCCAAATAAAAGTCATGAATTAAAAACAATTAGGAAAAACAAAACCGTTCCGTTTGCAAGAAACTGAAATAATTTTAATATTATTCAAAGGTTGATTAGAAATTTCATTGAAAGTTTAATTAAAAAAAACAAGAGGAATTTAAATTTGCATAATACAAATAAGACAGCCGTTTGTCTTATTGGTTGGGGGAGGACGGGGGTGAGGTGGTGGCGGTGGTGTGATTCATTCTATCTTCTTCTCTTTCTTCTTATTCATTATTCAAATCTAACCTGTGTGTGTCAAATTTACCAAGCCTTCTTTCTGCATCAAATGTTTCCCACTAACTACGTCTCTCTATCTTTTTTACGACATATGAACACACACAACACAATTCCTTTCTTTTGTTTTGTGGCCTTGTGCCACACTAAGCAATGATTAATAAATCAGACTAATAAACTCTTTATACTCTACATAACTTTTCCAAATGATTAACTACTATTTGTTATCATCTACTTGAGACAATCTCACACAGTTGCGTAAAACATAGTATGGCACAAGGTCTTAGGGTTAGGGTTAAGGCTAGGGTTAGGGTTAGGGTTAGGGTTATTGGTTAGGGTTAGGGTTAGGGTTATTGGTTAGGGTTAGAAATGGAAGCTGGGGAGAGCCACGACTAATTAGAAGGAGATATTATTTAACAACTCTGATATTCGCCAGTTTAAATCGTCACTGTTTTACCCATGTTGGGGGTAAAAGATGTTAAATTGAAATAATTTTGTTCGAAATTCTTAGCCGCTGAAGAAGGCCGCAGTGTCCAACGGCTGAAACGTCGTACAAATAACAACAAAGATGAGGATAATCGTCCGAATATTACGAAACATTACTTTTTTTTTTCAATATTTTTACCTCGCCTCATATTTTGAAATCATAAAAAAGTTTTTCAAATTTCAGAAATAAAAAATGAAAACAACACAAAAATTAAATTAAATTCATTTTATTTGCAAAATTAAAAATAAATTTCAATTTTTTAAATTCTTTTTTCTTAAATTTTGAAAATTTTTATGAAATGTTTTTCATCGTTTTGAAAAGAAATAAACAATTTTTGTTGGGAAAGAAAAAGATTTGCATTTTGTGATTTTTGTGGGAATTTGTACAGAACTTTTTCCGACAAAGCGGAAAAAATTCCTTCGTTTGTAGCAAAATAAAAAAGTTGAAATTTATTTGGAGTGAAATTCATAATTTCTTCTTTAATTTTTATTTTTTGAAGAATTTCTCCCTTTTGATTAAAAAGGAAGATTTTCGACATTTGAATTCTCGTCCCCCACAAATTCCCAGTCGACGGATCGGCGCGAAGGAGGGGGGCGACCACCACCCCCATCATCCCTCCTCCCCTCCCACTCCCCAAGGTCAATTCTTTTGATTTCGGCTCCGGTTTCCGAAAAACAAACAATTTCTTTAAATTCCCAGTCACAAGTGAAAATTCGTTGTTGAAATTGACACGAAGACCAAAAATAATTTTTTGTGTGAATTGTTTTTTGTTTTTCTAAAAATGGGGGGCGTTTTTTTCTCTCCAAAAAGAAAATTCTTCCCCGTTTACCCCCCGTCCCCCGAGGACAACAGACGACGAAAATGTCTTGGGAAAGGCGACAAATGTCCTCGGGGTAGAATCTCTCTCTTCCGTCCCTCAAGTCACATCGGCCAATCAACTCCCCAAACTCATCGAATTCCTTCACCGAACCGTCGATCCAATCGCAGACAAAGACATGATCGTCTTCGTCGGTGGCGAGAATCGAGGAAATCCACCACATGTTCGAATCGTGGAGACGGTATTCTTTTTGGAGCTGTAAATCCCCGGATGTCCCGACCCTCGTAAACTCTATTATTTCTTTTCTAAGTGACTCCAAAGATTCGTGACACCATTTTGAAAATGGAAATGTCACCGTCAATTCCGATGTTTGGTGGAGGGGGGCAAACGATTGTGGGAGCCGCGATCTAAGCTCCGCTCCCACCAACCGTAATCCACAAACGACGTCCCCGTCTTCGGCGTCGTCCCCCAACAATTGGCCAACATTATGGCGCCAAATCTTGACCTTTTTCAAAAGGTCTTCTCCCTCCTTTAGGGAGAGGCGCCATTTTTCTAACGGCTTTCTCATATTGTCGGACAGCTCTTTCAAACACCGACGTGTCTCTTCCACGAACGTCTCGAAATCTTCCCACATTTTGGAACATTTCGAGTCGCAATCCATTGACAGTTGGTCAATGGATCGCCTCGTCTGTTCGTTCATTGCAAGGATCTGGGTTTCTATCTGACGGAGTTCTTGCTCCAGGGTGGGGCCAGCCGTCTTCTCCCTCGACGCCTCCTCCCTCACCGACAGCGGCCGAGGCGGACACTGGGGGGAAGAGGTCACGTGAGCCTCGTAACACGCGTCACACAGACAAAGGTTGCATCGGGCGCAGAAAGCGTCCTTCCGTTTGCGGTGCAGGTGACACTCGTCTGTCATGAGGACCCCCACGGCCTCACCCCTCGACATGCCGCTCACGTCCCTGGTTTCGTGTGTTGGGTGAAATTGCCTGTGGAATCTCGCACAATTCTGGCACAAGAGTTTTTTACAATCCGGGCACCAAATCTTGACGGTCGATTCGGTGCCGTCGTTTTCAAAACACACGTCGCATCTCCATTCTTTTAATTCCAGGTTTTGGCGCGTCATAATCTTCACCAAAAATGGTGAAAGTCTTAAACTGTCACGTGTCCCCACCGGGGCGTGACACTGGGGACATTTGACGTCGTCGTTTGTCGCTGCTTCGAATTGGACATCAAGGCATGACTGACACAAAGAATGAAGACATGCCAATGTCTTCGAGGAGAGATCTAAATTTTGGTCGCAGTTCGAACACGGGAATCTTTCAGTAAAACTGGCCGCCATTTGTAAAATTCCTTCAGAAAATCTGGAAAGAAAAATAAAAAAAGGTCAAAAGAAGGATAGAGTGATTATCAAGAAAGAAAGAAAGGAAGAAAGGGTAAAAGCTATAGAGAAAGGGGGAAGGGATTTCCAATTTGACGCCTTCACAATCACTTTTAACTTTTATTTTTTTCTATTTCTTCAGATGATTTTTACTTTCTTCGAAAAATACACGGACTTCAAATAATTTTTAAAAATTACCTTCACTTATCACAGCTTAGTATGGCACAAGGCCAATAAAAGCAACAAAGATCGTTATATTTATATATTATAATCTTTCCAGTTTTTATTGTCCTTGTGCCATACTATATATGACGTGTCTATCAAATAACTGAATATGGCGGCTGTTATTAGCTTATTAAATCTTTTTTAATTAAAAATTAAGCGCTAGGGATTTAGACAGACAGACAAATAAATAAATAGATCGACAGACAGCCTGATATAAATTGTTATTTTGGATTTGATTTTATTAATGAAGAAAAAAGATTCTCTGAAAGAGATTGATGGAGGGAGATTATTTTTCTTTTCTTTTAAATAAACAGACAGACTAATAAATTGATTGACAATCCGTTAAAGACAGACAATTATAATTCTTAAATATTTTTGACACTGATGGATTGAGAGATAAATAAAAAAACTGGAAGTGAATGATAGAAATTGTTAGATTTTTACCAAAAAAATATTTTTTATTAATACAGAAAAGATTATCTGAAAAAAAATTTCTTTGAAATAGACAGACGGATCTTTTTTATTGACCTTGTGCCATACTATATATTATGAGGTGTTAAATAATTTATTATGGCGGCCGGTTATCGTCTGCTTATTAGACAGACAGATAAAAAATTGTCTGAAAGAGAGAGCGGGTTTTTTTTCTTTTAATAGACAGACAGGACGATAGATTTATAGATAGACAGACTGAGAGAAATTATTTTATTTTGACATTTTTTTTTTTAGATAAAAAGATTTTCATGAATGAAGAAAATTTTCAAGGAGAAAAGGCGGGATTTTTTTTATGTTATACAAATAAACAGACAAAAAAATGTCCGTCAATAAAAAAGGGAAAAAGGAATTTCTTTTCTTTTAAATAAATAAATGGATAAACGGACCGAATTTTCCGAATTCTTACAAATTTTGTCCAAGCGAAATAAAAACGACGAAAGAAAAGAAAACAATTGCGACGAATAAATAAAAAAATAAAAAAACGAAGAGAAAAACTTCTCGAAATTTAATTTGTTTGAAGAGTCAAAAATAATGCAGTTTTAATTAAAGAGATGACCCCTAAATTGTGATTTTGAATCCTTCCCTGATTTTCCAACGAAAAAAGTAGAAAATAAAGACAGACAAAAAAAATAGGGCGGGGTTCCTTTTTTTCTTTCACAAAAATCAAAAATGTCGCTTTATCATTGCTTTTCTTGTGGGCGAAATGATTAAAAAAAATCTTGGTGAGTCTTGTTATGTCCAAGGAAACATTTAAGAAGATTGGATGATTTGGAAATGGAGAAAATTCTTACTTACACTTGATTTCGATTTCAATTTGGGTGAAAATTGGTTTTCGTCAAAAAAACGGGAGACAAAAATTAAACAAGTTTCTTCGTCGAATTTTCTGGAACGAATGTTAAAGCGCAAATGACGTAAGGATGACGTCACTGGAATATAAAGCATTTGATTGGACGAAACATAACACGCCACTGAAGTTTTGGTTTACGTATTTACAAATGGGAGGAAGAGTGGGGAAAAAGAGGACATAATAACGATGAGAGAGGGGTAAATTCTCTTACTTTTCAAAGCTAAAATTGAGGAGAAAAAGTGTGTGTTTGTACATATATATATATATATATCTATATATATATAAATATATATATGTGTGTGTGTGTGTGTGTGAGAGAGAGAGAGAGAGAGAAAGTGAGATAGTTAAAATGTGGAACATATCCTTAACAAAAAGGAAATAAAATATAAACACAGATACACACACAAACACATATATGTACATACACACAAATATAATGAAACAAAAAATTTACAACATTTATACACATACATACACACAAATACACAATCACGCACATATATAAAAATACACAAATGTATATAGTTATACTCCAGTAAATATGTATATGTATACACGCACACACACACACACACACACACACACACACATATATATATATATATATATATATATATATATATATATAGATACATTCACACATAAATGAAACAATAAATTTACATCTATACACACATATAGACGGGGGGGAAAGAGAGAAGCAAGGGAGAGAGAACATCTATCGATGAGAGAGGGGAAAATTCTCTTTTTCCGTAAACTTTTTACTGTGAAAATTCACAAAATTTAATAATTTCAAAAAGAATTTATAGAACAAATAGACTTTAAATTTTCAATAAATCTGAATAAAATCGAATTTACTTCCATCGAGTATCATTTTATATGTAAATAAAACGAAAATGTCGAATGAAAAAAAGTTTAAAAACCATCGGGAATTATATCCGTGGGAGTTTTAATTTTAAAATCGAATTCATATTCATTTAATTTCTTGTCGAATTTAAATCGAAAGAAAAAAAATCAATAAAATATTTCAAATATTCGAAGGTAAATTTGTAAAGATTTGTTTAATGTAAGAAGATCTACAATCACTTGAAATTGACAAGAAAAAATGAAATAAAATCGTTCAAATGGATATTATTTACAAAGTATGACATGAAAAAACGTTTTTAGTTAGTAAATATGAAAAATAGTTATTAAAATAAAGAAAAATTATTTAGTAATATAAATAATAAAACTAGATAAAGTTGTTTTTTTTATTGTTTTGAAACAACGACAAAGTGAAACTAGTTTTCTTGAGGAAATTCGGAGAAATGTGAAGTAAACAAATTATGATTCATCAGGAAATTTCGATGACCTTTTACTTCGATCAAATGTCAAAGGTTATCTTTTCCTTTCCTTCACTTTTCTTTTTAAATATATTTACTTACTTTAAACTAATCCTTTCTTTTTACTGACGGATAATTTTAGGTACCTCCATTACGTATCAAAAATCCAGCATAAAAAAAGTTTAAAAAGGTTAAAAACTTAATAAAGGAACCTTTTCTATCGAAAACGTTTATAATATTATGAAGAGGAAAGATGAAAGTAAATTTTAATTATTTTATAAAATTTTTTAATCCCTTTTAACATTTTCGAAATTTTGTCAGAAAATTTTGTTTTTGATTTGGAGTGAGCGTGGTTAAAAATATTACGTCTATTTTTATAATTGATTACGTAATTTTTAATGATTTGGAAATGCAGAAAATTCTTACTTACACTTGATTTCGATTTCACTTTGGCGGAAAATTGGTTTTCGTCCAAAAAAACGGGAGACAAAAATAAAACAAGTTTCTTTGTCGAATTTTCTGGAACAAATGTTAAGACGCAAATGACGTAAGGATGACGTCACTGGAATATAAAGTATTTGATTGGACGAAACATAACACGCCACTAGAGTTTTGGTTTACGTGTTTATAAATGAGAAAAAGAGTGGGGAAAGAGAGAAGCAACGGAGAGGACAAGTAACCACGAGAGAGGGGGAAATTCCCTTACTTTTTCGAACCTAAATTGAAGAGAGTGTGAGAGAGAATGAGAGAGGGAGTAAAAATGTGGAAATCTTTTCAAAACAGGAATTAATTCCTGTTAAATTAAATATTAAAGATAGATGTTTTTCGCTTCACCAGGTCTACTGCTGATTTGCTAACGACCATCACAGAGCATACCAGGTTCTCGACAACAATGGCGAAGCTCGAACTGTTACCCTGGATATTTCCAAAGCGTTCGACAGGGTCTGACATGCTGGCCTTCAACGCAAGCTGCGGAGCTATGGTATAACTGGACACATTGTTTGACCTAATCCAATCATTCCTCTCTAATCGCACAATGAAGGTAGTATTAAACGGACATGCCTCCCAAAACTACCATACGAATGCGGGTGTCCCTCAAGGTTCTATTCTAGGTCCTACGCTTTTTCTGATCTACCTTAATGATCTCCCCGATGTTATAAGAGGCATGTACGCCGACGACAACATCGTTTACTCTTGCCTCGATCAAAAATATGCTGAGGTTGACAAAGCTAACCTCGTTGCCGAGCTTGAGAAGGACCTCCAATGCGTGATGGATTGGGGAAAGAAATGGCTCGTGAATTTTAATGCTTCTAAAATGAAGCTGCTATCTATTAATCATCATAGACAATCGATCCTACCCACTATCATCATGGAATAGACTAGCTTATCTGAGAGTAAAACACTACTCCTTCTTGGCCTCACACTCTCAGCGGACATCAAGTGGAATGCCTATATCGAATCCATTGCTAAATCCACTGCCAAGAAGGTCGGTTCACCGTTCAGGGCCAGGAAGTTTTTCCCGTCTGAGTCCATCCTGCACATATATAAATCTACCATCTGCCCGTTTAATGAATACTGCTGTCACATCTAGTCGGGTGCCCCTGCTATTCACATCGTGGTTCTTGACAAAATCTAACGGAGTGTCTGCAATGTGATCGATACCGACTTAGCAGTTCGGCTGCAGTCGCTATCTCACCGGCGGAACATGGTTTCCCTGTGCCTCTTCTATAAATACTTTCACGGCTGAACTTCGATCACTGGTGCCGCCTAGGTATGAATTTATACGAGCTACTAGATTAACAACTAGGTTCCAGCCTTTTACAGTTTTTACCGATAATGTGTAACCGCAAATTCTACTGTAACAGCTTCTTTTCACGCATGTCCCATCTATGGAATTCCCTTCCATATACTTGCTTCCCCGACAGCTACAATCTCCAAGAACTTAAATATAAGGTCAACAGACATCTCCTATCACACTAAATAGCATCCATTCTCACAAGCTCTTTTTCCATCTACTCCAACCCGCATCATCAGTATTCTCATCCTTCTATTACCCTCCTCCTGACACTTCCTATAACTAACCCTTCATTATCATCACTTTTCCCTATGTAACCCCCTGCGCAACACTGGCAGTAGAATGCCTTGCTTGGGGTGAGATGATAAAAAAAAAAGATGCATACACACTCAAACACACTCATATATGTATATATATATTGTTACACAAAGATAATGATCAATAAATTTACATCTATTATAGACGTACATACACACACGCACTCATATATGTATTAGGATCACCATAAAAAAGAGTCAAAATTATCTCCCCTTCACCATTCAAAGGAGTCCGTTCCCCAGCTATTAGGTGCATGCTGGGAGACAAGAAGAAAGAACTTCCGGTAGAGGCTAGCAAATATGGCAGGCAGAACTTTGCCACGCTCTCTATAAACACCTGTTTGTTCAACAACCACAACTGTTCGTTGTACTCATGTTTCCACAATGATAAATTCCCTATTTATTTTCAATAGTCGGCGAATGTGTCATTTTTCCATAACCGTTTTATTTTGTCATGTTAAAAACATAAGAAAACTGGCGAAGAAGATGAGAGATGCGGCACGTGGAAATATTCACCTGAGGATTGGAACGAAAAGAAACTGACAAGTAGAATTTGTTTCACTGAGTGGAGAATTTCAGAAATTGGATTTTAGACGTCGAATTTCGGAGACACACAAAATAACGTCAGGTAAGTTGAAAACGTAACATATTTTTTTGAAAAAAAAATCTACATTTCCGGATTTTTTTTCTTTTCTATTCGGTGTGAAATAATGGATCCAAATACTATCCAACGGATTCTACAACAGCAATTAAGGTTGATGTGACTTTTTTCAGAGAGACTAGGGACTGGACCACAACCAAATCCTCCAGCAACGAAATTAATATCGGGACAAGCTCTCGAAAATTCTATCACAGAGTTCCTCTGCGATAAGGAAGCAAACACAATCTTCGCAACGTGGTTCGCTCGTTATGAGGATCTTTTTAAAGAAGATTTTGAAGAGCAAACGAATAGCTGGAAAGTGAGGCTCCTTTTACGAAAAATCATTCCGACTGAACACGAAAAATATATTAACTCCATTTTACCGAAACAACCTCGGGATCGTAGTTTCGCGGAAACAGTTGAAACTCTAAATAAAATGTTTGGTGAAAACACCTCATTGTTTAATACAAGATTCAACTGCCTCAATATCACGAAATGTGATACAGACGATTTTACAACTTACTCAGGATTCGTCAACAAGCAATGCGAACGGTTCAAAATTTCCACCATCACAGATGAACAATTTTCGTGTTTGATTTTCGGATGTGGATTAAGGTCCGCAAGTGACAGGGATGTGCGCACAAGAATTTTGTCAAAAATTGAACAAAATCCGGATATTACTCTACAGCAAGTTACAGAGGAATGTCGGCGGCTTTTGAATCTAAAGCATGATTCAGATAGGGTATAACAGTCCGTGCCTGTAACAACATCCACAATCAACACTATCCAAAGACGACCGTCACCGGAAGCAACACAAAAGAAACCACCATCTGCTTGCTGGAATTATGGTGGCTCGCATTTTGCTCGAAAATTCCCCTTCAAAACTCACCGCTGCCACGAATACAACCGGCAAGGCCACAAAAATGGATTCTGCACACCCCCTTGGCGCAAAACAACGCACAAGCGACCACAAAACAAAAACAGACAAAAAACACAAACAGTCTGGGAGCAACATTCCTTCCCAACTCCAAGTCAAACCGCAAATATTTGTCTGTGGAACTGAACAACCATCCGGTTCGGTTACAAATCGACACAGCATCGGACATAACCCTTATTTCCCAGAAACTGTGGAAAAGTATAGGCAGACCTCCACTTACATCTACAAAACATGGCACGGAGTGCTTCTGGGGATTGTGTCCATATTACAGGCGAACTGCCAGCAACAATCATGACTGAAGAGAAGATAGCATCTGGGATTATATACATTTCGAATTCCCAGCACAACTTTTAGAGACTTGATTTTATTGAGCCACTGGGTCTTATTTACGTCCCACTCAATTTGGTTGGCAAAGCAGCATCAAAAGAACAACAAAAACCGGGTATGTGCCAGAATACAGATCGACCACTATCAGTTGGTACACCAGTGTTTGTGAGGAGTTACAGGCCTGGGCAAACAAACTGGATACCAGGTACCATCCACAAGAAAAAAAAGACGATTTGTCTATAGTGTACAAGTTGGAGATCAACTCTGGGCACGACACAAAAACAAAATGCGTCCTAGGTTCCCTAACAACACTAAGACAAACAACACGTCGAACATTCCACTGGACTTACTAGTGGACACATTTGAACTACCGGCTATACCACCTGTCGAACAGACAAATATAAACTAGAGCAATGCAGAACCTAGAAAGAACCGGCCAAAGTGGAATAGAACTAAAGTGAAGCACCTACAAATTAACCCCAAGCTCGTTGCAGCTAATTGTCTTCTTTTAAAAGAAAAAAAAGGAGGTATTAGGACCACTATAAAAAAAAATGGTTCAAACTTATCTCCCCTGGACCATTCAGGGAAGTCCGTTTCCCAGCTAATAGGCGCATGCTGAGAGACAAGAAGAAGAAGGGGACTTCCGGTAGAAGCCAGCAAACATGACGTGCAGAACTTTGCCAGGCTCTATATAACCACATCATTATTCAACATCCACAACTGTTCGCTGTACTCATGTTTGTACAATAATAAATTCCCTATTTATTTCCAATACTCGGCGAGTGTGTCATTTTTCCATAACCGTTTTATTTTGTCATGTTAAAAACATAACAGTTAATGAAAAATATAATTGCAGAGACAAAACTAAATGCCCACTTAATGGAGTTTGTAAAACAGAAGGAGTTGTTTAAAAAGCAGAAGTACAGGATACACATGGACAAAGAAAATCATATTTGGGGTCTACTGGCGGAATTTTTAAATACCGATGGTATAATCACAAGTCTACATTCGAGCTAGAAAACCTTAAAAACTGTACCAAACTGGTTAACCACGTGTGGAAATTAAAAGGATAAAAAAAAGATATAACAAGAAGCATATTTAAAAAAAGCCAAACCTTACAACGGTGGTAATGTCTGCAGATTGTGCCAAAAAGAAAAGTTAGTCATAATATTATTTCTAGAACGAAAAGAGAATACTAAATGGAAGCTCCGAAGTGATTTACGGATGTAATCACAACAGAAAATATATTTTACGATCAAACAAACTCGGATGAAATTTGTTACAATTCTTGAAAAACACCTCCCTTATTTGTAATTTCAAAATTTGATTTAAACTTCCAGGCGTGCGTTCTAAAAATCCCTGTTGTACGTTTGAAAGAAAATGAAAACGTTGGAGAATCAGTTGACTTAAAACATTTGAAGATACCGAAAGGTTGAAACCAAGGTTGCGTAAACAACTGACTTCCAAATGAAAAATATTTAAAAGCTCTACATTATATGTTTATTCTACACTTTTCAATACAATTGTATGCTGATCTAATTTAATTATGCCCAATAACTGGTTAACAATATATATATATATATATATATATATATATATATATATATATATATATATATATATATATATATAATATGAGTAATAGTTACTAATAGAAGTATATTGCACAGTCAGATATTTACTTTGAAATGTTCTTAATACGAAAGCAGAGCATAAATATACGGTAATTATTATTATTATAAGAAAATGACATAGTGTAACTTGATAGTTATAATGTTTCGGTGTTAAAACGCCATCATCATGCAGTAAAATGTCTTTAATTTATTTTGTAATATATAGATAACGAGTTTAAAAAAAATAAAAAAAATAAAAACGAAGAAATAAAAACAACGTCAACCAACGAAAAGAATTTAGTGGATTGGGCGGTTATAAAATCCCAAATAACGGTGCGAAGATTTATGATTGATTTATTCGTCGTTTGTGTCGCGAAATTTCTGTGGAAATCCAGACATGTCAAATTTTAAATCGAATGAAGAAAAAAAAGAATAAAGCAATGCAAAATAGAGCGAATAATATTTATTTAGAATTTTTAACATAAATATGTTATAATATCACTACAAAAATAACCATTTTGTTTCGACACTAACTGTGTCTTATCAAGTGATGATATTGGTTTAAAGTTGAAAAGTTTTAAAAGCTTCAAATCTAGCAAAACCCTCTTAATCATGGAGGCGTTGTTACGTATTCAGTGGTGATCAATCAAAATACAAGTTATTTTGAATTTTAAGAACATAAGAACATATTCTAAAAACAATTTATTGGGGCATTAATGTTAATATTTGATTAAAAAAGAAATCCGTATAATTGATCGACTATTAGCTTTACTTTATAATAAAAAATATTTTTTTCCCGTTCAAAGCGACTTTCATTTCACGATTTGATAGGAACGATTAGAGCTTGCGCAGAAGGCCAGCATCCCAAACACTGTCATACGCTTCGAGATATCTAGAGCAACAGATCGAGCTTCGCCATTCTTATCAAGAGCCTGTTATACATACTCAATGATGGTCATTATTGTTCGTTAGAGCGTAGGTGATGAGATGTGAGATGCTTAAGTACTTCATACAAAACGATCTGTTATCACTTTGGTGGTTGCCCGTCTGCCAGGATTTGATAACCCGTCAAGGTAGTTGAAGACTTTCTTACTTAACGAGGAAGGCATACAAAGTGGTCGGTAACATTATTTGTTATGTCACATAAAAAAGTCGAATGTCGAAAGGGATGGCTAAACTTTTAAGTGGCAGTGAAGAATCTCCATTGACTTGAAAAAGAATAGAGACTTAATTTTGTTCCCCGATGATATTCTGTAAATATTTCAAACATCGGGTTGTCTCATATGTCAAGACACCACAAATACACCCATTCTATGTTTAAAAATGATATATTTGCGATATTTTAATCTAAAAGGAAATAATATTCTTTTTAATTCAGTTTAATTAAAATTTAACAGTTTTTTTTCAAATCTCGTTTATGATTTTTCAAGTAAAAACAATTACGTTGTGATGACAGATTTGTCAATGCGAACAATTTTATCGATTTTACTGACAATCAGAAACAAATGATTGCAATCAATTTAGATTTAGTTCGAAATACATAAAAGTAATTTGCTTATTGGAAATATAAAATAAACAATATTTTTGAGAAAATTTCTTTTTTTCCTATTTAACAACGAAAAATAAATTCTTAAAATTTCTTACTCTTAAGCATACAATATACAACAGACCATGAGAAAATATTTCTTTCTGAAGCCAAATTCCAAATATTTGAAGCATTTGGCCTTGCGATTTCTTTATAATTTTCGTAAACGAAGGGTGAAATAGGAACTGGATCCTTGTATATATAAGATTTGGCCTTGCGATTTCTTTATAATTTTCCTAAACGAAGGGTGAAGTAGGAACTGGATTCTTGTATATATAAGATTTAGAAAAGAAAAGTTATGCAAAATGCAATTCTGCATTTTTTAAAACAACTATTTGCGATTTTAACCATTAAATTATATTAGAATAATGTGAATATTTTGTATGAAAAATAGAAAACATTTAATTTTCCCCCAAAATATTTAAATTTTATTGTACTAAATTACGTACCCGAATAAAACCAACTGTACTTTGTACCGCCTGACGTGTTTGTACTTACACACACACACACACACACACACACACACACACACACACACACACACACACACACACACACAAATTGGTGTTGATTGGTCAATAATTTAGATGGTGTGACGGCCTAACGGAGGTCACAGAATTTTATATTTAGAATTGGGGTCATCAACATAGTACGTACGCACAAATTAATAATATTTAAAGAAATAAATTAAAAATACATATTTGTATTTTTTATAAAATGCGGTATCACAGTGTTACGATTAACCTTATTCTTCTCTTATTAAAAAAATATATTTACACTTGGTATTATAACTGACAATAAATAAAACTCTTTCATCATATAAACTTGCCATTATTCATGCAAGATTGCTCGACGATCCAGATGTAAAAGCTCATTTGTTAACAAAGTAACGGGTACTGTACTAATGACGTAACGAAATATAGATTTATTTACCTACAAATTTACATTTAAACAAGACTGAACATTTGCCACTTTTAAAAGAAAACATCAGATAAAACTCGAGATAAAAAACTTGTTGACTCTTTTAAGATATTCCCAATCGGACTTGTGTCGTTACATCACTGATAACAGAGATTTCATATATTGGTTTCATATTTAGTAATCTTGAGATATATACATGCACTACTAGTTTCATCGATCAGGCTACTTCTGATACGAGACATGACAAAGTCCATCACTGAGGACAAAGATTTGCAAGCATATGTAGATTAAAATATGGATAGTAAGGCCGTTGCAAGGTTTTTTAAACAAAGTTTTCTGGAATGGTTTTTCAGGTCCTTAATCCATTGTTTTCTGCATTTATCTCTGATAATCTCATCACTAATCAATTCTTTTTAATATGTTCCAGATTAACTTTATGCTCAACAAATTTCTGCTTCCAAATTGAGTCTCTCTGAAATTCAATCAACTGCATTTCAAAATTCATTCAAGTCTATCCATGAAAACATCTACAAGTTCAGTTCATCCAGTTTGATACTGTCTGGAAACTTAAGGAATTTTGCTGTCTCTTCCAATTCTTTGAATTTATCAAACCTTTTAAAGAACTGCTCAACAGTTAATTTGATGATATTTGCTAACGAGATATTGGCAATCTGTTCTACCATCTTTTCGGTGATTTATCAATGTACCTCTTTTAGAAGTATCTAAATCTTTCATTATCTACATTCCTCTTAAAAACTTCTAGTTTCATTTGAAAAGCCTATATGTAATCAAACGTAACATCAAGTGCCTTACCAGAGCCCTGTAATTTAGTATTCAAGTCATTTAAAGCTTCACAAAAGTCTGCAAACAATCATCAGTTCACAAAACCACATGATATCAGACAATTCTAGTAAGACTCTTGTTGGTTATTCAAAAAAGAGCTTTATCTCATTTAAGCATTCAAAAAGTCGTTTCAGGATCAAACCTCGGCTAAGGCAGCAAAACTTTGTTGTACATTTTCAGTCCTTTATATTCAACTTTTAATTTTTCAGTCCAGTTTTCTTTCAATTCACGAATATCATCTTCATTTGAATGACATCGTTTCTTAGCCGAGGATCGGGCCATTTTCCACAATCTATAAAGGGTAGAAAAGAAAAAGATGTGCGATAATGATAGACCTGAAAGCGGAAAAAGAATAAAAGTCAAAAAGGGAAGAATAATAAGTTTTGCGTGCCGAAAACAAGTCATTGGCGTGAGATTTTTGACACACGGGCCAAGTGTTTCCCACCCCTGTCCTAGGGTGTCAATATTTAGCTTTAAATCTAGGGTTAGTGCTATGTTGCCATTAGGTAAATGCATGGAGTTAATAAAATGGAGACATTATTTAAGTAAAATACTATAGTTACTGCCAGGGAGAGACAATATTTAGTTATGAAGCTAGTTTTAGTACCTGGATGTTATTGTTTATGTTAAAAGCTAGAGTTCGGGCTACAGAGAGACATGATTATTTAAGAGCTAGGGTTAGTACTCGGGAGTCATTTTTAGGTAAACCAGAGTTAGTAGTGAGGAGAGACATGATTTAGTTAAAAAATCAAGGGTTAGTATTAGGGTGTCATTATTTCGGTAAAAATCCAGTGCTAATACTATGGAGATATTATGTACGTAAAAAGCTAGATTTAGTGTTGAGAAAGATATTATGTAAGTACAAAAAAGCAAGAATTTGTGCAAGAGAGAGACATTATTTGATAAACTCTAGGGTTAGTACGAGAGAGACATTATTTATGTAAAAAGTTATTACAAGTGCTTGGGATTAATTAGATAAAAAACTTGTGTTAATATTATGGAGTCATATTTTCGATAAAAAAAGTAGAATTAGTCCTAGGGTAAGTCATTATTCAGCCGAAATCTAGAGTTATATGTCTTGTGTATAAGTATAAAAACAGTTAATGATATGGGGAGATATTATTTGATATATCTAGGGTTAGTACACGTGAAACATTATTTATGTAAAAAGTTATGGATAGTGCTGGGGAGAGCCATTATTTAGCTAAAAATCTTGGGTAATTACGAGGTTATTTCAAACAAAGTCAACATTACAGCAATAAATAAATGTATTTCCCTATTTTTTAAGGACCTAGAATAAGTTCTCACTAATTCTTTATGAAACGTAATGTTTTATTTACAAAAATTAGTAAGAAACATGTCACTGAACGTATTGTCCATTGCTAGCCATTACTTTTTCCTATCTTTCTGGCAGCATTTAAATTTCACGTCGGAAAAACGACACGTCTTTTGATGCTAACCACGAGTCGACCCATTTTTTGTTTTTTTTTGTATCTTCATAAGAATGAAAGTGCTGCTCAGCCAGGCCATGTGCCATCGAGCAGAACAAGTGATAATCAGAGGAAGCATTGTCTGGTGAATACGGTGGGTGAGTAGAAATTCCCATTTAAGTGTTTCCAAGTAGGTTTTCACTCGTCGCCTAGCGTTTTCATGTTGCAAAATCAATTTGTCGTGTTTCTGCTGGTATAGCGGCCGTTTTCTTTCTTCTCCCCCCCCTTTTCAATACTCGGCTCAGCTTCATCAGTTGTAGCTGATAGCGATCTTCCGTGATGTCTTCAGTCGATTTGAGCAGCTCATAAACTCCACCCAGCTGATCCCAGCAAATCCAGAGCAGGAGCTTCGAACCATGGATATTCGGCTTATTCGCCGATGTTGATGCATGGCCGAGCTTACCCTGTTGTAGTGTATCCACTTTTCATCGCCGACCATGATACGATGCAAAATAACCTTTCCTTTCTACCGTTGAAGCAGTTGTTCACATGTGACAAGACGCCGATCGATGTCTTTCGGCTTCAATTCGGACGTCACGCAATGTCCTTGCTTTTGAATCATTCCTTATGCTTTCAAATGTTTCAAAACTATTGTGTGATCAACTCCTAATGATTCTGTAAGTTCAGCTTGCGCCAGACATGAATCCTCATTAAGTAATGTCTCAAAGTGTTCGTCTTCAAACTTTTTCGGTTCGCCAGAGCTTTCTTTATCTTCAACATCAAAATCTTTATTTTTGGATCGTCTAAATCAATCTCTGCACTTTGTTTCCGACAGAGAATGTTCGCTGCAAAATTCAACAAGAATTCTGTGTGTTTCAGATGCAGATTTCTTTTAAATAAAGTAGTGCAGTAAAGTTCTGGGAAAACCATCTGTTGAAAAAGTGTGAGGACTTATTCAAGGTCCTAATGAATCTATTTCAAGAGGGAAAAGTTTATTAATCATTTTCTGGCTGTGTGCATTCAATTTATGAACAACCCATAAGATCGTCTGCTTGTTAATAACTTATCCAGGCTTTTTATCTTTTTATTTTTATTTATTTATTTTATTTACTTTTTTTGTATTGTTTGGTTAATGCTAATCTTGTTTTCCCGGAGTCTAATTATGTTCTTCCTTGAATGTCAGTTTAATCAACGAACACCTGAAGATGGCCAGAGTATGAAGGTTGAAACATTGTCATAATAATAAAAATGAGTACAATAGTCTGTATTTAATGGTAATTCCTTATCCCAGGAATTCAGTCTGATCTTATTGTATGTTGTTCATTAGAATATTTTCTTTCTTTCTTTCTTTCTTTCTTTCTTTCTTTCTTTCTTTCTTTCTTCTCTCTCTTCTTAACGTGGCCATGGCAACAAAAGAAAATATCCATCTGCAGTAGAATTTCTTGAATAAAATCACACAAACAATGAATTCTTTGAAAGTATATTTTCCCAGTGCTGATTTTTTGTCTCCTTAACGTTTCTTTTCTTCCATTAATTCAATTCAAAGAAATGAAAATTATCGATCAAGCCTGAACGCAGTCAGGTACAAGGAGTCAGTATAAACTCTATGATCCTTTCATTAGACACGCAATAGTATGACATTTCAGCGTTGTCTTTTTCTAGACTGGTTGTCAGCCAAGGCTAAAAAGTCCTGTCTGTCTTTTTATTTTACCCACAGCCGGGGGATTCATGAAAGTGTACCTTTCCCATGAGCCTTTGCACGAACTTGAATGTAACGAAATTTTATTAAAACATGAAATCAATATTCTGATTTCTCATTCTCAGTTCAGTGACACCACCCACACACCCAATAAATTAAATGTGCGTCAAGGGTTCATTTGGCTGTAAAGAAATATTCAATGAATTTTAATATTAAAACTATTATTGGCAGTTTATTTTAATTAAAGTGTATTTGCGTGTGCTGATATATATATATATATATATATATATATATATATGCACACACAAGTACATACACACGCACACACACATATATAAATATATATATTGTGTGTATATGTGTGTGTGCGTGCCTGTGTGTCTTTCATTGAATACAGCTGACTAAGAAGATTTGTATTAAATGTTAATCTAACTTAGCGGTGATTGATGGAAAAATTTGAAATTGCTTATCGCCAGCAAAAACAAAAATCTTACATTCGTTGCTGGAGATAAGGAGTATAAAAATGTTCCGTTAGTCATCGCTAGTTTAGATTTGATGGGTCATTTTGATTAGTTGCAACACGTTTTCCGCAATAGATTAGAAATAAATATTACATGTTTTTGAGGAATTACGGCAGAAGGTGGGCTTATATTTTTACTTTGTTCGGGGTAGAAATTACAAGTGACCGGTAGTTAAAAACCAATGATTGCCAAGCAAACATCTTTGCCAGGAGAAAACAAATAAAAATCGTGGAAAATAAAGAATGTTCTTCCATATTATCATGAACGATTTAAAGTTCCTTGTTTTGTGCAATATTGAAACAAAAAACATTTTGCATTTAATAATAATAATAATAATAATAATTTGATTTTTATTGATGCAATTATATTATGACAATTTTCATTAAAAAATAATTCCTCGTAATCGTGAAAGAGATTTATGTGTAAGTCCCAACTTCACCCTCACTTTTACTTTTAACCTCATTCAGTAACCATTGAGTGCATTGAGTGGCTCTTAAGCCTTGTATTAGGTGAACTTGAATAAAACAAAAAGATTGAAATAAAACAGTGACCTATACTAAATTGTAGGTTGGTAACACCTGCGTCAACAAAATATCCACCCCACCTTTTTCTTTTCAGGACATAATATTAACAATTCGAGATAAGAAATCCCCAGACACTTGTATTTTACCAACTACAATATCTCGACACTCTTTATACGCATCTAAAAACATACGAGAAAGACTGTACACATTTTACTTACCCTATCTTATCATTCTATCGGATTCCGACCCATGTTTGATGTACATTTGACCCAAAACTCAGATTTACTCGCTAGGAATGTCTTACGTGTCTCTAACACTTCATAACAACCAGATAATAAATTATACTCTTTTTCTTTTTCCAACGACTTGATGTTTCGCCTTTTTAAGAGTATTTTTGCATGTTAGGAGGTTTATTATTATTTAATCAGAGATATGACTTTCCTAATTTCCTTTCAAATTTTTGTACTTATTCAATGGAAAAATTGACCTTAGTATTTATTTTTCAGAATTCTACCGACAAAAATAAAAAGATTCAATTTTTCTGCAATTATAAAATTACTTATTTATTATTTTTAGCTTTCAATTTAAAGTATAAATCAATGTTACCCAGAATTTCAATCCCGATTAAATACATTCACCTTCCAAGAATTGAAACTTAATTAATTTTTTAGTAATTAATATTAATTACTTTTTTGCTTCTTATAGAATTATACGTACCACCATGAATTAAAAACAAAATATCCGACAAAGACTTTTTAAATAATTTAAATGCTTTCTTTGAACTTAAATTTTTGGTTCTATTTCAAAGATACTAACCTAAAGGTAATCCGAATAAAAATTAAAGTTAATTTACTTATATAAATAATCATTTTAAGTATTTTAAAACATTAGTACGTATTTTTTTATTACTCATCAAACCGCCATTTTATACGAAAACACAAAGCAAACCTGTCTATCTCAATCTGTTCGTATCTATCTATCTATCTATCTATCTATCTATCTATCTATCTATCTATCTATCTATCTATCTTCATTACTTACCTACCTGATTACATGTGCATTAGAAACAAAGAAACGAGTTCTGGATTGCTATGTGATATTTGTCCTTCAGTATAAATATAAAGTATATCAGGAGGAGACCAATGAATTTCCTGGGACACGAAACGAGGAAGGAGGGCCTGAAGAATTTAATACTCAAGGGTCGAAGAAGAAGAAAATACTGAAAAATAATAAAAGTTTGCGTCCTCTAATTATAACATATAAAACACTTGCATTTATATGCACTAAACCCAAATTTTATGCATATTCGATGAAAAATCGGGACTTTAAAAATCTACCAGAATTCTGCTTGATAATCAGCAAATAGCGTGAAACATTTTTTCAAACGTAATGAGGGAACTTTTCAGACATCTAAATGTCAAAAAATAAGTGAAGTCTGCGTCCTCTTCCTATCAGGATATAATTCACTTCCATTTATGTGCATTCAATACAGATTGCATGCTTATTGGATGAATAGTCGATGACTTCAAAAGAAGTACCGCTAATCCGTTCGATAATCTGGAAACATTTCGTCAGATTTTGCCAAGAATAATGAGTCAACATTTCCAACATCTAAATGTTGCAAAATAAGAGAAGTTTGCTTCTTTTAATATTAGGATATGAATCACTTCCATCTCGGCCAACCTTCAGACATGTAAGTGTTGAAAAGTAAAAGATTGCGCCCTGCAATTATTAATATTTAAATAACTTTCATTTAAGAGCATGAAACCAAGATTCCATAATATTGGGTGAATAATCGGGTACTTCAAAGAACCACCGCTAAACCGATCGATAATCCGGAAATTCTTCGAAATATTTTTCACAGCATAACGAACCAAATTTTCAGACATTTAAATGTTATGAAAAAGTGAAATTTGTGTATTCTAATTATTAGAATATAAATCATTTCTATTTAGGGACATGCAACAAAGATAGCATGCATTTGATGTCACCGAGATGGATTCTCGGTGACTTCAAAAGAAAATATCGCTAATTCAGTTGATAATCCGGAAATACTTAGTAACATTCTGGCAAGTATAATATGTTAACATTTCAGACACCTAAATATTGAAAATTAAAAAAGATTTGCGTCCTTTAAATATCAGGACATAAGTAACTTCCATTTCTGAGAATAAAGAACAGATTGCATGGATATTTAGTCAATAATTAGTGACTTAAAAAAGACTACCGCTAATCTGATTGATAATCCGGAAATACTTCGTAACATTTTCCCAAGCATAATGAGTGAACTTTACAAATATGTAAATGTTGAAAAGTAACAGAAATTTGCGTCCTCTAATTATTAGAATAGAAATCGCTTTCATTGTGTTGCCAGAAGCGAAATTGCATGCGTATTTGTTGATTAACCGGTGATTTCATGGCAACTACTGCTATTATGATTGATAATCATGAAATACTTCTAAACATTTTGCCAAGCATAATGAATCAACATTTTAGACAGTTAAAGATTTGGAAGACATGCCAAGAGACAGAACAAACTGGAAGTTCATGATCGCCTACGTCCTGAAGGGACACGGCACATGAATAAGAAGAAATGTTGAAATATAAAAGAAGTTAGTGTCGTCTAATTATCAGAAAAAAAAACTTATATTTAAGTGATAAAACCCAGATTTCATGAATATTAGATGAATAATCGGGGCCTTCAAAAGATCTCCAGCTAATTCGATAGATATTGCGAAAATAGTTCGAAACATTCTGCCAAGCAGATTAAGTCAACTTTTCAGCTTTTAAAAATTGAAAAATAGAAGAAGTTTAAATCATCACTTTTTTTTTTACATAAATATCTTTTTTTTAATATGCATGAAACCCAGATTGAACGCATATTGGAGAAATAATCTGGGACATGAAACGAACTTCCGCTAATCCGT
This sequence comes from Ascarosepion bandense, assembly GCA_037127315.1. Classification (NCBI taxonomy): domain Eukaryota; kingdom Metazoa; phylum Mollusca; class Cephalopoda; order Sepiida; family Sepiidae; genus Ascarosepion; species Ascarosepion bandense. The sequence continues at coordinate 671,317 of JBBBDQ010001597.1, forward strand.
TCGATAATACGGTAATATTTTGAAAATTTTTCCGAAGCATAATTAGTTAACATTTCAGACTTCTCAATATAGAAAAATAAGAGAAGTTCGCGTCATCTGTTTATTAAATATAAATCACTGCCATTTATTTACAAGAAACACAGACTGCATGTATATTAGAAGAATAATTGGTGACATCAAAAAAGTAAAAAACAAAAACAAGGAAGTTACTAATTGTAAAGACAAGGTGTTAAGAATAATTAAGGAGTATTATACAAAGATACAAATTAGTACCACCAATAATGTACCTCAGGAATATCACTGTTTCTCAAATAAATGGGTAGGGAGTATTATATAAGAGAGGGGAATCTTTCAATTTCTAGAAATTTAATAAGTAGAGCAGTTCAAACAAAAGTGGTGGGGTACTTTCTAAAAGAGAAGTAATTAATATATATTAATTTTTAAGGTAATATTTGACCAATGGCCAATCGAGATCCACAAATTATTCATTTTTCAGGACAGGCATTATTTGTTATCATGGAATTTTAATAAATGTAAGAAGCATACGTCATCATTTGTTTAAGCAGTAAGAATAACAATAAATGAAATATGGTTTGAACTTTAATATGCGAAACAGAAATGCATCAGTTGAAGATATGACATAGTAACAAACCTTTTAGAAAGAAACAGAAGAATTCCACAAACGATTAGCACAGTTCTTAAGTGCAAAAGCAAATTTGCTAAAAAAATCTTCAGTTTATGAATGGTAATTCCATGTTACTTACAAAAGAAATGAATGTAGGTAATAAAAGACCTTGGTAACTACTGCTCTATCACATTAATACTAAACACATACAGATTATTCTGAAAATATTTAGGATAATAAAAAAAGAAACATTTTTAAGTAACTATGCAATAAATAGACCATTTACAAATAATCGACTGATTGGAAATATGACGTATAACAAATCACTTTTTGTATTTAACCAAAGAAATACAAACATTTGATTCAATGGAACATGTAGCTGCATTTAAGTCATAAAACAAGCAGGCTATTTGTGGGTTACTGCACTTGGCTCTGCTAAAAGTTCTTGCTAGGTGGGGTCACTTTTTAAGCCTATAAAAAGGCAATGATATTCTCTCTCTGCCTCTTTTAAATTCTAGCTTTAAGATGTGGTTGCACGTGGGTAAAATGACCCCCCACCCAGTGGGGCACGAACATTTTAAAGCTTCTCTCTCTCACACATATACATAGACACAAAACATTCTACTTGTCGTTAATTCGTGTTTTTTGTTGTCATTCTGTTCTATATTCATTGTTTTTTTGTAACTCACCACATATTAAAAGTTATTGAGAGAATATAAAATAATTACACCAATAATTTGACGACAGAAATATGCAAATAAAATAAAGATTGGAAAAGGAGTGAGATAAGGAGAAGATGTGATTTCAATTAAACCATTTACAGCCTGCATTGAAAGGATCTTTCAGAAAAGGAAAAATGATTTGCTGATGACATTTTACTCATATCTGAATCATTGGATTACGAGAAAATGCTGAATGATGTAAGTAAATTAATTTTCAATGTAGGTATAAAAAATGAATAGGAATAAAAGCAATGTTCAATTGTAACAATGAAATAGAAGATAAAATACGACAAGAAGTTCAAGAATGTACGGATTTAGTTTAGGTGATAACCATGGAAATGAAATAACATAATAATTGGTTGGAATGAATTTAATGAAAATAGAGATATAATGGTAAGCACCTCGCCAAGATGCTTAAAATGTAAAGTGCATAACAAATGTATGGGGTGTGATTAGTAAATTCTCGCCATTTTATATTTTGCGCAGATATCTTGTTTGTTTTTGTCAACTGCACAATATAGTAGGGTCAGTTGGGCACTGCCTGTGGGAAGTGCAGAATGACACAATACATTCCACCAGAAATTTGGAAACGGCTTGCAGAACTGCTTGGCATTCTCACTGGATGATCCAATACAAACATTTCAGAGTGTTTGGATTTCATTCTGAGGACATTGCCAGGATTCAGAAAGAGTTAGATGACACTAAGAGTGAGTACGAAGGTATAAAATCTAAAAGAAATAAAAGAACTCCTGATTTTGTTAATGAGTACCTCAAACAAGTCATTGCTTAACTCTGAAAATGACATAAATTTGATGTTTACGTATCTTTTCTTTATCCTCGCTTTCCTCTTTCTTTGGGGTTCTTTTTCGAATGAGCGAGAACTTTTTCGTATATAACCGTTACAAATGTCTGTCCTAATATGGACATGTGAGCGTCTATGTAAAACTAAATAAAAGAGAAAACATTTTTTGTGGGGGTGATTGCCTACTGTTGTACCATTTGGATCTGGCCTATGTGTGTGTGTGTGTGTGCGTGCGTGTGTGTGTGTGTGTGTTTAATATTTGTTAAATGTTTAGCTTCCTGTTTTTAAAGACTATGATATATTGTTACTCACTCTCTCTCTGTCTCTCTCTCGTCACTGTCTTCAGTTTCAGTCTAGGCAGTTGACCTAACAATTGAAAAACAGAGAGTGAGTGAGAGAGTGGGAGAGACTGGACATGTATTCAGTGACAGATATGAAGAAGGTCTGTCGATATTTGGTTACTATGGAAACATTTTCTCTGCACTCGTGATCACGTTTTTGCCGCCATTTTATATTTTTTAATCTCACGGAGACATGTTTGTTTTTCCTTTTGTCTGCTGCAGAATACAGTAGGGTCAGTTGGGCAACAATGTGAAAACTGAGCACCAAGTGGCAATTCATTTTGTCTGAAATTCAGAAATAACATTCTCTACCGTTTTGTTTTAAAAATACATTCATGTGTTATTTTGAACTTAACGTAAAAATATTTTTAGTCAGATTAATTGTACTTTAAACCTGTGGACGACACAAACTCCTTTACGATATGTATTTTTGGGATTTGACACGACGTACGATCGATCAGACACATGACACAAGAAATAAGAAACAACGAAGACGCCAAGATAAACGGAATAAACATGTATTAAGAAAGATACAAAATATTGGTTGAGAAAGCATGTAAAGAAAGAGAAGAAGTTCTCTCCCTTAGTCCGTTAAGAGACGTAAAATGTTCACTGGAAGAAAGTCAGTGAAAGATAATTCTGAAAGGTAGAATACATACAGTTTGAGTTGAGTTCCCATTGGAGTTTGTATTGGGAAATGTGTGTGCACATGCATGTGTGTGTAAGAAATAAATTAGCGCCACTAATTACTACCTGCAATTAGTGCAGGTGTGTAAGAACGAGAATTATACAGATATCCCTCTGGCACCTTGATAGCAGTAGTCTCGCTCGAGTTAGGTAATACTACTCACCACGATCACATGCCGAGATCACGGGTCCAACTGGCATGGAACACGTGTGTGCCCCCATAAATCGACACGCGGAAAACGCGGGAAACACTTGAACACAGGGTGACCAGTCAAGATTGACCAATCACTACCTGCTAACATAATGTGTCTGTCAGATGAAAACACGCATGTTATTTGAATTGTGTAGGAGTGAAAGAATGAGCAATAATAATATGAAACAAATATATGTTGAAATATGGATATATGTGTGTGTAAAAGTATTAACACTATATAAATCAACTGATATTTCTCAAATAAAATTTCAGAAAAGTATATCGACTTTGAACGAGAAACTGGAGAGCCGAGTTCAAATTCCAGTTCCATTCCTTGAATTCACTTCCGCACAATATACCCTTGGGGAAGATATTAATCCATCTCTTTCCTCCAGCTATGGGTCAAATAACAGGACAGATTGGTTTCTATAGTCTTGGATGATAACCAGTCTAACGCAGAAAGTAATGGCAACCTAGTGCGGGAAAATTTTCTGCCTAGTCAGTCATGTTTCTTTCGAGACATGATCGCCCAAGCGTATATTACGTATGGTACTTTAACTGACTGACTGATTTTTTGGGACAGAAAATTACAAATGGATGAAGGGCAAGAAAAGTGAGATACACCGAAAAATTTACCTACATTATGGTATTGTTATTATTGTATGGTTAACCGAATAATTCGTATAATTTTGATTATATATTAGTGTGGTGGTAATTGTAATTAAAACGGTTTGATTAACTCGTATATCTTAATTGTTTAAATTCCTTAGGTTTTTTAAAATTCCAATTTCTTATTCTTTCACTAGTAATATGTGAATTTATTTTTTAAACTAAATAATTAATTTTAAAAAACTAAATTTAAATAGAATAATTAGACTTACTTTTTAATTAAAATTTAATATAATTTTATTTTATTTTATATTGTATTATATTTGTTTTGTTGATTGTATAATTAGTATAATTTTGATTACATAGTGGTGTGATGATTTTGAGATCACAACAGATTAACTATTATCTCTTAAATATATTTTTAATTTTTTTAGGCTTCAATTTCTTATCCTTTCACCATTAATATATAATATTTATTTATTTTGATTTTCTCATTTTCTCTTATCATCTTTTCTTTCAATTTTAAATTTATTCTTCTCTTCTTTCTTCTTCTCTTTACGTTTACGCTTTAAGATACTTACCCTTTCTTTTTAACACATTCTCTCTCTCTCTCTCTCTCTCTCTCTCCACACACACACACACACACACACACACACACACACACACACCTAACCCATTTTCTTTACGGGTCAGCAGTTCAACTGACAGGCCGAATGTATCTTTGAACTTTTGTTGACATCCGCTCCTACGCGTGTTCTTTGATTATATATTGCGTATATATATGCTTATGTATGAATATGTGTGTGTTCGCCGAACTGATGGAATGACGTAATTTTTTTAAGTTATCTCTTTTAAGGGAGTGACCGTTATTTTTACCCCTTTTTTTAGGTCTTTGTGAATCTCATTCGTGTAAAATCCTTTGTACAATAAAGACGGAAGCTGATGATGGTTCGCCTGAAATAGGCTTATATTTCCGATTTACCATGAAATAATGTGTCTGCCTTAATTTTTCTTCTATTTGCTCTATATGTATTTATATACATATATATTTATAGCCATCTTAAAGAGTTATCCTACCACTGTAGGTACAGGATACTTCCTTGGATTCTTCTATATCCACACCGCATGCTGATATATTCGGAGTCTAACCGTACTGATGAGCTGTGATACAGAGAAACATATCTGTCTGCAGATGACAATATATATAAAAGTATCTATTATATATACATATATATATATATATATATATATATACATATATATATATATAGATGTAGTTTTCACAACACAATGACAAAAGAGACTTACACGACTCTCCATAATGTGTGCTTGTTTGTATGTTTATAAAATACATGAGTGGATGTGTTTGTTGAGCTTATATATATGTATGTGTGTGTTATTTGTGTATGTGTGTACAGTTGTAAATTTATTGTTGCTTTTATATGTGTGATAGTATATAATTTTTTAGTATGAATATGTGCGTATTTGACTGTATCTATAGTACATATATGTATACGTGAGTTAGTGTGTATATGTGTGTGCCTGTGTGAGTATGTGTGTTTGTATAGTTGTCTATTTCTTTTTACATTGATATATTTGTATGGGTGTATATGTGTGTGTGTTTCTAACAGTATTTCCTGTTGTTAAAAGATATTTTATATTTTGAGTTACTCTCTCTTTCTCTTTTCTGAGTTTGAATTTAGACACGCCAATATAAATTGAATGAACACAACTGTATTTTTTGAGAGCGAGTGAGTGTGAGTTAAAAAGAGAGAGAGAAATGGAGATGTGTCATAATCAAAATTATCCTTTTAATAAAAAGAAATTATTTGTAAAAAGCAATCTAGGTCAAAGGTAATCGGAATTTCCTGATGAATCATAATTTGTTGACTTCGAATTGGCGAAATTTACATTTCCACGAATTCACCAACAAAACTAGTTTCACTTTGTCGTTGTTTCAAACTAATTAATAAAAAAACATTTATGTAGTGATTTTCATTTATATTATTTATATTACTAATAATTATTCCTTATTTTAATAACTATTTTTTATATTTACTAATTAATAATCTTGCTTCATTTTATTCATTTCATTTGATTTTTTATTTTCTATCTATAATATTGAGATGTTTTGAATTTTTTCCCGTTTCCTTATGAGTTTCAAATTTAGATCTTCTTATATTAAACAAATCTTAATTTATCTTCGTATATTTTAAATATTACATTGAATTTTCTTTCATTTACATATGACAAGAAATAACATAAATACGAATTCAATTTAAAAATTAAAACTCCCACGGGAATAATTCCCAATATTTTTAAAACATTTATTCGACATTTTCATTTTATTTACATATAAAATGATACTTGATGGAATTACATTCGATTTTCTTTAGATTTATAAAAAAAATCAAATTTATTTATTTTATTTTAAGTTATTTGTAAAATTATTAAATATTCAGAATTTTGGAAAAATATTAAAATATTTCTCTCTTTCTTTCTTTCACTCTCTCTCTCTCTCTCTCTCTCTCACTCTTTCGTTTTATCCTTCTTTCTTTCTTTCTCTTTCTTTCTTTCTCTCTTTCTCTTTGTCCTCATTTTTTTTTAGTTTCCTTTTGCCACGTTAGAGAATTCGCCCCTTTCTCATCATTGCATGTTGCTTCTCTCTTTCCCACTCTTTGTGCCAATTATAACACGAGATAAAACTCTCATATCCAGTGGCGTGTTAATTCTCGTCCAATCAAATGCCTTATATTCCGGTGACGTCATCCGTCCAATCCTCCACGATTTTCAGTCTCTTCGCCAGAATTCAAAGACGAAGCTTCAAGTTTTATTCGCTCTCGTATTTTGACGAAAACCAATTTTCAGCCAAATTGAAAAAATCCACATCAAATGTAAGTAAGAATTTTCTCCATTTCCAAATCATCCAATCTTCTTTCCCTTCTTATTTTTCAATCATTTCATCCCCGACAGAAAAGACAATTAATAAGAATTATTGGCTTTAGTTTCATGAAAAAACAACCACGCCCTAATTTGTCTGTCTGTCTTCATTTTTTATTTACTTGTCTGGCTTTAAATTAAAGGAAGGATTCAAAATCACAATTAGGGGTCATCTTTTTATTAAATAGATCTTTTTTCTTGCCTTTTTTTCAGTCCAAAATTGCAGAATTTGTATCTTTTTTCTTTTTATTTATCTGTATGCCTAATTTTTTAATGAAAAAAATACGTTCATTAAGCAGACAATAAATTCATTTCTAATTATTTAATGGACACGTAAAATATATTCTGGCACAAGGCCAGTAAAAACAGGAAAGATTGTAATTTATGTAATGAAAAAAAAAGAACCACGCCCTAATTGTTTTTTTCTTTCAGTTTATAATACTTGCTTTATCTATCTATCTATCTATCTATCTATCTATCTATCTATCTATCTATCTATCTATCTATCTATCTATCGATGTTTTCTTCATTAATGACAATCATTTTGTCCAAAAAATGTCAAAATAGACAATTTATTGATGTGTGAGTTTATCTATATGAGTGTGAGCGTGTATGTATAGACATACATATGTATTTAAGTATATATATATATATATATATATATATATATATATATATATATATATACATCATTATATGTGTATATATGAGTGCATGTGTGCACGTACGCCAATGTGATAGATGTAAATTTATTGATCCTTATATTTGTGTGTATATATATATATGTGTGTGTGTGTTTGTGTGTGTGTTTTCATGCATCTGTTTGAGTGTGTATGATTTTACTCTCTCTCTCTCCCCTCCTCTCTCTCTCTCTCTCTCTCTCTCTCTCTGTGTCACATATTCCAACACAATTTTTCTCTTCAATTTAGGTTAGAAAAATAAGGGAATTCGCCCCCTCTCATGTTTATTTGTCCTCCCTCTTGCTTCTCTCTTTCCCCCTCTTCTTTTTGTTGTAGAAATTATTTTTCAAATTATTAATTTATTTGATTTTTTTAAATAAATAGTTTACTAGAAAATACAAATGTTCCCCTCTTTAATCGATAGATGTTCTCTCTCCCTTGCTTCTCTCTTTCCCTCGTCTAAATGTGTGTATAGTTGTAAATTTATTGTTTCATTTATGTGTGAGTGTATCTATATGTGTGTGTGTGCGTGTATGAACATACATATGTATTTAAGTATATGTATCCATAAATATAATTTTATTTGTGTATGTATGTATGTCTATAATAGTTGTAAATTTATTGATCATTAACTCTGTGGAGGTATATGTGTGTATGTGTGTGTTTCCGTGTGTGTGTGTTTGAGTGTGTATGTTTCAATGTAACATTTGATTGAACAGAAATTAAATCCTGTTTTGAAAAGATGTGCTCCACATTTTTACTCTCTCTCTTTCTCTCTCTCTTTCTCTCTTACACACTCTCTTCAAATTTAGGTCAGAAAAAGTAAGAGAATTCACCCCTCTCTCATTGTTCTTATGTCCTCTCTTTCCCCACTCTTCCTCCCACTTATAACACGTAATCCAAAACTCCAGTGACGTGTTATGTTCTCGTCCAATCAAATGCCTTATATTCCAGTGACGTCATCCGTACGTCATTTGCGCTTTAACATTCGTTCCAGAAAATTCGACGAAGAAACTTGTTTTATTTTTGTCTCCCGTTTTTTTGACGAAAACCAATTTTCACCCAAATTGAAATCGAAATCAAGTGTAAGTAAGAATTTTCTCCATTTCCAAATCATCCAATCTTCTTAAATGTTTCCTTGGACATAACAAGACTCACCAAGAATTTTTTTTCATCATTTCACCCCCAAGAAAAGCAAAGATAAAGCGACATTTTTGATTTTTGTGAAAGAAAAAAAGGAACCCCGCCCTATTTTTTTGTCTGTCTTTATTTTCTACTTTTTTCGTTGGAAAATCAGGGAAGGATTCAAAATCACAATTTAGGGGTCATCTCTTTAATTAAAACTGCATTATTTTTGACTCTTCAAACAAATTAAATTTCTAGAAGTTTTTGTCTTCTTTTTTTTCTTTTTTTATTTATTCGTCGAAATTGTTTTCTTTTCTTTCGTCGTTTTTATTTCGCTTGGACAAAATTTGTAAGAATTCGGAAAATTCGGTCCGTTTATCCATTTATTTATTTAAAGGAAAAGAAATTCCTTTTTCCCTTTTTTATAGACGGACATTTTTTGTCTGTTTATTTGTATAACATAAAAAAATCCCGCCTTTTCTCTTTGAAAATTTTCTTCATTCATGAAAATCATTTAATCTAAAAAAAAATGTCAAAATAAAATAATTTCTATCAGTCTGTCTATCTATCAATCTATCGTCCTGTCTGTCTATTAAAAGAAAAAAAAACCCGCTCTCTCTTTCAGACAATTTTTTGATCTGTCTGTCTAATAAGCAGACGATAACCGGCCGCCATAATAAATTATTTAACATCTGATAATATATAGTATGGCACAAGGTCAATAAAAAGATCCGTCTGTCTATTTCAAAGAAATTTTTTTCAGATAATCTTTCCTGCATTAATAAAAAATATTTTTTTGGTAAAAATCAAACAATTTCTATCATTCATTTACAGTTTATTTATTTATCTCTTAATCCATCATTGTCAAAAATATTTAAGAATTATAATTGTCTGTCTTTAACGGATTGTCGATCAATTTATTAGTCTGTCTGTTTATTTAAAAGAAAAGAAAAATAATCTCCCTCCATCAATCTCTTTCCGAGAATCTTTTTTCTTCATTAATAAAATCAAATCTAAAATAACAATTTATATCAGTCTGTCTGTCGATCTATTTATTTATTTGTCTGTCTGTCTAAATCCCTAGCGCTTAATTTTTAATGAAAAAATATTTAATAAGATAATAACAGCCGCCATATTCAGTTATTTGATAGACACGTAATATATAGTATGGCACAAGGACAATAAAAACTGGAAAGATTATAATATATAAATATAACGATCTTTGTTGCTTTTATTGGCCTTGTGCCATACTAAGCTGTGATAATTGAAGATAATTTTTAAAAATTATTTGAAGTCCGTGTATTTTTCGAAGAAAGTAAAAATCATCTGAAGAAATAGAAAAAAAAAATAATTGTTTTAATGGATAAAAGGAAAAAGTTAAAAGTGATTGTGAAGGCGTCAAATTGGAAATCCCTTCCCCCTTTCTCTATAGCTTTTACCCTTTCTTCCTTTCTTTCTTTCTTGATAATCACTCTATCCTTCTTTTGACCTTTTTTTATTTTTCTTTCCAGATTTTCTGAAGGAATTTTACAAATGGCGGCCAGTTTTACTGAAAGATTCCCGTGTTCGAACTGCGACCAAAATTTAGATCTCTACTCGAAGACATTGGCATGTCTTCATTCTTTGTGTCAGTCATGCCTCGATGTCCAATACGAAGCAGCGACAAAGGACGACGCCAAATGTCCCCAATGCCACACCCCGGTGGGGTCACGTGACAGTTTAAGACTTTCACCATTTTTGGTGAAGATTATGACGCGCCAAAACCTGGAATTAAAAGAATGGAGATGCGACGTATGTTTTGAAGAAGATGGCACCGAATCGACCGTCAAGATTTGGTGCCCGGATTGCGATAATCTCTTGTGTCAGAATTGTGCGAAATGTCACAGGCGATACCACCCAACACACGAAACCAGGGACCTGAAGCGGCATGTCGAGGGGTGAGGCCGTGGGGGTCCTCATGACAGACGAGTGTCACCTGCACCACAAACAGAAGGACGCCTTCTGCGCCCGATGCAACGTTTGCCTGTGTGACGCGTGTTACAGGGATCACTTGATCTCTTCCCCCCAGTGTCCGCCTCGGCCGCTGTCCGTGAGGGAGGAGGCGTCGAGGGAGAAGACGGTCGGCCCCACCCTGGAGCAAGAACTCCGCCAGTTGGAAACCCAGATCCTTGCAATGAACGAACAGACGAGGCGATCCATTGACCAACTGTCAATGGATTGCGACTTGAAATGTTCCAAAATGTGGGAAGAGTTCGAGACGTTCGTGGAAGAGACACGTCGGCGTTTGAAAGAGCTGTCCGACAATATGAGAAAGCCGTTAGAAAAATGGCGCCTCTCCCTAAAGGAGGGAGAAGACCTTTTGAAAAAGGTCAAGATTTGGCGCCATAATGTTGGCCAATTGTTGGGGGACGACGCCGAAGACGGGGACGTCGTTTGCGGTTTACGGTTGGTGGGAGCGGAGCTTAGATCGCGGCTCCGACAATCGTTTGCCCCCCTCCACCAAACATCGGAATTGACGGTGACATTTCCATTTTCAAAATGGTGTCACGAATCTTTGGAGTCACTTAGAAAAGAAATAATAGAGTTTACGAGGGTCGGGACATCCGGGGATTTACAGCTCCAAAAAGAATACCGTCTCCACGATTCGAACCTGGGGTGGATTCACTCGATTCTCGCCACCGACGAAGACGATCATGTCTTTGTCTGCGTTGATCACGACTATTCGGTGAAGGAATTCGATGAGTTTGGGGAGTTGATTGGCCGATGTGAATTGACGGACGGAGGAGAGAGATTCCACCCCTCGGACATTTGTCGCCTTTCCCAAGACATTTTCGTCGTCTGTTGTCCTCGGGGGACGGGGGGTGAGGGGGGAAGAATTTTCTTTTTGGAGAGAAAAAAACGCCCCCCATTTTTAGAAAAACAAAAAACAATTCGCACAAAAAATAATTTTTATTCTTTGTGTCAATTTCAACAACAAATTTTCACTTGTGACTTGGAATTTGAAGAAATTGTTTGTTTTTCGGAAACCGGAGCCGAAATCAAAAGAATTCACCTTGGGGAGTGGGAGGGGGAGAGGGTGGGGTGCCCCCCTCCTTTTTGCCCCCCTCCTTCGCGCCGATCCGACGACTGGGAATTTGTGGGGGACGAGAATTCAAATGTCGAAAATCTTCCTTTTTAGTCAAAAGGGAGAAATTCTTCAAAGAATAAAAATTAAAGAAGAAATGACGAATTTCACTCCAAATAAATTTCAACTTTTTTATTTTGCTACAAACGAAGGAATTTTTTCCGTTTTACCGGAAAAAGTTCTGTACAAATTCCCACAAAAATCACAATATTATGCAAATATTTTTCTTTCCCAACAAAAATTGTTTATTTCTTTTCAAAACGATGAAAATCATTTAATAAAAATTTTCAAAATTTAAGAAAAAAGAATTTAAAAAATTGAAATTTATTTTTAATTTTGCAAATAAAATGAATTTAATTTAATTTTTGTGTTGTTTTCATTTTTTATTTCTGAAATTTTAAAAACCTTTTTTATGATTTCAAAATATGAGTCGAGGTAAAAATATTGAAAAAAAAAGTAATGTTTCGTAATATGAATGAAGACAAAAAATCATGTCTACTTTTCTGTGATGAGGAAATATTTACATTATTCGGACGATTATCCTCATCTTTGTTGTTATTTGTACGACGTTTCAGCCGTTGGACTCTGCGGCCTTCTTCAGGGGCTAAGAATTTCGAACAAAATTATTTTTTTTAACATCTTTTACCCCCAATATGGGTAAAACAGTGACGATTTAAACTGGCGACTATCCGAGTTGTTAAACAATATCTCCTTCTAAGTAGTCGTGGCTCTCCCCAGCTTCCATTTCTTAGCATCTCAAATGTTTTCCTTATATATCTCTCTTAATACCCTTTCTGCAATGCATCAGCTGAGACTCTCTATCTGGGTTACGCATTCCTCAATTCTGCCTCTCACGTTTTCGGTCAGTCTTCTGTGTGAAGATTCGCGAAAAATGAGGCGGTCATGGCTCTCGACGACATCTCTTTTTTATTAATTACATACACGGTCATGGCTCTCCCAATCGTCTATTTTTCGTCTCAAACATGTACACGGTTCCCCACAACTTCCCCTTATAGTGTATAGTGCGATAGATAAAATGACGCAATTGTTTATTTTCACTTGCAAAAAATATAGAGTGCGATAAATAAATTATCGTAAGTATTAAATTTTCATTTTCCTGTTCGTTTCCACGAAATGTTGCCTTGTGCCAGTCGCATTGTTCTTCCGATTTTTCTAACTACATGTGTTTCATGACAATCCTCGTTGCGATCAATAAATTGCCGCAATTATTTCTCGTAAAAGAAAATCGAGAGTGCGATAAATAAATTGTCGTATTTATTATTGTTCTTTTCTCTTTTCCACAGACTGTTAGTTTGTAACAGTCGCATTAGAATTGGTACACAATAATAAAGACGGGGATCGTTTTTCTATTGTTGTTAAGTAATAAACTGATCCCCCTAGAATTAGAACAATAATATCATTAGAATCGAATAAAATTAAAGCTTCTATTACGACTAAAGACGGGGATCAGTTTTCTATTGTTCTTAAGTAATAAACTGATCCCCTTCGTATTAGTACACAATAATATCATTGGAATCGAATACACTTAAAGCTTCTCAAACGTACAAAAGTGGGGGATCAGTTTTCTATTGTTGTTAAGTAATAAACTGATCCCCCTAGAATTAGTACACAATAATATCATTGGAATCGAATACAATTAAATCTCCTATTACGACGAAAGACGGGGATCAGTTTTCTATTGTTGTTAAGTAATAAACTGATCCCCCTAGAATTAGTACACAATAATATCATTGGAATCGAATACAATTAAATCTTCTATTACGACTAAAGACGGGGTTCAGTTTTCTATTGTTGTTAAGTAATAAACTGATCCCCCCTAGCATTAACACCCTCAATATAATTGGTATTTTTCTTGCGACAATGGTGTTCTTAATAATTTCCATTTATAAATCAAGTATTTTATTAAATTATCTAAGCAACAATTTACGAAAAATATCAATTTTTCAGTTATTTTTATCGAATTATTTTCGGAACGGGACGAATTTTCAGTCTGCAAATTTGTTTTTTAATAACAGATCCGAAATTGTTGGAATTTTCTTTTCACTCCGATAATTTCTGATCTTTAACGACTTTTTTCGAACAGGAGTAGCGATTTTGACTTTCATTTCGGTTACACCAATAATATTATATCTAAAAAGTAACTAATAAATGTCTATGGTATTGCTTTCATGTTGAAATCCTATCCTTATAGAGTGAACTGTTTATTAATGACTACATAATGACAGCAAATCAACAAGACTGTTAGCTTATGCCTGTCCCATTAGGCGTTAGCTTGTTGCTGTACCTCAAATTGTTAGCTTGCTCCATTCCAACTGATTGATACATTTTTAAAACCCCACTAAGCGTCTTACTCGACAAATGGTTTCTCCCCAACCATGGGTAAAACAGTGACGATTTAAACTGGCGAATATCAGAGTTGTTAAATAATATCTCCTTCTAAGTAGTCTTGGCTCTCCCCAGATTCTATTTCTTAGCTTCTCAAATGTTTTCCTTATATATCTCTCCCATTTCCCTTTGTGCAGTGCATCAACGGAGACTCTCTATCTGGGTTACGCATTCCCCAATTCTGCCTCTCACGTTGTCGGTCAGTCTTCTGTGTGAAGATTCGCGAAAAATGAGGCGGTCATGGCTCTCGACGACATCTCTTTTTTATTAATTACATACATGGTCATGGCTCTCCCAATCGTCTATTTTTCGTCTCAAACATGTTCACGGTTCCCCACAACTTCCCCTTATAGTGTATCGTGCGATAGATAAAATGTCGCAATTGTTTATTTTCACTTGAAAATATAGAGTGCGATAAAAAATTGTCGTAAGTATTAAATTTTCATTTTCCTGTTCGTTTCCACGGAATGTTGCCTTGTGCCAGTCGCATTGTTCTTCCGATTTTTCTAACTTCATGTCTTTCATGACAATCCTCGTTGCGATCAATAAATTGTCGTATTTATTATTTTTCTTTTCTCTTTTCCACAGACTGTTAGTTTGTAACAGTCGCATTAGAATTAGTACAAGATAATAAAGACGGGGATCGTTTTTCTATTGTTGGTAAGTAATAAACTGATCCCCCTAGAATTAGTACACAATAATATCATTGGAATCGAATACAATTAAAGCTTCTATTACTCCTAATGACGGGGATCTGTTTTCTATTCTTGTAAGTAATAAACTGATCCCCCTAGAATTAGTACACAATAATATCATTGTAATCGAACAAAATTAAATCTTCTATTACGACTAAAGACGGGGATCAGTTTTCTATTGTTGTTAAGTAATAAACTGATCCCCCTAGAATTAGTACACAATAATATCATTGGAATCGAATACAATTAAAGCTTCTATTACTCCTAATGACGTGGATCAGTTTTCTATTGTTGTTAAGTAATAAACTGTTCCCCTAGAATTTATACACAATAATATCATTGGAATCGAATACAATTAAAACTTCTATTACGACTAAAGACGGGGATCAGTTTTCTATTGTTGTTAAGTAATAAACTGATCCCCCCTAGCATTAACACCCCTCAATATAATTGGTATTTTTCTGACGACAATGGTGTCCTTAATAATTCCCATTTATAAATAAAGTATTTTATTAAATTATCTCAGCAACAATTTACGACAAATATCAATTTTTCAGTTATTTTTATCGAATTATTTTCGGAACTGGACGAATTTTCAGCCTGTAAAGTTGTTGTTTTTTTAATAACTGATCCGAAATTATTGGAATTTTCTTTTCAATCCGATAATTTCTGATCTTTAACGACTTTTTTCGAACAGGAGTAGCGATTTTGACTTCCATTTCGGTGACACCAATAATATTATATCTAAAAAGTAACTAATAAATGTCTATGGTATTGCTTTCATGTTGAAATCCTATCCTTATAGAGTGAACTGTTTATTAATGACTACATAATGACAGCAACTCAGCAAGACTGTTAGCTTATGCCTTTCCCATTAGGCGTTAGCTTGTACCAACACCTTAGACTGTTAGCTTATGCCTGTCACATTAGGCGTTAGCTTGTACCAACACCTTAGGCTGTTAGCTAATATCAGTCCCATTAGGCGTCAGCTTGTACCTACACCTTAGACTGTTAGCTTATGTCTGTCCCGTTAGGTGTTAGCTTGTACCAACACCTTAGACTGTTAGCTTATGCCTACCCCATTAGGGGTTAGCTTGTACCAACACCTTAGACTGTTAGCTTATGCCTGTCCCGTTAGGTGTTAGCTTGTACCAACACCTTAGACTGTTAGCTTATGCCTACCCCATTAGGGGTTAGCTTGTACCAACACCTTAGAATGTTAGCTTATGCCTGTCACATTAGGCGTTAACTTGTTCCTGCACCTCAGACTGATAGCTTGTTCCATTCCAAGTGATTGATACATTTTTAAAACACCACTAAGCTTCTTACTCGACAAATGTTTACTCCCCAACCATGGGTAAAACAATGACGATTTAAAGTGGCGAATATCCGAGTTGTTAAATAGCAACACCTAAAAATTCTTGCTTCTCCCCATCTTCCATTTCTTTGCTTCTCAAATGTTTTCCTTATATATCTCTCTTAATCCCCTTTGTGCAATGCATCAACTGAGACTCTCTATCTGGGTTACGCATTCCTCAATTCTGCCTCTCACGTTTTCGGTCAGTCTTCTGTGTGAAGATTCGCGAAAAATGAGGCGGTCATGGCTCTCGACGACATCTCTTTTTTATTAATTACATACACGGTCACGGTCTATTACGACTAAAGAAGCGATCAGTTTTCTGTTGTTGTTAAGTAATAAACTGATCCCCCTAGAATTAGTACACAATAATATCATTGGAAACTAATACAATTAAAGCTTCTACTCCGACTAAAGACGGGGATCAGTTTTCTGTTCTTGTTAAGTAATAAACTGATCCGCCTAGAATTAGTACACAATAATATCATTGGAATCGAATACAATTAAAGCTTCTCATACGATCAGAAGTGGGGCATCATTTTTCTATTGTTGTTAAGTAATAAACTGATCCCCCTATAATTAGTACACAATAATATCATTGGAATCGAATAGAATTAGAGCTTCTCATACGACCAAAAGTGGGGGATATTTTTTCTATTGTTGTTAAGTAATAAACTGATCCCCCTTGAATTAGGACACAATAATATCATTGGAATAGAATACAATTAAAGCTTCTCATGAGACCAGAAGTGGGGGATAATTTTCTATTGTTGTTAAGTAATAAACTGATCCCCCTAGAATTAGTACACAATAATATCATTGGAATCGACTACAATTAAAGCTTCTATTACGAATAAAAGAGGGGGATCAGTTTTCTATTGTTGTTACGTAATAAACTGATCCCCTAGAATTAGTAGACAATAATATCATTGGAATCGAATACAATTAAATCATCTATTACAGCTAAATACGGGGATCTGTTTTCTTTTGTTATTAAGTAATAAACTGATCCCCCTAGAATTAGTACACAATAATATCACTGGAATCGAATACAATTAAATCTTCTATTACGGCTAAAGACGGGGATCAGTTTTCTATTGTTGTTAAGTAACAAACTGATCACCCTAGAAATAGTACACAATAGTATCATTGGAAACTAATACAATTAAATCTTCTATTACGGCTAAAGACGGGGATAAGTTTTCTATTGTTGTTAAGTAATCAACTGATCCCCCTAGAATTAGTACACAATAATATCATTGGAAACTAATACAATTAAAGCTTCTATTCCGACTAAAGACGGGGATCAGTTTTCTATCGTTGTTAAGTAAATAAACTGATCCCCCTAGAATTAATACACATTAATAACAATAAAATCGACTACAATTAAAGCTTCTATTACGACTAAAGACGGGGATCAGTTTTCTATTGTTGTTAAGTAATAAACTGATCCCCCTAGAATTAGTAGACAATAATATCATTGGAATCGAATACAATTAAAGTTTCTCATACGACCAGAAGTGGGGGATCATTTTTCTACTGTTGTTAAGGAATAAACTGATCGCCCTAGAATTAGTACACAATAATATCATTGGAATAGAATACAATTAAAGCTTCTCATACGACCAGAAGTGGGGGATCATTTTTCTATTGTTGTTAAGTAATAAACTGATCCCCCTAGAATTAGTACACAATAATATCATTGGAATCGACTACAATTAAAGCTTATATTACGAATAAAAGAGGGGGATCAGTTTTCTATTGTTGTTACGTAATAAACTGATCCCCTAGAATTAGTAGACAATAATATCATTGGAATCGAATACAATTAAATCATCTATTACGGCTAAATACGGGGATCTGTTTTCTTTTGTTGTTAAGTAATAAACTGATCCCCCTAGAATTAGTATACAATAATATCATTGGAATCGACTACTATTAAAGCTTCTATTACGATTAAAAGACGGGGATCAGTTTTCTATTGCTGTTAAGTAATAAACTGATCCCCCTAGAATTAGTACACAATAATATCATTGTCATCGAATACAATTAAAGCTTCTATTACGACTAAAGACGGGGATCAGTTTTCTATCTTTGTTAAGTAATAAACTGATCCCCCTAGAATTAGTACACAATAATATCATTGGAAACTAATACAATTAAAGCTTCTATTCCGACTAAAGACGGGGATCAGTTTTCTATCGTTGTTAAGTAATAAACTGATCCCCCTAGAATTAATACACAATAATAACAATAAAATCGAATATAATTAAAGCGTCTATTACGACTAAAGACGGGGATTAGTTTTCTGTTGTAGTTAAGTAATAAAATGATCCCCCTACAATTAGTACACAATAATATCATTAGACTCGAATATAATTAAAGTTTCTATGACGTCTAAAGACGGGGATTATTTTTCTATTGTTGTTAAGTAATAAACTGATCCCCCTAGAATTAGTACACAATAATATCATTGTCATCGAATACAATTAAAGCTTCTATTACGACTAAAGACGGGGATCAGTTTTCTATCTTTGTTAAGTAATAAACTGATCCCCCTAGAATTAGTACACAATAATATCATTGGAAACTAATACAATTAAAGCTTCTATTCCGACTAAAGACGGGGATCAGTTTTCTATCGTTGTTAAGTAATAAACTGATCCCCCTAGAATTAATACACAATAATAACAATAAAATCGAATATAATTAAAGCGTCTATTACGACTAAAGACGGGGATTAGTTTTCTGTTGTAGTTAAGTAATAAAATGATCCCCCTACAATTAGTACACAATAATATCATTAGACTCGAATATAATTAAAGCTTCTATGACGTCTAAAGACGGGGATTATTTTTCTATTGTTGTTAAGTAATAAACTGATCCCCCTAGTATTAGTACACAATAATATCATTGGAATCGAATACAATTAAAGCTTCTATTACGACTAAGGACGGGGATCAGTTTTCTATTGTTGTTAAGTAATAAACTGATCCCCTTAGAATTAGTAGACAATAATATCATTGACATCGAATACAATTCAAGCTTCTATGACGACTAAAGACGGGGATCAGTTTTCTATTGTTGTTAAGTAATAAACTGATCCCCCTAGAATGAATGCAGAGTAATATCATTGGAACCGAATACAATTAAAACTTCTATTACGACTAAGGAGGGGGATCAGTTTTCTCTTGTTGTTAAGTAATAAACTGATCCCCCTAGAACTAGTACACAATAATATCATTGGAATCGACTACAATTAAAGGTTGTATTACGACTAACGACGGGGATCAGTTTTCTATTGTTGTTAAGTAATGATCCGATCCCCCTAGAATTAGTAGACAATAATATCATTGGAAGTCGAAAACAATTAAAGCTTCTATTACGACAAAGGACGGGGATCATTTTTCTATTGTTGTTAAGTAATAAACTGATCCCCCTAGAATTAGTAGACAATAATATCATTGGAATCGAATACAATTAAAATGCTGTTACGACTAAAGACGGGGATCAGTTTTCTATTGTTGTTAAGTAATAAACTGATCCCCGTAGAATTTGTACACAATAATATCATTGGAATCGACTAAAATTAAAGCTTCTATTACGAATAAAAGAGGGGGATCAGTTCTCTATTGTTGTTACGTAATAAACTGATCCCCTAGAATTAGTAGACAATAATATCATTGGAATCGAATACAATTAAATCATCTATTACGGCTAAATACGGGGATCTGTTTTCTTTTGTTGTTAAGTAATAAACTGATCCCCCTAGAATTAGCACACAATAATATCACTGGAATCGAATACAATTAAATCTTCTATTACGGCTAAAGACGGGGATCAGTTTTCTATTGTTGTTAAGTAACAAACTGATCACCCTAGAATTAGAAAACAATAATATCATTGGAATCGAATACAATTAAAGCTTCTATTACGACTAAAGACGGGGATCAGTTTTCTATCTTTGTTAAGTAATAAACTGATCCCCCTAGAATTAGTACACAATAATATCATTGGAAACTAATACAATTAAAGCTTCTATTCCGACTAAAGACGGGGATCAGTTTTCTATCATTGTTAAGTAATAAACTGATCCCCCCAGTATTAATACACAATAATAACAATAAAATCGAATATAATTAAAGCGTCTATTACGACTAAAGACGGGGATTAGTTTTCTGTTGTTGTTAAGTAATAAACTGATCCCCCTACAATTAGTACACAATAATATCATTAGAATCGAATATAATTAAAGCTTCTATTACGTCTAAAGACGGGGATTAGTTTTCTATTGTTGTTAAGTAATAAACTGATCCCCCTCGAATGAGTACACAATAATATCATTGGAATCGAATACAATTAAAGCTTCTATTACGACTAACGACGGGGATCAGTTTTCTATTGTTGTTAAGTAATAAACTGATCCCCCTAGAATTAGTAGACAATAACATCATTGAAATCGAATACAATTAAATCTTCTATTACGACTAAAGACGGGGATTAGTTTTCTGTTGTAGTTAAGTAATAAACTGTTCACACTAGAATTAGTAGACACTAATATCAATGAAATCGAAAACAATTAAAGCTTCTATTAAGACTCAGGACGGGGATCAGTTTTCTATTGTTGTTAAGTAATAAACTGATCCCCCTAGAATTAGTACACAATAATATCATTGGAATCGAATACAATTAGAGCTTCTCATACGACCAAAAGTGGGGGATCATTTTTCTACTGTTGTTAAGGAATAAACTGATCGCCCTAGAATTAGTACACAATAATATCATTGGAATAGAATACAATTAAAGCTTCTCATGCGACCAGAAGTGGGGGATTATTTTTCTCTTGTTGTTAAATAATAAACTGATCCCCCTAGATTTAGTACACAATAATATCATTGGAATCGACTACAATTAAAGCTTATATTACGAATAAAAGACGGGGATCAGTTTTCTATTGCTGTTAAGTAATAAACTGATCCCCCTAGAATTAGTACACAATAATATCATTGTCATCGAATACAATTAAAGCTTCTATTACGACTAAAGACGGGGATCAGTTTTCTATCTTTGTTAAGTAATAAACTGATCCCCCTAGAAATTAGTACACAATAATATCATTGGAAACTAATACAATTAAAGCTTCTATTCCGACAAAAGACGGGGATCAGTTTTCTATCGTTGTTAAGTAATAAACTGATCCCCCTCGAATTAATACACAATAATAACAATAAAATCGAATATAATTAAATCTTCTATTACGACTAAAGACGGGGATTAGTTTTCTGTTGTTGTTAAGTAATAAACTGATCCCCCTACAATTAGTACACAATAATATCATTAGACTCGAATATAATTAAAGCTTCTATTACGTCTAAAGACGGGGATTATTTTTCTATTGTTGTTAAGTAATAAACTGATCCCCCTCGAATGAGTACACAGTAATATCATTGGAATCGAATACAATTAAAGCTTCTATTACGACTAACGACGGGGATCAGTTTTCTATTGTTGTTAAGTAATAAACTGATCCCCTTAGAATTAGTAGACAATAATATCATTGAAATCGAATACAATTCAAGCTTCTATTACGACTAAAGACGGGGATCAGTTTTCTATTGTTGTTAAGTAATAAACTGATCCCCCTAGAATGAATACAGAGTAATATCATTGTAATCGACTACAATTAAAGCTTGTATTACGACTAACGACGGGGATCAGTTTTCTATTGTTGTTAAGTAATGATCCGATCCCCCTAGAATTAGTAGACAATAATATCATTGGAATCGAAAACAATTAAAGCTTCTATTACGACTAAGGACGGGGATCAGTTTTCTATTGTTGTTAAGTAATAAACTGATACCCCTAGAATTAGTAGATCATTGGAATCGAATACAATTAAAATGCTGTTACGACTAAAGACGGGGATCAGTTTTCTATTGTTGTTAAGTAATAAACTGATCCCCGTAGAATTTGTACACAATAATATCATTGGAATCGACTAAAATTAAAGCTTCTATTACGAATAAAAGAGGGGGATCAGTTCTCTATTGTAGTTACGTAATAAACTGATCCCCCAGAATTAGTAGACAATAATATCATTGGAATCGAATACAATTAAATCATCTATTACGGCTAAATACGGGGATCTGTTTTCTTTTGTTGTTAAGTAATAAACTGATCCCCCTAGAATTAGTACACAATAGTATCATTGGAAACTAATACAATTAAATCTTCTATTACGGCTAAAGACGGGGATAAGTTTTCGATTGTTTTAAGTAATAAACTGATCCCCCTAGAATTAGTAAACAATAATATCATTGGAATCGAATACAATTAAAGCTTCTATTACGACTAAAGACGGGGATCAGTTTTCTATCTTTGTTAAGTAATAAACTGATCCCCCTAGAATTAGTACACAATAATATCATTGGAAACTAATACAATTAAAGCTTCTATTCCGACTAAAGACGGGGATCAGTTTTCTATCATTGTTAAGTAATAAACTGATCCCCCCAGAATTAATACACAATAATAACAATAAAATCGAATATAATTAAAGCTTCTATTACGACTAAAGACGGGGATTAGTTTTCTGTTGTTGTTAAGTAATAAACTGATCCCCCTACAATTAGTACACAATAATATAATTAGAATCGAATATAATTAAAGCTTCTATTACGTCTAAAGACAGGGGATTAGTTTTCTATTGTTGTTAAGTAATAAACTATCCTTTAGAATCCCCCATATTATAATAATATCATTGGAATGCAAACAATAAAGCTTCTATTACGACTAAAGACGGGATCAGTTTTCTATTGTTGTTAAGAAATACACTGATCCCCCTAGAATTAGTACACAATAATATCACTGGAATCGAATAAAATTAAATCTTCTATTACGGCTAAAGACGGGGATCAGTTTTCTATTGTTGTTAAGTAACAAACTGATCATCCTAGAAATAGTACACAATAGTATCATTGGAAACTAATACAATTAAATCTTCTATTACGGCTAAAGACGGGGATAAGTTTTCTATTGTTGTTAAGTAATAAACTGATCCCCCTAGAATTAGTACACAATAATATCATTGGAATCGAATACAATTAAAGCTTCTATTACGACTAACGACGGGGATCAGTTTTCTAGTGTTGTTAAGTAATAAACTGATCCCCTTAGAATTAGTAGACAATAATATCATTGGAATCGACTACAATTAAAGCTTCTATTACGACTAAAGACGGGGATTAGTTTTCTATTGTTGTTAAGTAATAAACTGTTCACACTAGAATTAGTAGACACTAATATCAATGAAATCGAAAACAATTAAAGCTTCTATTAAGACTCAGGGCGGGGATCAGTTTTCTATTGTTGTTAAGTAATAAACTGATCCCCCTATAATTAGTACACAATAATATCATTGGAATCGAATACAATTAGAGCTTCTCATACGACCAAAAGTGGAGGATCATTTTTCTACTGTTGTTAAGGAATAAACTGATCGCCCTAGAATTAGTACACAATAATATCATTGGAATAGAATACAATTAAAGCTTCTCATACGACCAGAAGTGGGGGATCATTTTTCTATTGTTGTTAAGTAATAAACTGATCCCCCTAGAATTAGTACACAATAATATCATTGGAATCGACTACAATTAAAGCTTATATTACGAATAAAAGAGGGGGATCAGTTTTCTATTGTTGTTACGTAATAAACTGATCCCCTAGAATTAGTACACAATAATATCATTGGAATCGAATACAATTAAATCATCTATTACGGCTAAATACGGGGATCTGTTTTCTTTTGTTGTTAAGTAATAAACTTATCACCCTAGAATTAGTATACAATAATATCATTGGAATCGACTACTATTAAAGCTTCTATTACGAATAAAAGACGGGGATCAGTTTTCTGTTGCTGTTAAGTAACAAACTGATCCCCCTAGAATAGTACACAATAATATCATTGGAATCGACTACTATTAAAGCTTATATTACGAATAAAAAACGGGGATCAGTTTTCTATTGCTGTTAAGTAATAAACTGATCCCCTAGAATAGTACACAATAATATAATTGGAATCGAATACAATTAAAGCTTCTATTACGACTAAAGACAGGGGATCAGTTTTCTATCTTTGTTAAGTAATAAACTGATCCCCCTAGAATTAGTACACAATAATATCATTGGAAACTAATACAATTAAAGCTTCTATTCCGACTAAAGACGGGGATCAGTTTTCTATCGTTGTTAAGTAATAAACTGATCCCCCTAGAATTAATACACAATAATAACAATAAAATCGAATATAATTAAAGCTTCTATTACGACTAAAGACGGGGATTAGTTTTCTGTTGTTGTTAAGTAATAAACTGATCCCCCTACAATTACTACACAATAATATCATTAGACTCGAACATAATTAAAGCTTCTATTACGTCTAAAGACGGGGATTATTTTTCTATTGTTGTTAAGTAATAAACTGATCCCCCTCGAATGAGTACACAATAATATCATTGGAATCGAATACAATTAAAGCTTCTATTACGACTAACGACGGGGATCAGTTTTCTATTGTTGTTAAGTAATAAACTGATCCCCCTAGAATTAGTAGACAATAATATCATTGGAATCGAATACAATTAAAACTGCTGTTACGACTAAAGACGGGGATCAGTTTTCTATTGTTGTTAAGTAATAAACTGATCCCCGTAGAATTTGTACACAATAATATCATTGGAATCGACTACAATTAAAGATTCTATTACGACTAAGGACGGGGATCAGTTTTCTATTGTTGTTAAGTAATAAACTGATCCCCCTAGAATTAGTAGACAATAATATCAATGGAATCGAATACAATTAAAGCTTCTATTACGACTAAGGAAGGGGATCAGTTTTCTATTGTTGTTAAGTAATAAACTGATCCCCCTAGAATTAGTAGACAATAATATCATTGGAATCGAATACAATTAAAACTGCTGTTACGACTAAAGACGGGGATCAGTTTTCTATTGTTGTTAAGTAATGATCCGATCCCCCTAGAATTAGTAGACAATAATATCATTGGAATCGAAAACAATTAAAGCTTCTATTACGACTAAGGAAGGGGATCAGTTTTCTATTGTTTTTAAGTAATAAACTGATCCCCCTAGAATTAGTAGACAATAATATCATTGGAATCGAATACAATTAAAACTGCTGTTACGACTAAAGACGGGGATCAGTTTTCTATTGTTGTTAAGTAATAAACTGATCCCCGTAGAATTTGTACACAATAATATCATTGGAATCGACTACAATTAAAGATTCTATTACGACTAAGGACGGGTATCTTTTTTCTATTGTTGTTAAGTAATAAACTGATCACCCTAGAATTAGTACACAATAATATCAATGGAATCGAATACAATTAAAGCTTCTGTTACGACTAAAGACGGGGATCAGTTTTCTATTGTTGTTAAGTAATAAAGTGATCCCCGTAGAATTAGTACAGAATAATATCATTGGAATCGACTACAATTAAAGCTTCTATTACGACTAATGACGGGGATCATTTTTCTATTGTTGTTAAGTAATAAACTGATCACCCTAGAATTAGTACACAATAATATCAATGGAATCGAATACAATTAAACCTTCCATTTCGACTAAAGACGGGGATCAGTTTTCTATTGTTGTTAAGTAAATAAACTGATCCCCGTAGAATTAGTACACAATGATATCATTGGAATCGAATACAATTAAAGCTTCTATTACGACTAAATACGGAGGTCATTTTTCTATTGTTGTTAAGTAATAAACTGATCACCCCCTAGAATTAGTACACAATAATATCATTGGAATCGACTACAATTAAAGCTTCTATTCCGACAAAAAGACGGGGATCAGTTTTCTCTTGTTGTTAAGTAATAAACTGATCCCCCCAGAATTAGTACACAATAATATCATTGGAATCGACTGCAATTAAAGCTTCTATTACGACTAATGACGGGGATCATTTTTCTATTGTTGTTAAGTAATAAACTGATCCCCCTAGAATTAGTACACAATAATATCAATGGAATCGACTGCAATTAAAGCTTCTATTACGACTAATGACGGGGATCATTTTTCTATTGTTGTTAAGTAATAAACTGATCCCCCTAGAATTAGTACACAATAATATCAATGGAATCGAATACAATTAAACCTTCTATTTCGACTAAAGACGGGGATCAGTTTTCTATTGTTGTTAAGTAAATAAACTGATCCCCGTAGAATTAGTACACAATGATATCATTGGAATCGAATACAATTAAAGCTTCTATTACGACTAAAGACGGAGGTCAGTTTTCTGTTATTGGTAAGTAATAAACGGATCCCCCTAGAATTAGTACACAATAATATCATTGGAATCGACTACAATTAAAGCTTCTTTTACGACTAAGGACGGGGATCAGTTTTCTATTGTTGTTAAGTGATAAACTGATCCCCCTACAATTAGTACACAATAATATCATTGGAATCGACTACAATTAAAGCTTCTATTACGACTAAGGACGGGGATCAGTTTTCTATTGCTGTTAAGTAACAAACTGATCCCCCTAGAATTAGTACACAATAATATGATTGGAATCGACTACAATTAAAGCTTCTATTACGACTAAGGACGGGGATCAGTTTTCTATTGTTGTTAATTAATAAACAGATCCCCTAGAATTAGTACACAGTAATATCATTGGAATCGAATAAAATTAATGCTTCTATTACGACTAAAGACGGGGATCATTTTCTATTGTTGTTATGTAATAAACTGATCCCCCTAGAATTAGTACACAATAATATCATTGGAATCGATTACAATTAAAGCTTCTATTACGACTAAAGACGGGGATCAGTTTGCTATTGTTGTTAAGTAATAAACTGATCCGCCTAGAATTAGTAGACAACAATATCATTGGAATCGAATACAATTAAAGCTTCTATTACGACTAAAGACGGCGATCAGTTTTCTATTGTTGTTAAGTAATAAACTGATCCGCCTAGAATTAGTAGACAACAATATCATTGGAATCGAATACAATTAAAGCTTCTATTACGACTAAAGACTGGGATCTGTTTTCTATTGTTGTTAAGTAATAAACTGTTCACCCTAGTATTAGTACACAATAATATCATTGGAATCGAATACAATTAAAGCTTCTGTTACGACTAACGACGGGGATCAGTTTTCTATTATTGTTAAGTAATAAACTGATCCCCCTAGAATTAGTACACAATATCATTGGAATCGTCTACAATTAAAGCTACTATTACGAATAAAACCGGGATTAGTTTTCTATTCTTGTTAAGTAATGAACCGATCCCCTTAGAATTAGTACACAATAATATCATAGGAATCGAATACAATTAAAGCTTCTATTACGACTAAGGACGGGGATCAGTTTTCTATTGTTGTTAAGTAATAAACTGTTCACCATAGAATTAGTAGACACTAATATCAATGAAATCGAATATAATTAAAGCTTCTATTACGACTAATGACGGGGATCAGTTTTCTATTGTTGTTAAGTAATAAACAGATCCCCCTAGAATTAGTGCACAGTAATATCATTGGAATCGAATACAATTAAAGCTTCTGTTACGACTAATGACGGGTATATTTTTTCTATTGTTGTTAAGTAATAAACTGATCCCCATAGAAATAGGACACAATAATATCATTGGAATCGACTACAATTAAAGCTTCTATTACGTCTCAAGACGGGGATCAGTTTGCTATTGTTGTTAAGTAATAAACTGTTCACCCTAGTATCAGTACAGAATAATATCATTGGAATCGAATACAATTAAAGCTTCTATTACGACTAAAGACGGGGATCAGTTTGCTATTGTTGTTAAGTAATAAACTGTTCACCCTAGTATCAGTACACAATAATATCATTGGAATCGACTACAATTAAAGCATCTATTACGACTCAAGATGGGGATCAGTTTGCTATTGTTGTTAAGTAATAAACTGTTCACCCTAGTATTAGTACACAATAATATCATTGGAATCGAATACAATTAAGGCTTCTATTACGACTAAAGACTGGGATCAGTTTTCTATTGTTGTTAAGTAATAAACTGATCCCCATAGAATTAGTACACAACAGTTTATCACTTAACAACAATAGAAAACTGATCCCCGTCGTTAGTCGTAATAGAAGCTTTAATTGTAATCGATTCCAATGATATTATCGTGTACTAATTCTAGGGGGATCAGTTTATTACTTAACAACATTAGAAAAATGATCCCCGTCTTTAGTCGTAATAGAAGCTTTAATTGTATTCGATTCCAATGATATTATTGTGTACTAATTCTAGGGGGATCAGTTTATTACTTAACAACAATAGAAAATGATCCCCGTCTTGATCGTAATAGAAGCTTTAATTGTATTCGATTCCAATGATATTATTCTGTACCAATTCTAGGGGGATCAGTTTATTACTTAACAACAATAGAAAACTGATCCCCGTCCTTAGTCGTAATAGAAAGGCTTTAATTGTATTCATTCCAATGATATTACTGTGTACTCATTCGAGGGGGATCAGTTTATTACTTAACAACAATAGAAAACTGATCCCCGTCCTTAGTCGTAATAGAAGCTTTAATTGTAGTCGATTCCAATGATATTATTGTGTACTAATTCTAGGGGGATCAGTTTATTACTTAACAACAATAGAAAACTGATCCCCGTCCTTAGACGTAATAGAAGCTTTAATTGTAGTCGTTTCCAATGATATTATTGTGTAATAATTCTAGGGGGATCAGTTTATCACTTAACAACAATAGAAAACTGATCCCCGTCATTAGTCGTAATAGAAGCTTTAATTGTAGTCGATTCCAATGATATTATTGTGTACTAATTCTAGGGGGATCAGTCTATTACTTAACAACAATAGAAAACTGATCCCCGTCCTTAGTCGTAATAGAAGCTTTAATTGTATTCGATTCCAATGATATTATTGTGTACTAATACTAAGGTGAACAGTTTATTACTTAAAAACAATAGAAAACTGATCCCCGTCTTGAGTCGTAATAGAAGCTTTAATTGTATTCGATTCCAATGATATTATTGTGTTCTAATTCTAGGGGGATCAGTTTATTACTTAACAACAATAGAAAACTGATCCCAGTCTTTAGTCGTAATAGAAGCTTTAATTGTATTCGATTACAATGATATTGTTGTCTACTAATTCTAGGGGGATCAGTTTATTACTTAACAACAATAGAAAACTGATACCCGTCCTTAGTCGTAATAGAAGCTTTAATTGTAGTCGATTCCAATGATATTATTGTGTACTAATACTAAGGGGATCAGTTTATTACTTAACAACAATAGAAAATGATCCCCGTCTTTAGTCGTAATAGAAGTTTAATTGTATTCGATTCCAATGATATTATTGTGTACTAATTCTAGGGGGATCAGTTTATTACTTAACAACAATAGAAAACTGATCCCCGTCCTTAGTCGTAATAGAAGCTTTAATTGTAGTCGATTCCAATGATATTATTGTGTACTAATTCTAGAGGGATCAGTTTATTACTTAACAACAATAGAAAACTGATCCCCTGTCATTAGTCGTAATAGAAGCTTTAATTGTATTCGATTTCATTGATATTATTGTGTACTAATACTAGGGGGATCAGTTTATTACTTAACAACAATGGAAAACTGATCCCCGTCCTTAGTCGTAATATAGGCTTTAATTGTAGTCGATTCCAATGATATTATTGTGTACTAATTCTAGGGGGATCAGTTTATTACTTAACAACAATAGAAAACTGATCCCCGTCTTTAGTCGTAATAGAAGCTTTAATTGTAGTCGATTCCAATGATGTTATTGTGTACTAATTCTAATGGGATCAGTTTATTACTTAACAACAATAGAAAACTGATCCCCGTCTTTAGTCGTAGTAGAAGCTTTAATTGTATTCGATTCCAATGATATTATTGTGTACTAATTCTAGGGGGATCAGTTTATGACTTAACAACAATAGAAAACTGATCCCCGTCTTTAGTCGTAATAGAAGCTTTAATTGTAGTCGATTCCAATGATATTATTGATTACTAATTCTAGGGGGATCAGTTTATTACTTAACAACAATCAAAAACGTATCCCCGTCTTTAGCCGTAATAGAAGATTTAATTGTATTAGTTTCCAATGATATTGTTGTCTACTAATTCTAGGGGGATCAGTTTGTAACTTAACAACAATAGAAAACTAATTCCCCGTCCTTAGTCGTAATAGAAGCTTTAATTGTAGTCGATTCCAATGATATTATTGTGTACTAATTCTAGGGGGATCAGTTTATTACTTAACAACAATAGAAAATGATCCCCGTCTTTAGTCGTAATAGAAGCTTTAATTCTATTCGATTCCAATGATATTATTGTGTACTAATTCTAGGGGGATCAGTTTATTACTTAACAACAATAGACAATGATCCCCGTCTTGAGCCGTAACACAAGCATTAATGGTATTCGATTCCAATGATATTATTGTGTACTAATTCTAGGGGGATCAGTTTATTACTTAACAACAATAGAAAACTAATCCCCGTCCTTAGTCGTAATAGAAGCTTTAATTTTGGTCGATTCCAATGATATTATTGTGTACTAATTCTACAATGATCAGTTTATTACTTAACAACAATAGAAAACTGATCCCCGTCTTTAGTCGTAACAGAAGCTTTAATTGTATTCGATTCCAATGATATTATTGTGTACTAATTCTAGGGGGATCAGTTTATTACTTAACAACAATAGAAAACTGATCCCCGTCATTAGTCGTAATAGTAGCTTTAATTGTAGACTATTCCAATGATATTGTGTACTAATTCTAGGGGGATCAGTTTATTGCTTAACAATAATAGAAAACTGATCCCCGTCTTTAGTCGTAATAGAAGCTTTAATTGTATTCGATTCCAATGATATTATTGTGTACTAATACTAAGGTGAACAGTTTATTACTTAAAAACAATAGAAAACTGATCCCCGTCTTGAGTCGTAATAGAAGCTTTAATTGTATTCGATTCCAATGATATTATTGTGTTCTAATTCTAGGGGGATCAGTTTATTACTTAACAACAATAGAAAACTGATCCCAGTCTTTAGTCGTAATAGAAGCTTTAATTGTATTCGATTACAATGATATTGTTGTCTACTAATTCTAGGGGGATCAGTTTATTACTTAACAACAATAGAAAACTGATCCCCGTCCTTAGTCGTAATAGAAGCTTTAATTGTAGTCGATTCCAATGATATTATTGTGTACTAATACTAAGGGGATCAGTTTATTACTTAACAACAATAGAAAATGATCCCCGTCTTTAGTCGTAATAGAAGTTTAATTGTATTCGATTCCAATGATATTATTGTGTACTAATTCTAGGGGGATCAGTTTATTACTTAACAACAATAGAAAACTGATCCCCGTCCTTAGTCGTAATAGAAGCTTTAATTGTAGTCGATTCCAATGATATTATTGTGTACTAATTCTAGAGGGATCAGTTTATTACTTAACAACAATAGAAAACTGATCCCCGTCATTAGTCGTAATAGAAGCTTTAATTGTATTCGATTTCATTGATATTATTGTGTACTAATACTAGGGGGATCAGTTTATTACTTAACAACAATGGAAAACTGATCCCCGTCCTTAGTCGTAATATAGGCTTTAATTGTAGTCGATTCCAATGATATTATTGTGTACTAATTCTAGGGGGATCAGTTTATTACTTAACAACAATAGAAAACTGATCCCCGTCTTTAGTCGTAATAGAAGCTTTAATTGTAGTCGATTCCAATGATGTTATTGTGTACTAATTCTAATGGGATCAGTTTATTACTTAACAACAATAGAAAACTGATCCCCGTCTTTAGTCGTAATAGAAGCTTTAATTGTATTCGATTCCAATGATATTATTGTGTACTAATTCTAGGGTGATCAGTTTATGACTTAACAACAATAGAAAACTGATCCCCGTCTTTAGTCGTAATAGAAGCTTTAATTGTATTCGATTCCAATGATATTATTGTGTACTAATTCTAGGGGGATCAGTTTATTACTTAACAACAATAGAAAACTGATCCCCGTCTTTAGTCGTAATAGAAGCTTTAATTGTATTCGATTCCAATGATATTATTGTGTACTAATTCTAGGGGGATCAGTTTATTACTTAACAACAATAGAAAACTGATCCCCGTCTTTAGTCGTAATAGAAGCTTTAATTGTATTCGATTCCAATGATATTATTGTGTACTAATTCTAGGGGGATCAGTTTATTACTTAACAACAATAGAAAACTGATCCCCGTCTTTAGTCGTAATAGAAGCTTTAATTGTATTCGATTCCAATGATATTATTGTGTACTAATTCTAGGGGGATCAGTTTATTACTTAACAACAATAGAAAACTGATCCCCGTCTTTAGTCGTAATAGAAGCTTTAATTGTATTCGATTCCAATGATATTATTGTGTACTAATTCTCGGGGATCAGTTTATTACTTAACAACAATAGAAAACTGATCCCCTCTCTTTAGTCGTAATAGAAGCATTAATTGAATTCGATTCCAATGATATTATTGTGTACTAATTCTAGGGGGATCAGTTTATGACTTAACAACAATAGAAAACTGATCCCCGTCTTTAGTCGTAATAGAAGCTTTAATTGTAGTCGATTCCAATGATATTATTGTGTAATAATTCTAGGGGGATCAGTTTATTACTTAACAACAATAGAAAACTGATCCCCGTCTTTAGTCGTAATAGAAGCTTTAATTGTATTCGATTCCAATGATATTATTGTGTAATAATTCTAGGGGGATCAGTTTACTACTTAACAACAATAGAAAACTGACCACCGTCTTTAGTCGTAATAGATGCTTTAATTGTATTCGATTCCAATGATATTATTGTGTAATAATTCTAGGGGGATCAGTTTATTACTTAACAACAATAGAAAACTGATCCCCGTCTTTAGTCGTAATAGAAGCTTTAATTGTATTCGATTCCAATGATATTATTGTGTACTAATTCTAGGGGGATCAGTTTATTACATAACAACAATAGAAAACTGATCCCCGTCTTTAGTCGTAATAGAAGCTTTAATTGTATTCGATTCCAATGATATAATTGTGTACTAATTCTAGGGGGATCAGTTTATTACTTAACAACAATAGAAAACTGACCCCCGTCTTTTGTCGTAATAGATGCTTTAATTGTATTCGATTCCAATGATATTATTGTGTGCTAATTCCTTGGGGGATCAGTTTATTACTTAACAACAATAGAAAACTTACCCCCGTCTTAGTCGTAATAGATGCTTTAATTGTATTCGATTCCAATGATATTATTGTGTAATAATTCTAGGGGGATCAGTTTATTAATTAACAACAATAGAAAACTGATCCCCGTCTTTAGTCGTAATAGAAGTTTTAATTGTATTCGATTCCAATGATATAATTGTGTACTAATTCTAGGGGGATCAGTTTATTACTTAACAACAATAGAAAACTGACCCCCGTCTTTAATCGTAATAGAAGCTTTACTTGTATTCGATTCCAATGATATTATTGTGTACTAATTCTAGGGGGATCAGTTTATGACTTAACAACAATAGAAAACTGATCCCCGTCTTTAGTCATAATAGAAGTTTTAATTGTAT
Source organism: Ascarosepion bandense (assembly GCA_037127315.1). Classification (NCBI taxonomy): domain Eukaryota; kingdom Metazoa; phylum Mollusca; class Cephalopoda; order Sepiida; family Sepiidae; genus Ascarosepion; species Ascarosepion bandense. The sequence goes on from JBBBDQ010001597.1 coordinate 705,324, forward strand.
TCGATTCCAATGATATAATTGTGTACTAATTCTAGGGGGATCAGTTTATAACGTAACAACAATAGAAAACTGATCCCCGTCTTTAGTCGTAATAGAAGCTTTAATTGTATTCTATTACAATGATATTATTGAGTAATAATTCTAGGGTGATCAGTTTATTACTTAACAACTATAGAAAACTGATCCCCGTCTTTAGTCGTAACAGAAGCTTTAATTGTATTCGATTCCAATGATATTATTGTGTACTAATTCTAGGGGGATCAGTTTATTACTTAACAACAATAGAAAACTGACCCCCGTCTTTAGTCGTAATAGAAGCTTTAATTGTATTCGATTCCAATGATATTATTGTGTACTAATTCTAGGGGGATCAGTTTATTACTTAACAACAATAGAAAACTGATCCCCGACTTTAGTCGTAACAGAAGCTTTAATTGTATTCGATTCCAATGATATTATTGTGTACTAATTCTAGGGGGATCAGTTTATTACTTAACAACAATAGAAAACTGATCCCCGTCTTTAGTCGTAATAGAAGCTTTAATTGTATTCGATTCCAATGATATTATTCTGTAATAATTCTAGGGGGATCAGTTTATTATTAACAACAATAGAAAACTGACCCCCGTCTTTAGTCGTAATAGATGCTTTAATTGTATTCGATTCCAATGATATAATTGTGTACTACTTCTAGGGGGATCAGTTTATTACTTAACAACAATAGAAAACTGATCCCCGTCTATAGTTATAATAGAAGCTTTAATTGTATTCGATTCCAATGATATTATTGTGTACTAATTCTAGGGGGATCAGTTTATTACTTAACAACAATAGAAAACTGACGCCCGTCTTTAATCGTAATAGAATCTTTAATTGTATTCGATTCCAATGATATTATTGTGTACTAATTCTAGGGGGATCAGTTTATTACTTAACAACAATAGAAAACTGATCCCCGTCTTTAGTCGTAATAGAAGATTTAATTGTAGTCGATTCCAATGATGTTATTGTGTACTAATTCTAATGGGATCAGTTTATTACTTGACACCAATAGAAAACTGATCCCCGTCTTTAGTCGTAATAGAAGCTTTAATTGTATTCGATTCCAATGATATTATTGTGTACTAATTGTAGGGGGATCAGTTTATTACTTAACAACAATAGAAAACTGATCCTCGTCTTTAGTCGTAATAGAAGCTTTAATTGTATTCGATTCCAATGATATTATTGTGTGCTAATTCTAGGGGGATCAGTTTATAACGTAACAACAATAGAAAACTGATCCCCGTCTTTAGTCGTAATAGAAGATTTAATTGTATTCGATTCCAATGATATTATTGTATACTAATTCTAGGGGGATCAGTTTATTACTTAACAACAATAGAAAACTGATCCCCGTCTTTAGTCGTAATAGAAGCTTTAATTGTATTCGATTCCAATGATATTATTGTGTACTAATTCTAGGGGGATCAGTTTATTACTTAACAACAATAGAAAACTGATCCCCGTCTTTAGTCGTAATAGAAGATTTAATTGTATTCGATTCCACTGATATTATTGTGTACTAATTCTAGGGTGATCAGTTTATTACTTAACAACAATAGAAAACTGATCCCCGTCTTTAGTCGTAATAGAAGCTTTAATTTTATTCGATGCCAATGATATTATTGTGTACTAATTCGGGGGGGATCAGTTTATTACTTAACAACAATAGAAAACTGATCCCCGTCTTTTGTCGTAACAGAAGCTTTAATTGTAGTCGATACCAATGATATTATTGTGTACTAATTCTAGGGGGATCTGTTTATTACTTAACAACAATAGAAAACTGACCCCCGTCTTTAGTCGTAATAGAAGCTTTAATTGTATTCGATTCCAATGATATTATTGTGTACTAATTATAGGGGGATCAGTTTATAACGTAACAACAATAGAAAACTGATCCCCGTCTTTAGTCGTAATAGAAGCTTTAATTGTATTCGATTCCTATGATATTATTGTGTACTAATTCTAATGGGATCAGTTTATTACTTGACACCAATAGAAAACTGATCCCCGTCTTTAGTCGTAATAGAAGCTTTAATTGTATTCGATTCCAATGATATTATTGTGTACTAATTGTAGGGGGATCAGTTTATTACTTAACAACAATAGAAAACTGATCCTCGTCTTTAGTCGTGATAGAAGCTTTAATTGTATTCGATTCCAATGATATTATTGTGTGCTAATTCTAGGGGGATCAGTTTATAACGTAACAACAATAGAAAACTGATCCCCGTCTTTAGTCGTAATAGAAGCTTTAATTGTATTCTATTACAATGATATTATTGAGTAATAATTCTAGGGTGATCAGTTTGTTACTTAACAACAATAGAAAACTGATCCCCGTCTTTAGTCGTAACAGAAGCTTTAATTGTATTCGATTCCAATGATATTACTGTGTACTAATTCTAGGGGGATCAGTTTATTACTTGACACCAATAGAAAACTGATCCCCGTCTTCAGTCGTAATAGAAGCTTTAATTGTATTCGATTCCAATGATATTATTGTGTACTAATTGTAGGGGTGTCAGTTTATGACTTAACAACAATAGAAAACTGATCCCCGTCTTTAGTCGTAATAGAAGCTTTAATTGTATTCGATTCCAATCATATTATTGTGTACTAATTGTAGGGGGGTCAGTTTATGACTTAACAACAATAGAAAACTGATCCCCGTCTTTAATCGTAATAGAAGCTTTAATTGTATTCGATTCCAATGATATTATTGTGTACTAATTCTAGGGTGATCAGTTTATTACTTAACAACAATAGAAAACTGATCCCCGTCTTTAGTCGTAATAGAAGATTTAATTGTATTCGATTCCAATGATATTATTGTGTACTAATTCTAGGGGGATCAGTTTATTACTTAACAACAATAGAAAACTGATCCCCGTCTTTAGTCGTAATAGAAGCTTTAATTGTATTCGATTCCAATGATATTATTGTGTACTAATTCTAGGGGGATCAGTTTATTACTTAACAACAATAGAAAACTGATCCCCGTCTTTAGTCGTAATAGAAGATTTAATTGTATTCGATTCCAATGATATTATTGTGTACTAATTCTAGGGGGATCAGTTTATTACTTAACAACAATAGAAAACTGATCCCCGTCTTTAGTCGTAATAGAAGCTTTAATTGTATTCGATTCCAATGATATTATTGTGTACTAATTCTAGGGGGATCAGTTTATTACTTAACAACAATAGAAAACTGATCCCCGTCTTTAGTCGTAACAGAAGCTTTAATTGTAGTCGATACCAATGATATTATTGTGTACTAATTCTAGGGGGATCTGTTTATTACTTAACAACAATAGAAAACTGACCCCCGTCTTTAGTCGTAATATAAGCTTTAATTGTATTCGATTCCAATGATATTATTGTGTACTAATTCTAGGGGGATCAGTTTATAACGTAACAACAATAGAAAACTGATCCCCGTCTTTAGTCGTAATAGAAGCTTTAATTGTATTCGATTCCTATGATATTATTGTGTACTAATTCTAATGGGATCAGTTTATTACTTAACAATAATAGAAAACTGATCCCCGTCTTTAGTCGTAACAGAAGCTTTAATTGTAGTCGATTCCACTGATATTATTGTGCTAATTCTAGGGGGATCAGTTTATTACTTAACATCAATAGAAAACTGATCCCCGTCTTTAGTCGTAATAGAAGCTTTAATTGTATTCGATTCCAATGATATTATTGTGTACTAATTGTAGGGGGATCAGTTTATTACTTAACAACAATAGAAAACTGATCCCCGTCTTTAGTCGTAATAGAAGATTTAATTGTAGTCGATTCCAATGATGTTATTGTGTACTAATTCTAGGGGGATCAGTTTATTACTTGACACCAATAGAAAACTGATCCCCGTCTTTAGTCGTAATAGAAGCTTTAATTGTATTCGATTCCAATGATATTATTGTGTACTAATTGTAGGGGGATCAGTTTATTACTTAACAACAATAGAAAACTGATCCCCGTCTTTAGTCGTAATAGAAGCTTTAATTGTATTCGATTCCAATGATATTATTGTGTACTAATTCTAGGGGGATCAGTTTATGGCTTAACAACAATAGAAAACTGACCCCCGTCTTTAGTCGTAATAGAAGCTTTAATTGTATTCGATTCCAATGATATTATTGTGTACTAATTGTAGGGGGATCAGTTTATTACTTAACAACAATAGAAAACTGATCCCCGTCTTTAGTCGTAATAGAAGCTTTAATTGTATTCGATTCCAATGATATTATTGTGTGCTAATTCTAGGGGGATCAGTTTATTACTTGACACCAATAGAAAACTCATCCCCGTCTTTAGTCGTAATAGAAGCTTTAATTGTATTCGATTCCAATGATATTATTGTTTGATAATTCTAGGGGAACAGTTTATTACTTAACAACAATAGAAAACTGATCCCCGTCTTTAGTCTTAATAGAAGCTTTAATTGTATTCGATTCCAATGATATTATTGTGTACTAATTCTAGGGGGATCAGTTTATTACTTATCAACAATAGAAAACTGATCCCCGTCTTTAGTCGTAATAGAAGCTTTAATTGTATTCGATTCCAATGATATTATTGTGTACTAATTCTAGGGGGATCAGTTTATTACTTAACAACAATAGAAAACTGATCCCCGTCTTGAGTCGTAATAGAAGTTTTAATTGTATTCGATTCCAATGATATTATTGTTTGCTAATTCTAGGGGGATCAGTTTATTACTTAACAACAATAGAAAACTGATCCCCGTCTTTAGTCGTAACAGAAGCTTTAATTGTATTCGATTCCAATGATATTATTGTGTACTAATTCTAGGGGGATCAGTTTATTACTTAACAACAATAGAAAACTGATCCCCGTCTTTAATCGTAATAGAAGCTTTAATTGTATTCGATTCCAATGATATTATTGTGTACTAATTCTAGGGGGATCAGTTTATTACTTAACAACAATAGAAAACTGATCCCTGTCTTTAGTCGTAATAGAAGCTTTAATTGTATTCGATTCCAATGATATTGTTGTGTACTAATTCTAGGGGGATCAGTTTATTACTTAACAACAATAGAAAACTGATCCCCGTCTTGAGTCGTAATAGAAGTTTTAATTGTATTCGATTCCAATGATATTATTGTTTGATAATTCTAGGGGAACAGTTTATTACTTAACAACAATAGAAAACTGATCCCCGTCTTTAGTCGTAATAGAAGCTTTAATTGTATTCGATTCCAATGATATTATTGTGTACTAATTCTAGGGGGATCAGTTTATTACTTATCAACAATAGAAAACTGATCCCCGTCTTTAGTCGTAATAGAAGCTTTAATTGTATTCGATTCCAATGATATTATTGTGTACTAATTCTAGGGGGATCAGTTTATTACTTAACAACAATAGAAAACTGATCCCCGTCTTGAGTCGTAATAGAAGTTTTATTTGTATTCGATTCCAATGATATTATTGTTTGCTAATTCTAGGGGGATCAGTTTATTACTTAACAACAATGGAAAACTGATCCCCGTCTTTAGTCGTAACAGAAGCTTTAATTGTATTCGATTCCAATGATATTATTGTGTACTAATTCTAGGGGGATCAGTTTATTACTTAACAACAATAGAAAACTGATCCCCGTCTTTAATCGTAATAGAAGCTTTAATTGTATTCGATTCCAATGATATTATTGTGTACTAATTCTAGGGGGATCAGTTTATTACTTAACAATAATAGAAAACTGATCCCCGTCTTTAGTCGTAATAGAAGCTTTAATTGTATTCGATTCCAATGATATTGTTGTGTACTAATTCTAGGGGGATCAGTTTATTACTTAACAACAATAGAAAACTGATCCCCGTCTTTAGTCGTAATAGAAGTTTTAATTGTATTCGATTCCAATGATATTATTGTTTGCTAATTCTAGGGGGATCAGTTTATTACTTAACAACAATAGAAAACTGATCCCCGTCTTTAGTCGTAACAGAAGCTTTAATTGTATTCGATTCCAATGATATTATTGTGTTCTAATTCTAGGGGGATCAGTTTATTACTTAACAACAATAGAAAACTGATCCCCGTCTTTAGTCGTAATAGAAGATTTAATTGTAGTCGATTCCAATGATATTATTGTGTACTAATTCTAGGGGGATCTGTTTATTACTTAACAACAATAGAAAACTGACCCCCGTCTTTAGTCGTAATAGAAGCTTTAATTGTATTCGATTCCAATGATATTATTGTGTACTAATTCTAGGGGGATCAGTTTATAACGTAACAACAATAAAAAACTGATCCCCGTCTTTAGTCGTAATAGAAGCTTTAATTGTATTCGATTCCTATGATATTATTGTGTACTAATTCTAGGGGGATCAGTTTATAACGTAACAACAATAAAAAACTGATCCCCGTCTTTAGTCGTAATAGAAGCTTTAATTGTATTCGATTCCTATGATATTATTGTGTACTAATTCTAATGGGATCAGTTTATTACTTAACAACAATAGAAAACTGATCCCCGTCTTTAATCGTAACAGAAGCTTTAATTGTAGTCGATTCCACTGATATTATTGTGTGCTAATTCTAGGGGGACAGTTTATTACTTAACAACAATAGAAAACTGATCCCCGTCTTTAGCCGTAATAGAAGCTTTAATTGTATTCGATTCCAATGATATTATTGTGTACTAATTGTAGGGGGATCAGTTTATTACTTAACAACAATAGAAAACTGATCCCCGTCTTTAGTCGTAATAGAAGCTTTAATTGTATTCGATTCCAATGATATTATTGTGTACTAATTGTAGGGGGATCAGTTTATTACTTAACAACAATAGAAAACTGATCCCCGTCTTTAGTCGTAATAGAAGCTTTAATTGTATTCGATTCCAATGATATTATTGTGTACTAATTCTAGGGGGATCAGTTTATGGCTTAACAACAATAGAAAACTGACCCCCGTCTTTAGTCGTAATAGAAGCTTTAATTGTATTCGATTCCAATGATATTATTGTGTACTAATTGTAGGGGGATCAGTTTATTACTTAACAACAATAGAAAACTGATCCCCGTCTTTAGTCGTAATAGAAGCTTTAATTGTATTCGATTCCAATGATATTATTGTGTGCTAATTCTAGGGGGATCAGTTTATTACTTGACACCAATAGAAAACTCATCCCCGTCTTTAGTCGTAATAGAAGCTTTAATTGTATTCGATTCCAATGATATTATTGTTTGATAATTCTAGGGTAACAGTTTATTACTTAACAACAATAGAAAACTGATCCCCGTCTTTAGTCGTAATAGAAGCTTTAATTGTATTCGATTCCAATGATATTATTGTGTACTAATTCTAGGGGGATCAGTTTATTACTTATCAACAATAGAAAACTGATCCCCGTCTTTAGTCGTAATAGAAGCTTTAATTGTATTCGATTCCAATGATATTATTGTGTACTAATTCTAGGGGGATCAGTTTATTACTTAACAACAATAGAAAACTGATCCCCGTCTTGAGTCGTAATAGAAGTTTTAATTGTATTCGATTCCAATGATATTATTGTTTGCTAATTCTAGGGGGATCAGTTTATTACTTAACAACAATAGAAAACTGATCCCCGTCTTTAGTCGTAACAGAAGCTTTAATTGTATTCGATTCCAATGATATTATTGTGTACTAATTCTAGGGGGATCAGTTTATTACTTAACAACAATAGAAAACTGATCCCCGTCTTTAATCGTAATAGAAGCTTTAATTGTATTCGATTCCAATGATATTATTGTGTACTAATTCTAGGGGGATCAGTTTATTACTTAACAATAATAGAAAACTGATCCCCGTCTTTAGTCGTAATAGAAGCTTTAATTGTATTCGATTCCAATGATATTGTTGTGTACTAATTCTAGGGGGATCAGTTTATTACTTAACAACAATAGAAAACTGATCCCCGTCTTGAGTCGTAATAGAAGTTTTAATTGTATTCGATTCCAATGATATTATTGTTTGCTAATTCTAGGGGGATCAGTTTATTACTTAACAACAATAGAAAACTGATCCCCGTCTTTAGTCGTAACAGAAGCTTTAATTGTATTCGATTCCAATGATATTATTGTGTTCTAATTCTAGGGGGATCAGTTTATTACTTAACAACAATAGAAAACTGATCCCCGTCTTTAGTCGTAATAGAAGATTTAATTGTAGTCGATTCCAATGATATTATTGTGTACTAATTCTAGGGGGATCTGTTTATTACTTAACAACAATAGAAAACTGACCCCCGTCTTTAGTCGTAATAGAAGCTTTAATTGTATTCGATTCCAATGATATTATTGTGTACTAATTCTAGGGGGATCAGTTTATAACGTAACAACAATAAAAAACTGATCCCCGTCTTTAGTCGTAATAGAAGCTTTAATTGTATTCGATTCCTATGATATTATTGTGTACTAATTCTAGGGGGATCAGTTTATAACGTAACAACAATAAAAAACTGATCCCCGTCTTTAGTCGTAATAGAAGCTTTAATTGTATTCGATTCCTATGATATTATTGTGTACTAATTCTAATGGGATCAGTTTATTACTTAACAACAATAGAAAACTGATCCCCGTCTTTAGTCGTAACAGAAGCTTTAATTGTAGTCGATTCCACTGATATTATTGTGTGCTAATTCTAGGGGGATCAGTTTATTACTTAACAACAATAGAAAACTGATCCCCGTCTTTAGCCGTAATAGAAGCTTTAATTGTATTCGATTCCAATGATATTATTGTGTACTAATTGTAGGGGGATCAGTTTATTACTTAACAACAATAGAAAACTGATCCCCGTCTTTAGTCGTAATAGAAGCTTTAATTGTATTCGATTCCAATGATATTATTGTGTACTAATTGTAGGGGGATCAGTTTATTACTTAACAACAATAGAAAACTGATCCCCGTCTTTAGTCGTAATAGAAGCTTTAATTGTATTCGATTCCAATGATATTATTGTGTACTAATTCTAGGGGGATCAGTTTATGGCTTAACAACAATAGAAAACTGACCCCCGTCTTTAGTCGTAATAGAAGCTTTAATTGTATTCGATTCCAATGATATTATCGTGTACTAATTGTAGGGGGATCAGTTTATTACTTAACAACAATAGAAAACTGATCCCCGTCTTTAGTCGTAATAGAAGCTTTAATTGTATTCGATTCCAATGATATTATTGTGTGCTAATTCTAGGGGGATCAGTTTATTACTTGACACCAATAGAAAACTCATCCCCGTCTTTAGTCGTAATAGAAGCTTTAATTGTATTCGATTCCAATGATATTATTGTTTGATAATTCTAGGGGAACAGTTTATTACTTAACAACAATAGAAAACTGATCCCCGTCTTTAGTCGTAATAGAAGCTTTAATTGTATTCGATTCCAATGATATTATTGTGTACTAATTCTAGGGGGATCAGTTTATTACTTATCAACAATAGAAAACTGATCCCCGTCTTTAGTCGTAATAGAAGCTTTAATTGTATTCGATTCCAATGATATTATTGTGTACTAATTCTAGGGGGATCAGTTTATTACTTAACAACAATAGAAAACTGATCCCCGTCTTGAGTCGTAATAGAAGTTTTAATTGTATTCGATTCCAATGATATTATTGTTTGCTAATTCTAGGGGGATCAGTTTATTACTTAACAACAATAGAAAACTGATCCCCGTCTTTAGTCGTAACAGAAGCTTTAATTGTATTCGATTCCAATGATATTATTGTGTACTAATTCTAGGGGGATCAGTTTATTACTTAACAACAATAGAAAACTGATCCCCGTCTTTAATCGTAATAGAAGCTTTAATTGTATTCGATTCCAATGATATTATTGTGTACTAATTCTAGGGGGATCAGTTTATTACTTAACAATAATAGAAAACTGATCCCCGTCTTTAGTCGTAATAGAAGCTTTAATTGTATTCGATTCCAATGATATTGTTGTGTACTAATTCTAGGGGGATCAGTTTATTACTTAACAACAATAGAAAACTGATCCCCGTCTTGAGTCGTAATAGAAGTTTTAATTGTATTCGATTCCAATGATATTATTGTTTGCTAATTCTAGGGGGATCAGTTTATTACTTAACAACAATAGAAAACTGATCCCCGTCTTTAGTCGTAACAGAAGCTTTAATTGTATTCGATTCCAATGATATTATTGTGTTCTAATTCTAGGGGGATCAGTTTATTTCTTAACAACAATAGAAAACTGATCCCCGTCTTTAGTCGTAATAGAAGCTTTAATTGTAGTCGATTCCAATGATATTATTGTGTACTAATTATAGGGGGATCAGTTTATTACTTAACAACAATAGAAAACTGATCCCTGTCTTTAGTCGTAATAGAAGCTTTAATTGTATTCGATTCCAATGATATTGTTGTGTACTAATTCTAGGGGGATCAGTTTATTACTTAACAACAATAGAAAACTGATCCCCGTCTTGAGTCGTAATAGAAGTTTTAATTGTATTCGATTCCAATGATATTATTGTTTGATAATTCTAGGGGAACAGTTTATTACTTAACAACAATAGAAAACTGATCCCCGTCTTTAGTCGTAATAGAAGCTTTAATTGTATTCGATTCCAATGATATTATTGTGTACTAATTCTAGGGGGATCAGTTTATTACTTATCAACAATAGAAAACTGATCCCCGTCTTTAGTCGTAATAGAAGCTTTAATTGTATTCGATTCCAATGATATTATTGTGTACTAATTCTAGGGGGATCAGTTTATTACTTAACAACAATAGAAAACTGATCCCCGTCTTGAGTCGTAATAGAAGTTTTAATTGTATTCGATTCCAATGATATTATTGTTTGCTAATTCTAGGGGGATCAGTTTATTACTTAACAACAATAGAAAACTGATCCCCGTCTTTAGTCGTAACAGAAGCTTTAATTGTATTCGATTCCAATGATATTATTGTGTACTAATTCTAGGGGGATCAGTTTATTACTTAACAACAATAGAAAACTGATCCCCGTCTTTAATCGTAATAGAAGCTTTAATTGTATTCGATTCCAATGATATTATTGTGTACTAATTCTAGGGGTATCAGTTTATTACTTAACAATAATAGAAAACTGATCCCCGTCTTTAGTCGTAATAGAAGCTTTAATTGTATTCGATTCCAATGATATTGTTGTGTACTAATTCTAGGGGGATCAGTTTATTACTTAACAACAATAGAAAACTGATCCCCGTCTTGAGTCGTAATAGAAGTTTTAATTGTATTCGATTCCAATGATATTATTGTTTGCTAATTCTAGGGGGATCAGTTTATTACTTAACAACAATAGAAAACTGATCCCCGTCTTTAGTCGTAACAGAAGCTTTAATTGTATTCGATTCCAATGATATTATTGTGTTCTAATTCTAGGGGGATCAGTTTATTACTTAACAACAATAGAAAACTGATCCCCGTCTTTAGTCGTAATAGAAGATTTAATTGTAGTCGATTCCAATGATATTATTGTGTACTAATTCTAGGGGGATCTGTTTATTACTTAACAACAATAGAAAACTGACCCCCGTCTTTAGTCGTAATAGAAGCTTTAATTGTATTCGATTCCAATGATATTATTGTGTACTAATTCTAGGGGGATCAGTTTATAACGTAACAACAATAAAAAACTGATCCCCGTCTTTAGTCGTAATAGAAGCTTTAATTGTATTCGATTCCTATGATATTATTGTGTACTAATTCTAGGGGGATCAGTTTATAACGTAACAACAATAAAAAACTGATCCCCGTCTTTAGTCGTAATAGAAGCTTTAATTGTATTCGATTCCTATGATATTATTGTGTACTAATTCTAATGGGATCAGTTTATTACTTAACAACAATAGAAAACTGATCCCCGTCTTTAGTCGTAATAGAAGTTTTAATTGTATTCGATTCCAATGATATTATTGTGTACTAATTCTAGGGGGATCAGTTTATTACTTAACAACAATAGAAAACTGATCCCCGTCTTGAGTCGTAATAGAAGTTTTAATTGTATTCGATTCCAATGATATTATTGTTTGCTAATTCTAGGGGGATCAGTTTATTACTTAACAACAATAGAAAACTGATCCCCGTCTTTAGTCGTAACAGAAGCTTTAATTGTATTCGATTCCAATGATATTATTGTGTTCTAATTCTAGGGGGATCAGTTTATTACTTAACAACAATAGAAAACTGACCCCCGTCTTTAGTTTTAATAGAAGCTTCAATTGTATTCGATTCCAATGATATTATTGTGTACTAATTCTGCGGGGATCAGTTTATTACTTAACAACAATCGAAAACTGATCCCCGTCTTTAGTCGTAATAGAAGCTTTAATTCTATTCGATTCCAATGATATTATTGTGTACTAATTCTAGGGGGATCAGTTTATTACTTAACAACAATAGAAAACTGATCCCCGTCTTTAGTCGTAACAGAAGCTTTAATTGTATTCGATTCCAATGATATTATTGTGTACTAATTCAGGGGGATCAGTTTATTACTTAACAACAATAGAAAACTGATCCCCGTCTTTAGTCGTAATAGAAGTTTTAATTGTATTCGATTCCAATGATATTATTGTGTATTAATTCTAGGGGGATCAGTTTATTACTTAACAACAATAGAAAACTGACGCCCGTCTTTAGTCGTAATAGAAGCTTTAATTGTATTCGATTCCAATGATATTATTGTGTACTAATTCTAGGGGGATCAGTTTATAACGTAACAACAATAGAAAACTGATCCCCGTCTTTAGTCGTAATAGAAACTTTAATTGTATTCGATTACAATGATATTATTGTGTACTAATTCTAGGGTGATCATTTTATTACTTAACAACAATAGAAAACTGACCCCCGTCTTTAGTCGTAACAGAAGCTTTAATTGTATTCGATTCCAATGATATTATTGTGTACTAATTCTAGGGTGATCAGTTTATTACTTGACACCAATAGAAAACTGATCCCCGTCTTCAGTCTTAATAGAAGCTTTAATTGTATTCGATTCCAATGATATTATTGTGTACTAATTGTAGGGGGATCAGTTTATTACTTAACAACAATAGAAAACTGATCCCCGTCTTTAGTCGTAATAGAAGATTTAATTGTAGTCGATTCCAATGATGTTATTGTGTACTAATTCTAATGGGATCAGTTTATTACTTGACACCAATAGAAAACTGATCCCCGTCTTTAGTCGTAATAGAAGCTTTAATTGTAGTCGATTCCAATGATATTATTGTGTACTAATTATAGGGGGATCAGTTTATTACTTGACAACAATAGAAAACTGATCCCCGTCTTTAGTCGTAATAGAAGATTTAATTGTATTCGATTCCAATGATATTATTGTGTACTAATTCTAGGGGGATCAGTTTATTACTTAACAACAATAGAAAACTGATCCCCGTCTTTAGTCGTAATAGAAGCTTTAATTGTATTCGATTCCAATGATATTATTGTGTACTAATTCTAGGGGGATCAGTTTATTACTTAACAACAATAGAAAACTGATCCCCGTCTTTAGTCGTAACAGAAGCTTTAATTGTAGTCGATTCCAATGATGTTATTGTGTACTAATTCTAGGGGGATCTGTTTATTACTTAACAACAATAGAAAACTGACCCCCGTCTTTAGTCGTAATAGAAGCTTTAATTGTATTCGATTCCAATGATATTATTGTGTACTAATTCTAGGGGGATCAGTTTATAACGTAACAACAATAGAAAACTGATCCCCGTCTTTAGTCGTAATAGAAGCTTTAATTGTATTCGAATCCTATGATATTATTGTGTACTAATTCTAATGGGATCAGTTTATTACTTAACAACAATAGAAAACTGATCCCCGTCTTTAGTCGTAATAGAAGCTTTAATTGTATTCGATTCCAATGATATTATTGTGTACTAATTCTAGGGGGATCAGTTTATGGCTTAACAACAATAGAAAAATTATCCCCGTCTTTAGTCGTAATAGAAGCTTTAATTGTATTCGATTCTAATGATATTATTGTGTACTAATTGTAGGGGGATCAGTTTATGACTTAAAAACAATAGAAAACTGATCCCTGTCTTTATTTCCATTAGAAGTTTTAATTGTATTCGATTCCAATGATATTATTGTGTACTAATTCTATGGGGATCAGTTTATTACTTACCACAGAAAACTGACCGTCTTAGTCGTAATATAGCTTTAATTGTATTCGATTCCACAATGATATTATTGTGGTACTAATTCTAGGGGGGGGGGTAGTTTATTACTTAACAACAATAGAAAACTGATCCCCGTCTTTAGTCGCAATAGAAGCTTTAATTGTATCTGATTCTCATTGAGCAGCAGGGTAAAGCAATTTTTGTAACGTTTTTCACTAATGTACCAAGAAAATCATCCCTGTTCTCGTCGTATGGGTTCTTAATGTATCTGATTCACAATGATGTTAGCAAAAATTAATTTGTAAATTTTCGAGCACAAATCAATACGTTGAAAAACTGGACTCGTCTTCAGCTGTGGTTGGTTTAACAGTCTCCGACTGACATTATTGTACCAATTGGATGTTGAGATTGACGACGAAGAACTGATCCCGGTTTTCGTGGGCGAGTTTCAATAAAAAATTGATTTCAATGGAGGCACAAACCAATTCCAGGGGAGTCGAGGATGATCAATATGGAACTCGCTCCTCGTCTTAAATGTAATGAAATGATCAGTCTGATGATAATGATGTTGTTGCGTACTAATTCTAGGGATCAGTTTATTACTTAACAAATAATAGAAAACTGATCCCCACTTTTGGTCGTAACAGAAGCTTTAATTGTATTCGATTCCAATGATATTATTGTAGTACTAATTCTAGGGGATCAGCTTATAACGTACAACAATAGAAAACTGATCCCCGTCTTTAGTCGTAATAGAAACTTTAATTGTATTCGATTCCAATGATATTATTGTACTAATTCTGGGGGGATCAGTTTATTACTTAACAACACAGAAAAACTGGACCCCCGTCTTTAGTTTTAATAGACGCTTTAATTGTATTCGATTCCAATGATATTATTGTGTACCATTCTGGGGGATCAGGTTTATTACTTAACAATAGGAAAACTGATCCCCGTCTTTAGTCGTATTAGAAGTTTTAATTGTATTCTGATTCCAATGATATTATTGTGTACTAATTCTAGGGGATCAGCTTATTTCTTAACAACAATAGAAAACTGACCCCCTGTCTTTAGTTTTAATAGAAGCTTCAATTGTATTCGATTCCAATGATATTATTGTGTAACACTTGCGGGGATCAGTTTATTACTTAACAACAATCGAAAAACTGATCCCCGTCTTAGTCGTAATAGAAGCTTTAATTTAATTCGATCTCAATGTGATATTATTGTGTACTAATTCTAGGGGGATCAGTTTATTACTTAACAACAAACTGATCCCCGTCTTTAGTCGTAACAGAAGCTTTAATTGTATTCGCTTTCGCTGATTCCACGATATTATTGTGTACTCATCCAGGGGGATCAGTTTATTACTTTAACAACAATAGAAAACTGATCCTGTCTTTAGTCGTAATAGAAGTTTTAATTGTGTCTGATCTAAATGCTATTATTGTATTAATTCTAGGGGGATCAGTTTATTACTTAACAACAATAGAAACCGACGCCCGCCTTAGTCGTAATAGTAGTTTTAATTGGTCTTTGATCTCACGATATTATTGTGTACTAATTCTAGGGGGAATTGGCTTATAACGTAACAACAATAGAAACTGATCCCCGTCTTTAGTCGTAATAGAAACTTTAATTGTAGCCTGATTACAATGATATTATTGTGTACCAATTTGTGGTGATCAGTTTACATTTAACAACAATAGAAAACTGACCCTCGTCTTTATCGTAATAGAAGCTTTAATTAGCCTGATTCCAATGATATTATTGTGTACCAATTCTAGGGGGATCAGTTGCACGTAACAACAATAGAAAACTGATCCCGTCTTTAGTCGTAATAGAAGCTTTAATTGTATTCGAATCCTATGATATTATTAAAAAGCACTTAATGGATCAGTTTATGGCTTAACAACAATAGAAAAATTATCCCCGTCTTTAGTCGTAATAGAAGCTTTAATTGTATTCGATCTCACGATATTATTGGTGTACCAATTGTAGGGGGATCAGCTTTATGACTTAACAACAATAGAAAACTGATCCCCGTCTTTAGTCGTAATAGAAGTTTTAATTGTATTCGATTCCAATGATATTATTGTGTACTAATTCTAGGGGGATCAGTTTATTACTTAACAACAATAGAAAACTGACCCCCGTCTTTAGTCGTAATAGAAGCTTTAATTGTATTCGATTCCAATGATATTATTGTGTACTAATTCTAGGGGGATCAGTTTATTACTTAACAACAATAGAAAACTGATCCCCGTCTTTAGTCGCAATAGAAGCTTTAATTGTATTCGATTCCAATGATATTATTGTGTACTAATTATAGGGGGATCAGTTTATTACTTAACAACAATAGAAAACTGATCCCTGTCTTTAGTCGTAATAGAAGCTTTAATTGTATTCAGTTCCAATGATATTGTTGTGTACTAATTCTAGGGGGATCAGTTTATTACTTAACAACAATAGAAAACTGACCCCTGTCTTTAATAGTAATAGAAGCTTTAATTGTATTCGATTCAATGATATTATTGTGTACTAATTCTGGGGGATCGGTTGTACTTAACAACAATAGAAAACTGATCCCGTCTTTATTCGTAATGGAAGTTTTAATTGTATTCGATTCCAATGATATTACTAATTTAGGGGATCAATTTATTATAGCAACAATAGCTTCTCCCCGTCTTTAGTCATAATAGAAGTTTTAATTGTATTCGATTACAATGATATTGTGTGCGTACTAATTCTGGGATCAGTTTATTACTTAACAACAATAGAAAACTGATCCCGTCTTTAGTACGTAACTTGAGCTTTTAATTGTATTTAACGATTCCAATGATATTATTGTACTAATTCTAGGGGATCGGTTTATAACGCGTAACAACAAAGCTGAAAACTGATCCCCGTCTTTAGTCGTGAGGAAACTTTAATTGTATTCGATTCCAATGATATTATTGTGTACTAATTCTGGGGGGATCAGTTTATTACTTAACAACAATAGAAAACTGACCCCCGTCTTTAGTTTTTAATAGACGCTTTAATTGTATTCGATTCCAATGATATTATTGTGTACTAATTCTGGGGGGATCAGTTTATTATATATAGCGAAAACTGATCCGTCTTTAGTCGTAATAGAAGTTTTAATTTTATTCGATTCCAATGATATTATTGTGTACTAATTCTAGGGGGATCAGTTTATTACTTAACAACAATAGAAAACTGACGTCTTTAATTTTAATAGAAGCTTCAATTGTATTCTGATTCCAATGATATTATTGTGTACTAATTCTGCAGGGATCAGTTTATTGTAACAACAATCGGCCAGTCCACATGCTTTGGTCGTAATAGAAGCTTTAATTCTATTCGATTCCAATGATATTATTGTGTACTAATTCTAGGGGGATCAGTTTATTACTTAACAACAATAGAAAACTGATCCCCGTCGTCGTAACAAACTTTAATTGTATTCGATTCCAATGATATTATTGTGTACTAATTCAGGGGGATCAGTTTATTACTTAACAACAATAGAAAACTGATCCCCGTCTTTAGTCGTAATAGAAGTTTTAATTGTGATAAAGATTCCAATGATATTATTGTGTATTAATTCTAGGGGATCAGTTTATTACTTAACAACAATAGAAACTGACGCCCGTCTTTAGTCGTAATAGAAGCTTTAATTGTATTCGATTCCAATGATATTATTGTGTACTAATTCTAGGGGGATCAGTTTATAACGTAACAACAATAGAAAACTGATCCCCGTCTTTCTAGTCGTAATAGAAACTTTAATTGTATTCGATTACAATGATATTATTGTGTACTAATTCTAGGGTGATCAGTTTATTACTTAACAACAATAGAAAACTGACCCCCGTCTTTAGTCGTAACAGAAGCTTTAGTGTATTCGATTCCAATGATATTATTGTGTACTAATTCTAGGGTGATCAGTTTATTACTTGACACCAATAGAAAACTGATCCCCGTCTTCAGTCTTAATAGAAGCTTTAATTGTATTCGATTCCAATGATATTATTGTGTACTAATTGTAGGGGGATCAGTTTATTACTTAACAACAATAGAAAACTGATTCCCGGCGGAGTCGTAATAAGTTTTAATCGTATTCGATTCCAATGATATTATTGTGTACTAATTCTAGGGTGATCAGTTTATTACTTAACAACAATAGAAAACTGATCCCCGTCTTTAGTCGTAACAGAAGCTTTAATTGTATTCGATTCCAATGATATTATTGTGTACTAATTCTAGGGTGATCAGTTTATTACTTGACACCAATAGAAAAGTGATCCCCGTCTTCAGTCGTAATAGAAACTTTAATTGTATTCGATTCCAATGATATTATTGTGTACTAATTGTAGGGGGGTCAGTTTATGACTTAACAACAATAGAAAACTGAACCCCGTCTTTAGTCGTAATAGAAGTTTTAATTGTATTCGATTCCAATGATATTATTGTGTACTAATTCTAGGGGGATCAATTTATTACTTAACAACAATAGAAAACTGACCCCCGTCTTTAGTTTTAATAGAAGCTTTAATTGTATTCGATTCCAATGATATTATTGTGTACTAAATCTGGGGGGATCAGTTTATTACTTAACAACAATAGAAAACTGACCCCCGTCTTTAGTCGTAATAGAAGTTTTAATTGTATTCGATTCCAATGATATTATTGTGTACTAATTCTGGGGGGATCAGTTTATTACTTAACAACAATAGAAAACTGATCCCCGTCTTTAGTCGTAATAGAAGTTTTAATTGTATTCGATTCCAATGATATTATTGTGTATTAATTCTAGGGGGATCAGTTTATTACTTAACAACAATAGAAAACTGACGCCCGTCTTTAGTCGTAAGAGAAGCTTTAATTGTATTCGATTCCAATGATATTAGTGTGTACTAATTCTAGGGGGATCAGTTTATAACGTAACAACAATAGAAAACTGATCTCCGTCTTTAGTCGTAATAGAAGTTTTAATTGTATTCGATTCCAATGATATTATTGTGTACTAATTCTAGGGGATCAGTTTATAACGTAACAACAATAGAAAACTGATCCCCGTCTTTAGTCGTAATAGAAACTTTAATTGTATTCGATTCCAATGATATTATTGTGTACTAATTCTGGGGGGATCAGTTTATTACTTAACAACAATAGAAAACTGACCCCCGTCTTTAGTTTTAATAGACGCTTTAATTGTATTCGATTCCAATGATATTATTGTGTACTAATTCTGGGGGATCAGTTTATTACTTAACAACAATAGAAAACTGATCCCCGTCTTTAAGTCGTAATAGAAGTTTTAATTGTATTCGATTCCAATGATATTATTGTGTACTAATTCTAGGGGGATCAGTTTATTACTTAACAACAATAGAAAACTGACCCCCGTCTTTAGTTTTAATAGAAGCTTCAATTGTATTCGATTCCAATGATATTGTGTACTAATTCTGCGGGGATCAGTTTATTACTTAACAACAATCGAAAACTGATCCCCGTCTTTAGTCGTAATAGAAGCTTTAATTCTATTCGATTCCAATGATATTATTGTGTACTAATTCTAGGGGGATCAGTTTATTACTTAACAACAATAGAAAACTGATCCCCGTCTTTAGTCGTAACAGAAGCTTTAATTGTATTCGATTCCAATGATGTTATTGTGTACTAATTCAGGGGGATCAGTTTATTACTTAACAACAATAGAAAACTGATCCCCGTCTTTAGTCGTAATAGAAGTTTTAATTGTATTCGATTCCAATGATATTATTGTGTATTAATTCTAGGGGGATCAGTTTATTACTTAACAACAATAGAAAACTGACGCCCGTCTTTAGTCGTAATAGAAGCTTTAATTGTATTCGATTCCAATGATATTATTGTGTACTAATTCTAGGGGGATCAGTTTATAACGTAACAACAATAGAAAACTGATCCCCGTCTTTAGTCGTAATAGAAACTTTAATTGTATTCGATTCCAATGATATTATTGTGTACTAATTCTGGGGGGATCAGTTTATTACTTAACAACAATAGAAAACTGACCCCCGTCTTTAGTTTTAATAGACGCTTTAATTGTATTCGATTCCAATGATATTATTGTGTACTAATTCTGGGGGATCAGTTTATTACTTAACAACAATAGAAAACTGATCCCCGTCTTTAGTCGTAATAGAAGTTTTAATTGTATTCGATTCCAATGATATTATTGTGTACTAATTCTAGGGGGATCAGTTTATTACTTAACAACAATAGAAAACTGACCCCTGTCTTTAGTTTTTTTAATAGAAGCTTCAATTGTATTCGATTCCAATGATATTGTGTACTAATTCTTGCGGGGATCAGTTTATTACTTAACAACAATCGAAAACTGATCCCCGTCTTTAGTCGTAATAGAAGCTTTAATTCTATTCGATTCCAATGATATTATTGTGTACTAATTCTAGGGGGATCAGTTTATTACTTAACAACAATAGAAAACTGATCCCCGTCTTTAGTCGTAACAGAAGCTTTAATTGTATTCGATTCCAATGATATTATTGTGTACTAATTCAGGGGGATCAGTTTATTTAACAACAATAGAAACTGGATCCCCGTCTTTAGTCGTAATAGAAGTTTTAATTGTATTCGATTCCAATGATATTATTGTGTATTAATTCTAGGGGATCAGTTTATTACTTAACAACAATAGAAAACCGACGCCCGTCTTTAGTCGTATTAGAAGCTTTAATTGTATTCGATTCCAATGATATTATTGTGTACTAATTTAGGGGGATCAGTTTATAACGTAACAACAATAGAAAACTGATCCTTAGTCGTAATAGAAACTTTAATTGTATTCGATTACAATGATATTATTGTGTACTAATTCTAGGGTGATCAGTTTATTACTTAACAACAATAGAAAACTGACCCCGTCTTTAGTCGTAACAGAAGCTTTAATTGTATTCGATTCCAATGATATTATTGTGTACTAATTCTAAAGATCAGTTTATTACTTGACACCAATAGAAAACTGATCCCCGTCTTCAGTCTTAATAGAAGCTTGAATTGTATTCGATTCCAATGATATTATTGTGTACTAATTGTAGGGGATCAGTTTATTACTTAACAACAATAGAAAACTGATTCCCGGCTTGAGTCGTATTTAGAAGTTTTAATCGTATTCGATTCCAATGATATTATTGTGTACTATTCTAGGGTGATCAGTTTATTACTTAACAAATACGAAAACTGATCCCGTCTTTAGTCGTAACAGAAGCTTTAATTGTATTCGATTCCAATGATATTATTGTACTAATTCTAGGGTGATCAGTTTATTACTTGACACCAATAGAAAAGTGATCCCCGTCTTCAGTCGTAATAGAAACTTTAATTGTATTCGATTCCAATGATATTATTGTGTACTAATTGTAGGGGGGTCAGTTTATGACTTTAACAACAATAGAAAACTGAACTCGTCTTTAGTCGTAATAGAAGTTTTAATTGTATTCGACTCAATGATATTATTGTGTATCAATTTGTGGGGATCAATTTATTACTTAACAACAATAGAAAACTGACCCTGTCTTTAGTTTTAATAGAAGCTTTAATTGTATTCGATTCCAATGATATTATTGTGTACTAAATCTGGGGGGATTCAGTTTATTACTTAACAACAATAGAACCGACCTCCGTCTCTAGTCGTAATAGAAGTTTTAATTGTATTCGATTCCACGATATTATTGTGTACTAATTCTGGGGGGATCAGTTTATTACTTAACAACAATAGAAAACTGATCCCCGTCTTCTTAGTCGTAATAGAAGTTTTAATTGTATTCGATTCCAATGATATTATTGTGTATTAATTCTAGGGGGATCAGTTTATTACTTAACAACAATAGAAAACGACGCCCGTCTTTAGTCGTAAGAGAAGCTTTAATTGTATTCGATTCCAATGATATTAGTGTGTACTAATTCTAGGGGGATCAGTTTATAACGTAACAACAATAGAAAACTGATCTCCGTCTTTAGTCGTAATAGAAGTTTTAATTGTATTCGATTCCAATGATATTATTGTGTACTAATTCTAGGGGGATCAGTTTATAACGTAACAACAATAGAAAACTGATCCCCGTCTTTAGTCGTAATAGAAACTTTAATTGTATTCGATTCCAATGATATTATTGTGTACTAATTCTGGGGGGATCAGTTTATTACTTAACAACAATAGAAAACTGACCCCCGTCTTTAGTTTTAATAGACGCTTTAATTGTATTCGATTCCAATGATATTATTGTGTACTAATTCTGGGGGGATCAGTTTATTACTTAACAACAATAGAAAACTGATCCCCGTCTTTAGTCGTAATAGAAGTTTTAATTGTATTCGATTCCAATGATATTATTGTGTACTAATTCTAGGGGGATCAGTTTATTACTTAACAACAATAGAAAACTGACCCCCGTCTTTAGTTTTAATAGAAGCTTCAATTGTATTCGATTCCAATGATATTGTGTACTAATTCTGCGGGGATCAGTTTATTACTTAACAACAATCGAAAACTGATCCCCGTCTTTAGTCGTAATAGAAGCTTTAATTCTATTCGATTCCAATGATATTATTGTGTACTAATTCTAGGGGGATCAGTTTATTACTTAACAACAATAGAAAACTGATCCCCGTCTTTAGTCGTAACAGAAGCTTTAATTGTATTCGATTCCAATGATGTTATTGTGTACTAATTCAGGGGGATCAGTTTATTACTTAACAACAATAGAAAACTGATCCCCGTCTTTAGTCGTAATAGAAGTTTTAATTGTATTCGATTCCAATGATATTATTGTGTATTAATTCTAGGGGGATCAGTTTATTACTAACAACAATAGAAAACTGACGCCCGTCTTTAGTCGTAATAGAAGCTTTAATTGTATTCGATTCCAATGATATTATTGTGTACTAATTCTAGGGGGATCAGTTTATAACGTAACAACAATAGAAAACTGATCCCCGTCTTTAGTCGTAATAGAAACTTTAATTGTATTCGATTCCAATGATATTATTGTGTACTAATTCTGGGGGGATCAGTTTATTACTTAACAACAATAGAAAACTGACCCCCGTCTTTAGTTTTAATAGACGCTTTAATTGTATTCGATTCCAATGATATTATTGTGTACTAATTCTGGGGGGATCAGTTTATTACTTAACAACAATAGAAAACTGATCCCCGTCTTTAGTCGTAATAGAAGTTTTAATTGTATTCGATTCCAATGATATTATTGTGTACTAATTCTAGGGGGATCAGTTTATTACTTAACAACAATAGAAAACTGACCCCCGTCTTTAGTTTTAATAGAAGCTTCAATTGTATTCGATTCCAATGATATTGTGTACTAATTCTGCGGGGATCAGTTTATTACTTAACAACAATCGAAAACTGATCCCCGTCTTTAGTCGTAATAGAAGCTTTAATTCTATTCGATTCCAATGATATTATTGTGTACTAATTCTAGGGGGATCAGTTTATTACTTAACAACAATAGAAAACTGATCCCCGTCTTTAGTCGTAACAGAAGCTTTAATTGTATTCGATTCCAATGATATTATTGTGTACTAATTCAGGGGGATCAGTTTATTACTTAACAACAATAGAAAACTGATCCCCGTCTTTAGTCGTAATAGAAGTTTTAATTGTATTCGATTCCAATGATATTATTGTGTATTAATTCTAGGGGGATCAGTTTATTACTTAACAACAATAGAAAACTGACGCCCGTCTTTAGTCGTAATAGAAGCTTTAATTGTATTCGATTCCAATGATATTATTGTGTACTAATTCTAGGGGGATCAGTTTATAACGTAACAACAATAGAAAACTGATCCCCGTCTTTAGTCGTAATAGAAACTTTAATTGTATTCGATTACAATGATATTATTGTGTACTAATTCTAGGGTGATCAGTTTATTACTTAACAACAATAGAAAACTGACCCCCGTCTTTAGTCGTAACAGAAGCTTTAATTGTATTCGATTCCAATGATATTATTGTGTACTAATTCTAGGGTGATCAGTTTATTACTTGACACCAATAGAAAACTGATCCCCGTCTTCAGTCTTAATAGAAGCTTTAATTGTATTCGATTCCAATGATATTATTGTGTACTAATTGTAGGGGGATCAGTTTATTACTTAACAACAATAGAAAACTGATTCCCGGCTTGAGTCGTAATAGAAGTTTTAATCGTATTCGATTCCAATGATATTATTGTGTACTAATTCTAGGGTGATCAGTTTATTACTTAACAACAATAGAAAACTGATCCCCGTCTTTAGTCGTAACAGAAGCTTTAATTGTATTCGATTCCAATGATATTATTGTGTACTAATTCTAGGGTGATCAGTTTATTACTTGACACCAATAGAAAAGTGATCCCCGTCTTCAGTCGTAATAGAAACTTTAATTGTATTCGATTCCAATGATATTATTGTGTACTAATTGTAGGGGGGTCAGTTTATGACTTAACAACAATAGAAAACTGAACCCCGTCTTTAGTCGTAATAGAAGTTTTAATTGTATTCGATTCCAATGATATTATTGTGTACTAATTCTAGGGGGATCAATTTATTACTTAACAACAATAGAAAACTGACCCCCGTCTTTAGTTTTAATAGAAGCTTTAATTGTATTCGATTCCAATGATATTATTGTGTACTAAATCTGGGGGGATCAGTTTATTACTTAACAACAATAGAAAACTGACCCCCGTCTTTAGTCGTAATAGAAGTTTTAATTGTATTCGATTCCAATGATATTATTGTGTACTAATTCTGGGGGGATCAGTTTATTACTTAACAACAATAGAAAACTGATCCCCGTCTTTAGTCGTAATAGAAGTTTTAATTGTATTCGATTCCAATGATATTATTGTGTATTAATTCTAGGGGGATCAGTTTATTACTTAACAACAATAGAAAACTGACGCCCGTCTTTAGTCGTAAGAGAAGCTTTAATTGTATTCGATTCCAATGATATTAGTGTGTACTAATTCTAGGGGGATCAGTTTATAACGTAACAACAATAGAAAACTGATCTCCGTCTTTAGTCGTAATAGAAGTTTTAATTGTATTCGATTCCAATGATATTATTGTGTACTAATTCTAGGGTGATCAGTTTATTACTTAACAACAATAGAAAAGTGATCCCCGTCTTTAGTCGTAACAGTAGCTTTAATTGTATTCGATTCCAATGATATTATTGTGTAATAATTCTAGGGGGATCAGTTTATTACTTAACAACAATAGAAAACTGATCCCCGTCTTCAGTCGTAATAGAATCTTTAATTGTATTCGATTCCAATGATATTATTGTGTGCTAATTCTAGGGGGATCAGTTTATTACTTAACAACAATAGAAAACTGATCCCCGTCTTTAGTCGTAATAGAAGCTTTAATTGTATTCGATTCCAATGATATTATTGTGTTCTAATTGTAGGGGGATCATTTTATGACTTAACAACAATAGAAAACTGATCCCCGTCTTGATTCGTAATAGAAGTTTTAATTGTATTCGATTCCAATGATATTATTGTGTACTAATTCTAGGGGGATCAGTTTATTACTTAACAACAATAGAAAACTGACCCCCGTCTTTAATAGTAATAGAAGCTTTAATTGTATTCGATTCCAATGATATTATTGTGTACTAATTCTAGGGGGATCAGTTTATTACTTAACAACAATAGAAAACTGATCCCCGTCTTGAGTCGTAATAGAAGTTTTAATTGTATTCGATTCCAATGATATTATTGTTTGCTAATTCTAGGGGGATCAGTTTATTACTTAACGACAATAGAAAACTGATCCCCGTCTTTAGTCGTAACAGAAGCTTTAATTGTATTCGATTCCAATGATATTATTGTGTACTAATTCTAGGGGGATCAGTTTATTACTTAACAACAATAGAAAACTGATCCCCGTCTTTAGTCGTAATAGAAGCTTTAATTGTATTCGATTCCAATGATATTATTGTTTGCTAATTCTAGGGGGATCAGTTTATTACTTAACAACAATAGAAAACTGATCCCCGTCTTTAGTCGTAACAGAAGCTTTAATTGTATTCGATTCCAATGATATTATTGTGTACTAATTCTAGGGGGATCAGTTTATTACTTAACAACAATAGAAAACTGATCCCCGTCTTTAGTCGTAATAGAAGCTTTAATTGTATTCGATTCCAATGATATTATTGTGTACTAATTCTAGGGGGATCAGTTTATGGCTTAACAACAATAGAAAAATGATCCCCGTCTTTAGTCGTAATAGAAGCTTTAATTGTATTCGATTCTAATGATATTATTGTGTACTAATTGTAGGGGGATCAGTTTATGACTTAACAACAATAGAAAACTGATCCCCGTCTTGAGTCGTAATAGAAGTTTTAATTGTATTCGATTCCAATGATATTATTGTTTGCTAATTCTAGGGGGATCAGTTTATTACTTAACAACAATAGAAAACTGATCCCCGTCTTTAGTCGTAACAGAAGCTTTAATTGTATTCGATTCCAATGATATTATTGTGTACTAATTCTAGGGGGATCAGTTTATTACTTAACAACAATAGAAAACTGATCCCCGTCTTGAGTCGTAATAGAAGTTTTAATTGTATTCGATTCCAATGATATTATTGTGTACTAATTCTAGGGGGATCAGTTTATTACTTATCAACAATAGAAAACTGATCCCCGTCTTTAGTCGTAATAGAAGCTTTAATTGTATTCGATTCCAATGATATTATTGTGTACTAATTCTAGGGGGATCAGTTTATTACTTAACAACAACAGAAAACTGATCCCCGTCTTGAGTCGTAATAGAAGTTTTAATTGTATTCGATTCCAATGATATTATTGTGTACTAATTCTAGGGGGATCAGTTTATTACTTAACAACAATAGAAAACTGATCCCCGTCTTTAGTCGTAATAGAAGCTTTAATTGTATTCGATTCCAATGATATTATTGTGTACTAATTCTAGGGGGATCAGTTTATTACTTAACAACAATAGAAAACTGATCCCCGTCTTCAGTCGTAACAGAAGCTTTAATTGTATTCGATTCCAATGATATTATTGTGTACTAATTCTAGGGGGATCAGTTTATTACTTAACAACAATAGAAAACTGACCCCCGTCTTTAATAGTAATAGAAGCTTTAATTGTATTCGATTCCAATGATATTATTGTGTACTAATTCTAGGGGGATCAGTTTATCACTTAACAAGAACAG
This sequence comes from Ascarosepion bandense, assembly GCA_037127315.1. Lineage (NCBI taxonomy): Eukaryota > Metazoa > Mollusca > Cephalopoda > Sepiida > Sepiidae > Ascarosepion > Ascarosepion bandense. The sequence continues at coordinate 732,839 of JBBBDQ010001597.1, forward strand.
AAAACTGATCCCCGTCTTTAGTCGTAACAGAAGCTTTAATTGTATTCGATTCCAATGATATTATTGTGTATTAATTCTAGGGGGATCAGTTTATTACTTAACAACAATAGAAAACTGATCCCCGTCTTTAGTCGTAATAGAAGCTTTAATTGTATTCGATTCCAATGATATTATTGTGTACTAATTCTAGGGGGATCAGTTTATTACTTAACAACAATAGAAAACTGACCCCCGTCTTTAATAGTAATAGAAGCTTTAATTGTATTCGATTCCAATGATATTATTGTGTACTAATTCTAGGGGGATCAGTTTATCACTTAACAAGAACAGAAAACTGATCCCCGTCTTTAGTCGTAACAGAAGCTTTAATTGTATTCGATTCCAATGATATTATTGTGTACTAATTCTAGGGGGATCTGTTTATTACTTAACAACAACAGAAAACTGATCCCCGTCTTTAGTCGTAATAGAAGCTTTAATTGTATTCGATTCCAATGATATTATTGTGTACTAATTCTAGGGGGATCTGTTTATTACTTAACAACAACAGAAAACTGATCCCCGTCTTTAGTCGTAATAGAAGCTTTAATTGTATTCGATTCCAATGATATTATTGTGTACTAATTCTAGGTGGATCTGTTTATTACTTAACAACAACAGAAAACTGATCCCCGTCTTTAGTCGTAACAGAAGCTTTAATTGTATTCGATTCCAATGATATTATTGTGTACTAATTCTAGGGGGATCAGTTCATTACTTAACAACAATAGAAAACTGATCCCCGTCTTTAGACGTAATAGAAGCTTTAATTGTAGTCGATTCTAATGATATTATTGTGTACTAATTCTAGTAATTCTAAGTTTTTCAATATTTTTACCTCGACTCATATTTTGAAATCATAAAACAGTTTTTCAAATTTCAGAAAAAAAAAAATGAAAACAACACAAAAATTAAATTCATTTTATTTGCATAATTAAAAATAAATTTCAATTTTTTAAATTCTTTTTTCTTAAATTTTGAAAATTTTTATTAAATTTTGTTCATCGTTTTGAAAATAAATAAACAATTTTTGTTGGGAAAGAAAAAGATTTGGAGTATTTTCTGATTTTTGTGGGAATTTGTACAGAACTTTTTCCGACAAAGCGGAAAAAATTCCTTCTTTTGTAGCAAAATAAAAAAGTTGAAATTTATTTGGAGTGAAATTCAGAATTTCTTCTTTAAATTTTATTTTTTGAAGAATTTCTCCCTTTTGACTAAAAAGGAAGATTTTCGACATTTCACATCTCGACCCCCACAAATTCCCAGTCGTCGGATCGGCACGAAGGAGGGGGGGACCACCATCACTCCACCTCCTCCTCCCCTCCCACTCCCCAAGGTCAATTCTTTTGATTTCGGCTCCGGTTTCCGAAAAACAAACAATTTCTTTAAATTCCCACTCACAAGTGAAAATTTGTTGTTGAAATTGACACAAAGACCAATTTTCCTTTTCTGTGAGAATTATTTTTTGTTTTTCTAAAAATGGGGGGCGTTTTTTTCTCTCCAAAAAGAAAATTCTTCCCCCCTCACCCCCCGTCCCCCAAGGACAACAGACGACGAAAATGTCTTGGGAAAGGCGACAAATGTCCGCGGGGTAGAATCTCTCTCTTCCGTCCGTCAAGTCACATCGGCCAATCAACTCCCCAAACTCATCGAATTCTTTCACCGAACGGTCGTCCGAATCGCAGACAAAGACATGATCGTCTTCGTCGGTGGCGAGAATCGAGCGAATCCACCCCAGGTTCGAATCGTGGAGACGGTATTCTTTTTGGAGTTGTAAATCCCAGGATGTCGTTAATGCGGTTACTTCATTTTTCAAAGACTCCAGGGAATCGTGGCACCATTTTGGGAATGTCACCGTCAATTCCGCTTTTTCGTGGGGGACAGACCATTGTGGGAGCCGCGATCTAAGCTCCGCTCCCAGCAATCTCAACCCACAAAGGACGTCGTCGTCTTGGTTGTCGTCCCTCGAAAGATGACTCGCTTGATGGCGCCAAATCCTGACCTTCTTCAAAAGGTCGTCTCCCTCTTTTAGGGAGAGGCGCCATTTGTCTAACTGGACAGACGTCGCCTCTCTCATATCGTCGCACAGCTCACGAAGCCGGTCACGTGTCTCTTCAAAGAACGCCTCAAACTCGTCCCACATTTCGGAACATTTCGCGTCGCAATCCGTTGGTAGTTTTGCCATGGATTCCTTCGTCTTCATGTTCCTCACACGGACCCGGTCTTCGAAATCCCGTAGTTCCTCCTCCAGGGTGGGGCCGCTTTGTTTCTCCTTCGACGCCTCCTCCCTCACGGACAAAGGCCGAGAGGGACACTGAGGAGGCGGTCACGTGATCGACGTAACACGCGTAACAGAAGCACACGTTGCACCGGTTGCAGAAGGCGTCCTTCGGTTGGCGGTGCAAGTGACACTCGTCCGACGCCATGACCCCCACGGCCCCCACCACCGACATGCTGCCCAGGTCAATGGTTTGGTGTTCCGGTTGCAAATTCCTGTGGGCTCTCCAGCAGACCTTGCACAAGAGATTCTGGCAATCGGGGCACCAAATCTGGCAAGTCGATTCGGTGTCATAAAATTTGAAACACCAATCACACAACAATTCGGTAGCATCCAGACGTTGGCGCGTCACAATCTTCACCAAAAATGGTGAAAGTCTCAAATGATCACGTGTCCCCATAGGGGCGTGGCACTGGGGACATTCCACGTCGTCTTGTGTCGCTGCTTGGAATTGCTTATCCAGACATGTCAGACACAAAGAATGAAGACATGGTAATGTCTTCGAGAACAAGTCCAAAAATTCGTCGCAATTCGAACAAAGGAATTTTTCTTCATTCTTCGACGCCATCTTGAAATTTTCTTCACAAAATCTGGAAAAAAAAACAATTAAAAAATTAAAAAAAGTCCGAAAAATCAAAAAAAAAAAAATGGCCCGAAATTTTAGTTGAAGAATAAAAAAAATTCCTTCGTGAAAAAAAATTGGCATCTAAAATCGCAAAAGAAGGAAGATGAATGAGAAAATGGGTGAAGGAAATCTGAAAGAGAGAGAGAGAGAGAGATTATTAAGGAAGAAAGGGAGGAGGAGGAAAAGCGATTCGATAAACGAAAAGATAGAAAGGTTAAAAGAAACAAAGAGAGGGGTGGAGAGAGTGGTTACAAGGGAAAAATGGAGGGAAAGAAAGGATGAGAGAGAGAGAGAGAGAGAGAGAGAGAGAGAGAGAGTAGATCCAATTTGTCGACTTCACAATCACTTTTAACTTCACCTTTTTATCCAATGGAATATTTTAATCTTTTTCTCTGTTTTAAGATAATTTTTATTTTAATTTCTTCGAAAAAAAAGTCACGTACAATTTGACCTATATATATATATATATATATATATATATATATATATATATATATATATATATGATATTATGTTTTTGTTTTTATTTAATTCAGACAATTTTTAATTAATTAAATGTCTTAATTAATTATAAACATAAATACACACACACTATATATATATATATATATATATATATATATATATATATATATATATATATATATTATATAAATTCAAATAGGATTAATTCAATGATGTTGGATGATCATTTCGATATGAAAATCCCCACGGGGGATAACACATCACCTCAGCAACAGAAAAATCCTTTCAGAAACTGGAGCTAAAACAAAAAGATCGTTATATATATGTATATATATATATATTATGATCTTTTTGTTTTTAATTAATTATTTAACAAAGTTAACAAGGAAGAAAGGAAGGGAGATATCAATCTATTGGCCTGTCTGTAAATTAAAAGAAAAAAACCTTTTTCTCTTTCAAAGTTTTCTTCATTCACGAAAATATTTTTATGCAAAAAGAAAAAAAAGTCAAAATAAAACATTTTGTATATCAGTCTGTCTATCTATCAATCTATCGGCCTGTCTGTCTATTAGAAGAAAAAAAAAACCCCGCTCTCTCTTTCAGACAATTTTTTTATCTGTCTGTCAAATAAGCAGACGATAATCGGCCGCCATAGTAAATTATTTAACATCTGATAATATATAGTATGGCACAAGGTCAGTAAAAATAAAGATCCATCTGTCTATTTCAAAGACAAAATTTTATTTATTCAGTGATATACTCTTTATATTACTAATAATTTCTCTTTATTTTAACAGCTTTTTTCATATTAAAAAAAAAATTATTCGACATTTCAAGCGAAAGAGAAAACTTCTAGAAATTTGTTTGAAGAGTTAAAAATAATGCAGTTTTAATTAAAGAGATGACCCCTAAATTGTGATTTTGAATCCTTCCCTGATTTTCCAACGAAAAAAGTAGAAAATAAAGACAGACAAAAAAAATAGGGCGGGGTTCCTTTTTTTTTCTTTCACAAAAATCAAAAATATCGCCTAATCTTTGCTTTTCTTGTGGGTGAAATGATTTAAAAAAAATCTTGGGAAGTTTTGTTATGTCCAAGGAAACATTTAAGAAGATTGGATGATTTGGAAATGGAGAAAATTCTTACTTACACTTGATTTCGATTTCAATTTGGGTGAAAATTGGTTTTCGTCAAAAAAACGGGAGACAAAAATAAAACAAGTTTCTTCGTCGAATTTTCAGGAACGAATGTTAAAGCGCAAATGATGTACGGATGACGTCACTGGAATATAAGGCATTTGATTGGACGAGAACATAACACGCCACTGAAGTTTTGGATTACGTGCTATAAGTGGGAGGAAGAGTGCGGAAAGGGAGGACATAAGAACAAAGAGAGAGGGGTGAATTCTTTTACTTTTCTAACCTAAATTTGAAGAGAGTGTGTAAGAGAGAAAGTGAGAGAGAGAGAGAGAGAGAGAGAGAGAGAGAGTAAAAATGTGGATCACAACTTTTCAAAACAGGATTTAATTTCTGTTAAATTAAATATTACATAGAAACATACACACGGAAACACACACACACGGAAACACACACACATATACTTACACAAATTTAATGATCAATAAATTTACAACTATTATAGACATACATACACACACAAATAAAATTATATTTATGTCTACATATACTTAAATACATATGTATGTTCATACACGCTCACACACATATAGATACACTGACACATAAATGAAACAATAAATTTACAACTATACACACATATAGACGAGAAAAAGAGAGAAGCAAGGGAGAGAGAACATCTATCGATTAAAGAGGGGAACATTTTTATTTTCTAGTAAACTATTTACTTAAAAAATTCAAATAAATTAATAATTTGAAAAATAATTTCTACAACAAAAAGAAGAGGTGGGAAAGGGAGAAGCAAGAGGGAGGAGAAGTAACCATGAGAGGGGGGCGAATTCCCTTATTTTTCTAACCTAAATTGAAGAGAAAAATCGTGTTGGCATTTGAGACACAGAGAGAGAAAGAAAGAGAGGAGGGAGAGAGAGAGAGAGAGAGAGTAAAAACATACGCACTCAAACAGAAGCATGAAAACACACACACAC